>JAULKM010000499.1:0-15467 GCA_032355605.1 Rubia tinctorum
AATTAGGGACTTGTTCTTCCAAATGTTTCTTAGTTTAAGTAGACTAGAAATAACAAAGAAAACAGAGTTTCTTAACTAAACAATAATCAATTCAGGTGACAAAGCTAATATATCTTTTTGTGTTGGTATCATTCCACACCTTAACCATACTACGGCATAAATTATGATGAAACTAAACTACAAAAACCTAAACGACCAATACTATATGTTAAGATAGAAGATTCAATACCTATTTTATTCAGTAATCTTCCTGCAGTTCATTACAATGTTCAAAGGAAGTCTATGAAGCCACTAAAAAGTTTTAAGTAACATCCATCCGTATGAAATCAATGCCCTTGTTTATAAATATAAGGAAGAAATGGGGGAGCTGATTAGTTGATCTTTTCTGAATCTTGAAGTGTAATCCATCTGGGAACCTTATAATTGGAACCCTCACAATTTTCCACCTGTCACCATTGTCCACCTGTATTTAGTGACCATAATATGCAAGAAAGTGGCAAGCAATGCCTTGCTATGTTCAGCTCCTGCACATTGCTTCATTCCTGATCCAAATGGAATAAAGCATTTGGGCACAACTCCGGGTTGGATGTTCTTACATCTCCAGAGATTGAACGAAAGCGGATCCTCGAATTTGTCCGAATTCAGATGAAGAGCTGCAGTGTACTACAACATTACAACACCCTCAGAAGCTCACGACTGTCCAGTAATTTATATTTGCCACAACAGTCAAGAATTAACCCAAACAAAAATCATTTCCATCGTTTTTCAATTTCTTTCAACATGCACAATTTAAGAATGCTTTCCATGAGAAAACAGTAAACACTAAAAACATTCGACACGTACAACTTATCAGAAATTAAATTAATCCAGATTTTATATTCCAATTAAATTCAAAAAACCTAGTTCAGAGAAACTAACACTCACCAGGAAGAGAGCACGAAGAAGAGGACGATCAAGTGAAAAAGAGAGAAGATTTTTCAACGATGGATGAATTCGATGTGGCCTGGTTTTTAAAGGAAGGGAACAGAAAGCTTCGAAAAGGAAGAAAAAAGACATCGGCTCGGCTTGGCTCTGGCCTTGTTAATGAAGGAAAGGTGTGGGCTTTTGGTTCTTGACTAAATTGTTTATTTGGTTCCAACATATATTAAAATACCATTTTTTTTGTCCCCATTCTCAAAACTGCGTACATATGACACCCAAAAAATTGAAAATGAATTGTTTGGTCCCCAAACTCGTTTCCGGACGGTTTTCCGTCATTACCGGGCCACGTGACCAGCAAGTGCAATAATTTTATTTACCTTAAAATTGTAAATTTACACATCAAAAACATTCTTTACCTTAAAATCATCCTAAATTAATCCAGAATGTATCACTTTGTTTTCCCTTCTTTTCTCCTGTAAACCCCTATCCCCAATTTTAAAGTTAATTGAATCTACTAGTCGTACCCCAGCCGAATCCAAAACATGTTGAGCTCCTCTGTCTCCTCTGTGTCCTCCAACTTGTATGTGGGAGCGTATTTGAAATGCACGTGTGGTTGGCGAAGCCGTGTTCATACCGCCAACACGGCGGAAAATTGGGGACGGAAGTTCTACGGCTGTCCGCTAAGGCGTGCAAGTTGCGATTTTTTCCTATGGTGCGACGAGGGTTGTTGGGAATGTGAAGTTGCGGCTGATATTATTGAACGAATGCAGGAGAGGAACTGGTTGTTAAAAGAAGGGATGGCTAAGGTGGCCGACAATTTTTCCAATCTGAAAGTCGAGTTTGAAAGGGAGCGTGTGCAAAATGCCGATTTGAAACGGGAGGTTGAACTGGAACAGAAAATATCCAGGAAGGGCAAAAATTCCAGATTGGTATATTTCGTAATTGCATTGTTGCTTGTAGTGAAGGTAATTATTGGTAATAGAAGTTTAGGGCTGAATTCAGTTTCCCTTTTTTGGTTTCGTCTCCTTTTTCTATCAGTTAGAAATTAGGTGATGGTTGCGGTATACTAGAATTTAGTTCATGGTTGAATTGGCCTAATTGTTGGATGTAGTGGTTGTTTGTTGTCGGTAATTTTGACGAATTTGTACTGAATACTTGGATGAAGTATTGATTTAAGCCTTGTTTTTTTATCATGTATTTAGTATTTTGGTATATATGGTTGAAGCAGTAATTACATCATGATGAATTTGGATGTTTCAAATAAGCAGTATAGCTTGAAGATGTGCAGTAATACTCATTGTGCTTTCATTCGATTTGATCGATCTATCGTACAACCTTCCGAACAAAATTTCATACAAGAAGTTCAAAGAAGCCGAGAATGGTTGAATACAATTCGTTTGATTAAAATGACACCAAATGTAGACCTACCGAGAACTAGCCGAAATAGGCCACATCATTATAATGATGTTCTGGACCAATCTAAAAAAAACCAAAAGAGAGGCCGAAACAGAGGCCGAAGTTTTAACAAACTGAAAATGCCAAACATAACACAAACACGCAGTACTAAGGTTCCAGTCTCAGGAAAAACAATAAACTAAACTTATGTTCCATCAATCAGGTATAATCCTCCTTCAGTGGTTCTCCGAAAAATGCCACTGATCCCCACGCATCTCGGAATAGTCCATATCCTTGTAGCGCGATGATGACGGGCTCTTACAGGTGAGCTTTGTGTGTCCAATGTGGTGGCATAAGCTGCACTTGTATTCTCTTTTCGCATACATGTTGTATAAGCCCAAGAATTATAGCAAACTTGATTAACACATACCAATAAAAATAGAACGGATGTTAATAATATTACCTTCACAGTAGGTGTTTGACAAGATGATGACTAAGCTACATTTGGAGGGGTTTAAGATGTTTTTTTGTTGCGCTCATTTTGGCTACATTTCCCATATCCATAAACCGAACTCAGGTTAGAAATTAAGTCCAAACATGTAAGATAAGAAGGAGACACCATGAGTAAAGAAATTACCCTAACATGTGGTAGATTTGAAATGGAAGACTCAGCCACATTTGGATGGGGTTGTGCTGGTTTAGGTTGTTGAGCATCGGCAGCTTTAGTTGGACACCTTTGAGAATTATGTCCTTTTTGGCCATACAGAGAGCATTTGTATGGACTCATCCTCCCAGCTCTTGCTAGCCTGTCAACGTCCCCTTATTTCTTGACATATGTATTTGTTGATTTCGATTCATCCAAATATTTTTTTCCTTGCCTTGGGGGGGTCTTCTTGGAAACCTTATCTCCGACGGAGGTAGCAAATCACTGGTCCTATCTTATCCCACATCTCTGGACCATTAATAGGATGGATGGCATGGTTGTATGCACTGGCGTACACAGGCATGGAATAGAAAGAATGCATGAATGCTGCTGCATCTTCCTTCACCAAACTGATAGCAGCAACAATGTGTGGGCATTGTATACCTGTAAGATCCCA
Source organism: Rubia tinctorum (assembly GCA_032355605.1). Lineage (NCBI taxonomy): Eukaryota > Viridiplantae > Streptophyta > Magnoliopsida > Gentianales > Rubiaceae > Rubia > Rubia tinctorum. The sequence goes on from JAULKM010000499.1 coordinate 3,417, forward strand.
TTTCCTGCAGCCACAACATCTCGTCCTCAAATTAACAACATAACTCCCTCCATAGCCACAAGTAACCTTAAACTTCATATCCCTACTTGCAGTTGCAAAACAGTGATTTGAGGCAAACTGATTAGCTTACAATTTCCTCCTTACCTTCGCCCAAACTGACCCCCCATTCTAGCAATAGATTATTTTTTCCTTTGTAGCCGATCCATAAAGTAGAATCGCACTGCCTCCAACATTGTCAAGGGGGCTTACTCTCGCGTGTAGGATAACTTTGTTGTAGATTTCACATATGTTGTTGATGGGATATCACACTTCGACTGTGTGTTGAAGAAAGCTCTGGACCACTCTCTCAGATTAGTTCTCTCCTCCACCCACTTCAACGCACCTGGATCTATGTCCCTTATGTCCTTTAGATGATTCTGAAACTGAGCAGGATGGGTACATTTGTCTGTAGCCCAGACCAATTCCTTCAAATCCAAACTGGAATATGTACCCTTGAAATTCTTGTACATATGCCATGTACAAAATCTATGCTCTGCATCTGGCAGTAACTGCCTCATAGCAGCTGCGATCCCCTGATGTGACAACCACACAATTGCCTCCAATTAAACAACAAATCTATCATAGAAAGCCACCAACAGAAACATATGTCCATAGATTTTATAATTTCCAAAAATACAAAAAATCATTACTTCCATAGAAGCGTAATTTCCATAAATAAAGTATGAAAAACAACCATATACAAACCAACAATATCCATAAACATGAATAACCAGCAATATATAATATAAATAAATACCCATGCACAATCATATATTATCCTTAAAATCATAAAGTGCATAAAAATGATTAACATTAATACCTTCTGTTTGTCAGAAAGAAAAGTACACCCTGACTCATTCTTGATGTTAATATCTTGCTGCAGAAGGCTCAAGAACCACGTCCATGTACTTTTTTTCGATCTCAACAACGGCGTAGACCACGTGATATAACTGATCATTATCGTCAAGCCTAATAGCCTCCAATAAAATACCCTTGTGAGGCTCGGTTAGATGGCACCCATCCATTCCCACCAAGCTTCTGCACCCGGACATGAACCCCCTCTTGCATGCATCAAAACAAACATAAAATCTCTGAAACTCTTCATTACCTAAATCATCTCTAGTTGTCTGCATTATGACGGTCGAATTGGGGTTGGCTTTCAGCAACTCATTGCAGTAATCCCTCATCATCACATACTGTTTCTTGTAATCTCCAACAATCTGATCAATGAACCGCTTCTTTGCTTTATGTGCGACGTCTCTAGAAATGGTTATCCTCAGTTCGTCGTGAATTTTTTGAACAAACTCAGGTATCTTGATATTTGGCATGATCTTCAGCTCAGCCTTATACCTCTCACTTAGGTATTTGTAGTTGGCACACTCGTGGAGGAAAGTTGGACTACAGGAATGACATTTCACAAATCTAGTCAGCACCCAATTTTTTCCCCTTCTTCTTGAAGTTGACCGAACCCATCCAATTCCATTTACCCATATTTGTTGCACAAATAGTTGTACATCTCCTTGAGTTGTTCTTCTTGAACCTAATCCTCCTATTGCATACCGTCCCGTGGTATTTACAAGCTAACCTGAACTCTTTATTTACAAACTCTTGTCCAACCAGGACTTTCACTTCTTCGTTTCCAGTGGGTATTACAAAAATGTTGTGAACCCGGGCCCACTTTTTCCCAGCATGGCCATCAACTTCAGAATTCGTCTGACTTTGTTGATCCCTGTTACCCACATCATAACCTGAATCGGATTCAGCCAGAATTCACTCCTCAGAATATTTTGGCCCATCTGCTTCCAGTTTCCCTAAGAGTGAACTCCACTACTTCTCCCTCTCCTTCAAAATCTTCTCCAAATGATCATCATCGTCAAATTAATCCAATCTCACAGAATCTTCCACATCAATATCTGAACTAATCAAACAAGCCAACAATAGGAATCCTAAGATATAACTACTTGTGGACCAAACACTATCCTTTTATAAGTACAACTCACTAACATCCAAAAAATTGGGGACCACCCCATTCAACACAGACAACCAAACTATTTACTACCCAACAACCACGAACCTAACATCCTAGTCTCTCTTCAATTTTATTAATAAATCTAGCTCATTCTCACAGATTATTCAATATTTTTCATAGATTAAACAAACTTACCGTAGTCAAGAGCTTCAGCTCCGAAGTCAAAAATTCTTCCATTTTCCCGTAGCACCGGCATCTCATGTTCATCCATTTTCACCTACATTCGCACATACCACTTCGTCACCACCCATGTCATTCATTACAATTTAAAACCCAGAGCCCTGGTTAAAAGATGGAAGCACAACAGACAAATCGATGATTTTTCTATTACCTAGGGTTCCGCCGCAACCGGACTGTTGAAGAGTCTGCGATGCCACTGGCCTGCTTTGACTGCACTGGGGTTAAACCGTCGTGAAGCCAGTCAGTTAGACTGTCGGGAACAAAGCCTTGTGATGGTGACGCCAAACGCCAGCTTCAATCGTCGCCAAATTGAGGTGGGATTCACAGGTTTTTGGGGATTAGGGTTTCTATTTGGGGAAAGGACGATCAGAATTGGGTATTAGAATACGGGTCTTGGTAATTTTAAGTCTTCTACGAAGTTAAGGTAAAAATTGTATTTCATGAGTAAATTTACAATTTTACCCCTGGGTGAATCGGGAAATTATAGCACATGTCGGTCACGTGGCCCAGTAATGATGGAAAACCCCTGGAAATGAGTTTGGGGACGAAGCAATTAATTTTTAGTTTGTTGGGTGCCATATGTACGCAGTTTTGAGATTGGGGACCAAAAAATGGTATTTTAATATATGTTGGGGGCCAAATAAACAATTTAGTCTTAGTTATTTAATTGAAACATTGTCGTTTTGAGTGTTGGTATAGGGTTGGTATAGCGAGGTTGTCACAGCAGATCCGGGGCCATACTTAATTAGGAAGAAAACAAAACAACAGACTGCTACTAAACAAGCAAAGAAAGGATAAAACATGAAAACAAATAGTGAAGGCGGCTAAATGCTTGAAACTTGCAAGCATCACTTATCGCATGGTAGTTTGAAGAAATTATTAGAGGTGCAAGTTTATGTTTAAAAAAAGAGTTGTTAGTTGACAGCTACGTGTCATGAACCTTAAATTTTAGAGATAAATACATTTATAATCCTAAAGTTAGTTTGAAAGTGTCAATATAACCCTGAAATATCAAAAAGTTCCAATATAACCTTAAGTAATTGTTGTATGTGCCAAACTTACTCTAACTTTACAAAAAAAATGTGCCGATATAACCAAACTCCTTAATTTCATCACTAACCTAAAAATTCAGGCAAGATTAGAAACTAAAATGTCAAAAATACCTCTAATAACAAACTAATATTTCTTCCTCTTCAACCTAATGCACACAAACCCACCCCCAATTTGCTCTGCCTCCGCACAACCATCGCTCTCTCAGCCACCATCTCCACCACCACCACAAGAGACTATGGATTTCTTCTCACCACCACCAATGCCCACCACAGTGTCACCGCTACTAGCCCAACCCCTTCTTTCTCACCTTCTTGCAATACCCACCATAGCGCCACCACTACCAGGCCCACCAGTCTAACTCGTTCTTTCTCACCTTCTCGCTACCGCCAACGCCTACCATGGCACCACCGCTAACCGCTACCGGCCCAATTTCTTCTTTCTCACCTCCTGGCCACTGTCACCATCATCAATTCACCACCTCCACCGCCACCCTACATTCAACACCCTCTACCGACGGGGGAAGACGAAAATGTGAAAGACGAAATGGTAAAGATGGTGGGGAAATGTTGGAACTCGGCGGAGAGATTCTGCAAACAGCGATGGAAGTGGCAGAACTCGACGGATATATAATAGTCTAAAGGAGGAACTCGGCGAAGAAAATAAAAAACAAGAGTAATCCAGGCAAGTCATCTTTGTATCTGATTTGGTATTTTGAATCCGCCTACCAAAAATGGAATTGGATTAGAATGGAATGGAAGTTTTTTCCCTTGAATATTATTTACCGTGAAAGTTGTCAGCGGAGAAAATATAGTCCAAAAGTTTCCTCTTTTTCTTTTTTTAAACAAGGGCAAAGTCATCTTTTCCCCCGAATCCGGCCAAATGAACATTGACTAAAAAGTCAGCGAAATCAAAGGTTAGATTGGCAGTTTCTGAAATTGCCGGGTTATATTGAAATTTTTAGCTAAAAGATAGAGTTATTTTAGCACTTAACTCTAAATTTTACCATGCAATCTTCACTATAATTACTAGAGCTTCATTGTGAGCTCATTTAAAATCAAACAAAGAGAAATCACCACCTCCCTTACTAAAGCCCAAGTTAACTTTCAGAGGAGGAAAAACATTCAAGTCTTGATAAATTGTAATCATCCCCAGCAACTTAAAAAAAAGAGTGTTTCCATCACCCTAATACAAATTGAATCAAAATTCATTATTATATATTATTTTATGCTTGTTAAATTTTAATGTGTTAGTTTAGAATTTTATATGTTATATGAAATGCTTAATGATATTATGTTCTATTCATGTCTATTATTTGATTTCATAATAATTAGGCACGATGTGCACTTTTTCACGCTATGCTTAATTATTTTGATAATATGTGATTTATTTACCCGGATATTATATGTGGATGATCGTTTTGTACTTTATCTTACCGTGTCAAACTTGGATTACATGCTACCTGATTATTTTTCTGTGTTTACCAGGGTCCCTAGCACAATGGTAGTTCGGTTGAAATCGGCGGGGAACGGTATAGACCTAATCGTACAATTAGAATGACTACCCGTGGATTTTTTGGTATGCTAGCATAACAATCTGATTTTCTGATACGAGCTCGTAATTGAACATATTGGATGTGGTTGATGAGTATGGATTTCTAGATTGTGATAGCTTTTGGGCACTATTGAAGGGTTATGCCCCGATGTCAGTCACAGTGGCTATATAGGAATTTGACTACGTCTTGGCATAATTCACTCATATCCTTTTACTATGTGCTAGGATTTATGTGGATTTTTTCTTTAATGGGATCACTAAATTTAACTTGGTATACATTAGCGATGGAACCTCACAAAACAAGAAACTTACCCTAGTTTAATCAACCTTAACAGGTGTAGGTGAACAGTTAGAGTGAAGTGAAATGGTACCTTTACTTCTTTTGAGTAAGGATCCTGGCCGGAACTTTAGAATCTTTTGGTTTAGGTTTTGATAATGTAAAATATTTAATGTAAAATTAATCCTTACCGGATCTTTTAGTAATTTTGTCTGTATTTTGTTAAAACACCTGTTAAATATTTGTATTAAGACATTCACTATAATAGTAAGTTAGGTTTTGAATTTCTAAAATTGCGTCCGCATAAACCATGATTGCTTGTACTGCATTTGAGTAATCTAGATTTTTGGACTCTCGATAACACATCTAGGTCCGACCAATGCTTGCACTGAGTATGTGTTCATGGATGTGGGGTGTTATAGAAGTCCTTAAATTATAATCCTCCTCTGCATCCCCCGGTGGTTTCATGTTGATGCAAACCAAATGAAACTCCAAGAGATGTTTGTTGGGATCCTCCCCCGCCATCCCGTAAAATGTGGGCAAATACCATATCATGCCACTCTTGAGCTCGCAAGTAAAATTGGGTGGTATGGGTGGGAAGGCGGTGCAAAGGGGTTGACTATCCAAATTTGGAGCCATCAACTCCCCAAGTGTTTCGTTGTCTTCCTCCATAGATTCTCTGCTTCTACACAAATAGTTGATTCCTGAGGAACCTCTTATCTAGCTCTCTTTCTCCTGATTCTTTGACCACATGCATTTTCTGGTAGTTAATGTAGAGCTCCTAAGTCCTTAGTATGGGTGTGTACCATAAACAAGAAGTAAGACACTACCAGTCCAACAGAGAACACAAGTAAAACAAATTTGGAGTAACAGGAATAACTATTGAAAAAGCTCAACACAATCACCAACTAAAGCTACAAAAACATAGAAAACCCTAGCTACTACTACCAACTAGTCATGCAAGCTAACAATTAAATTTAAACTAGCATCCCCAGCAGTGGTGCCAAACTTTGATCCGCACCCACGAGGTCGTTCTTTTTTATCAAATTACCTGCTGGTGCTAAAAGACCAAAGATAAAATTTATATGTTGCTCCCATATGCTCACTATCAACTACTATAAAGTATCTAGTAGTAAGTTTGCGGTCGTCCACAGAGATGCTAGAATCTGAGAGTTATGAGACATAACTCACAATTGGGTGTCACTGTGATTGTGTGCCGAGTAGTGCTATAAACATAGGATTGGGGGGTTTTATGTAATGACTACTAATCATGCAAATCTGGGAAATTAAACTATATTAAACTAGTCTTGGGGATATTTGTGTAACATGACTGATAAACGACTTTGATCCTAGATTTTATCGCATATAAGACACATAAACCCATCTCATGCCTTTGTCACATAATGTGGATGATACTCAGTCATTCCCAATGTCTATCACACAAAGGTTCATCGGCATCTTATAGGTTATCACCACCACCTCCGTCATTAGGGAAGGGGTTTCGATCACACTTCTGGATATCTCAATTCCTTCCCCGTAAAACCCACTCCCAATGCTAACGCGTATCTGCTTAAATGATCAAGTGCATGAGCAGTCACCTTGAGTAGGTAGCAACCGTTACGTATGAGAGTAAGGAAAATACATCCCAGGAACTCCACTCTGGACACTTTTTCGGGGCCTACAGAGGCAAAGGAATTGGCGTCTCGTGATGACTTTAGAGTTTAAACGATGATGGTCGCTAAACGAAAACGCTAGTTGTTACAAACTATCATGATCATTATATCAGGGTAGACCGAGGGTTTACACCCTATTTGGGATCTTGTCCCTTATATGAATTATTATTACACGATGATCCAATCAAGATAGGCTTCAACGATTGTAACGGTACTCTCGATCATACATGCATGCACTCACATTGCCGGTACTCTCAAACCTACAATAGGCCTAACCCAACACTCCCAAGGTATCAAACAAGCATAGCACGATAACATATCATACATGAAACTACGGTGCATAATAGAATATACATAACATGCATCTTACAAGAATAATAAGCACAAGTCAAACATGAATATTCATAGACATAAAAGATAGGAAGATATAGAATCTCACAAAATCACCATCTAGCCATGAATACATATTAAATCCTCAAGTTAAGGAAAAACTCGCCAGTTAAAGAACACAGAAAGAAGAAAAATATTTGCGAAAGAAAAATTCCACTAAGATGATTTAAAAATCCTTTTCTATAAAACAAAGTTCATAGTCAAGAGGCCTTATAAGGCCATTTAAATACAACAAAATTAAACGGGAAAACAACGCACCCCAAGAAAAGTCAAATCCTCCAGATCCTCTTAGGGGGTCTTACCAAACCAAAAATTTTCAAAATAGAAAGGGAGGGAGAAAATAAATCCTTCAAAAAGCTTCATGGCTTCGATTTCCTAGCACCTTCAACCTAAATGGATTTCCTTTTGTCCTTGTTGGCCACCTTCTAGGTCCCATTAGTAGAGGATGCATTAGCCTCAGTAGCAAAAGCTTCCAATTGCCAGTTCTCCAACTCAGCAATAGCCATATATGAGTGCAATCGAGTAAAATACTCGGTGAAGCCATACTCATGAAAGGGGACAAAGACGTCCCCAAGCGCAACATGAAGCTCGACGTCATCAGTAATCTAAGAGTACAGCTCAAAAGCCCTCATCATAGCTTAACCCAACATTTCTAATGCCTTATAGCTTCTCACAACCTGAGAATGGAGAACTAGAAAGCCGCATGTGAACGCCTAGTCACAAAAGGCCTTAAGCTTGGAAATATTTGCATCAGCTTTTTCCAAAGAGGCATACAGTACCCTGAGATCCCCTTCTCCAGTACCGAATCCCGCTCAAGCTCAGAAGCTCTACGCACCCTGCGTGTTGAATTAGTATTAGCATATTTCAAAGATTCATTGCCTCGATGAAGCTTATTGATCTTCTGGTGCACGGCTTCAAACTTTATATGCACTACCTATGCTATGGAAAGAATCTACGAGGAAAATAAAGAGCCAGGAGAAAGGCGAGCAGGAAGCAGACTGAAACAATGATGAAACAAAAAGATAAAATAAAAGGAGAAAAAAATGAAGAGGATGGGATGCAAAAAAGAAAAATCCCCTCCAAGGCAGCAGAGATACTGCGATCAAAGGTAGTAACAATGACGAAAACATTAAGAGAGAGCTACCTCAACCAAGTATTAAACTGGTGAGTAGGAACATCCTCATAAATAAATTCAACACGGGCCAAAGCATTGCAGAGAGAAGGCAGATGATGCAAAATGGAAAATTAATATTTTCTTAGAGCACTTAACACCATTTTAGGTGCTTTTGTTGGTGAATATCTATTATTAGATTATTATTATTTTACAAAATAAGGGGTTAGAATTACCTTGTGTGGTTTTCTCCTCTAGTTTCCCTATTTTGTACGCATTTAGTAGCTAGTGTGTTTTAGCTATATGATTTGGTCGATTTCTACTTGTTTTGTGAGATTATTTAGAGACAACCATGGACAAGACCATTTGTAAGTACGGTAAAAGATTGAGGAAGACCAATCGCAAGAATGGTAAAAGAAGGAAGACAACTTACAAAGTGGTAGAAGATAGATTGAAGAAATAAGGCAGAGTAGCAGATTAAGAATGATGGAGATAATGAAAATGAAGGGCTGCAACAATTATAAGATGCCACATATGTTGAAAGATTCACTTTCTCGGGTTGGGCAACTACCACGAATGCTCACAATTGAAAATCTGTAGTGAGGGAAGCAATGAGACATCTAATGACCATTCAAGAAACATAGGACATGGAAGGAATGATACATCCGTTGGGGTATGTCTAGTAGTGAATGTATGAAGATATTTTTTTGAAGGGGTTAGGCTAGTGGTGAACTTTTGAGCTCCCAGAAACTTGTTTCTTTTTGGTGTGATCAACAAGTTTTTTGTGTAACCCCTTTATAATTAATGAAAGTTTCAGTTTCTAGTAATCTCAAAGATGAGCCATCCTACTACCTTGTATACAGCAGGGTTGCTCAAAAACTGTTGTCATCGGTGGCTTTAACACCAAATACAAACAAAAAACTTCAATGAACAAGGCAGGAAAAGGAATACGCAGGTATCGTGCACTAAGACTCTTCCACATTTAGTCACAACCAACACATAACTGATAACCAGCCAACCTCATAAACCATTTGAAAAATATAACCAGCAAACATACAACCTTCACAATAACACAATCAGGCTCGCATGAAACAACAGGACATAATCGATCCACGTGATACACAACAGTAATAAACACAGCCAACACGAAGTGGGTCATTGACAAATAGTAATAAACACAGCCAACATGCAGTGGCTTAGTACACACAGTAATAAACACACGTAGTGGCTCATCACACATAGTAACAAATATAACAAGTACGCAGTGGCTCAACGAGAACATGAAAAGGTAAAAAAACAGAGCAACTCCCTTTTGAAGGAAAAAACATATCCCAAGCGCTAAACATGGGAAGATCATCAGCTCATAAGTTCAATCCCAACACATTAATGTTGCTTATAGTCCGCAACACAAATCAAGGAACAATTGATTCTAATCACTGACTTAAAACACAGTGATAATTTTTTATTCATTAGACTACGAGGAAAATGGAATTCATAAATGGGATTTCTACTTATATTTTCCCATTTCTTCTCTCTGTTTATGTCCAAGTAGAACTTCCCGGAGTCCAGGGAGCTACATCTTAGCCATCAAAAATACTGAATCGATCCGGTCAAGGCTGAGTGTGGAATCTTTTTCTCAGTCCGACATATGATCTGCGGGTGATTGAGAAACCCTTTGGATCAAGAGGGGACACTAGATTTAACTGGAAGTAGAAGAGTCGGCCGACTCATCTAGTTCAATTTGTGAATCTACCATAGTTTCACCATTCGACCTTTGAAGGCCAGAAACCATATTCGACACTCGAATGAGAGACAACCACAGTGGCTGCATGGCATGTCGGAGCCAACTCAAATGGATGGTGAAGCTAGGATCTTCACAACGGCAACGCCACCTTGGATCTATTGGCAATGAAAACCCTAGGGCCACCGCAGTGATCGGGCAACACCGCTGAGAACTTCTCTTCTCTAATGTCAGCACCGCGGGCGGTGTCAACCTCATTCATTGAAGAGAAGCCGTCAGATCTCATCGAAGAACCAAAATCATAAATGTAACAAGCCCAACAAAAATACTCCACATTTGAACCTACTACCCACTAACCATGAAGAATTCATTGAAGAAGCAAAACCCTAATTTATGTCAAAGTAACAGTGGGCAGTGGGGAGATTGATTCACAAGATGAACAACTTGGGAAACATAGAGAAAGAGGGAAAGATAGAAAGGCTTTAGAGATAATGAATTAATAGTTGAAACCCTATAAGGGATAATAAAGGGGAAGAAGGTGGATCAAACGAGGGGGACAGAATGCAAGCATGAAGAATTTGAAGGATTAGGGGAACAAAAACGTTCAAACTGTTGTGAAGAGAGCTTACTTGGAAGGGGTTTTTTTTTTTTAAATGGAGGCTGCAAGGAATTTTGGCTGGAAGTTGGAAAAAATGGGGGAAGAATGCGTCCTCATGGAGTGAATGAAGGAAATTGCTGGTGAGAATGGAAGAGGATGAAAAATGGCCCGAATATGTTTTTAAAAAAAATGGTCCTCAAGGATGAAATAATTTTTCTAATTGTAGAGGACGCATGATTCTAATGCGTCCTCCAGAAAAAAAAATTTGTGTCCTGAAGTAATTTTGTTTTGAAGATATCGGAGACCATTAATTTAATTTAATGTCATTTGATATAACTTAATTTTTATGCTATGAAGTTTATTTTTATGTAGTTTATTTGGAGGAAGTTGGAGATTAATAATGTAATTTAATTTTATGTTATGAAGTTTATTTTTTGGAGGAAGTAGGGGATGAATAATCTGATTTAATTTTATGTTATGAAGTTTATTTGTTGGAGGAAGTAGGAGATGAATAATCTGATTTAAGTTTATGTTATGAAGTTTATTTTTTGGAGGAAGTAGTAGATTGATAATCCGAATATAATAAATGTTAAGAAGTTTGGTTTTTGGAGGAAGTTGGAGATTAATAATCCGAATTAATTTAATATTCAGTAGTATATTTATTTATGGAGGGAGTTGGAGATTAATAATCTAATTTTATTTTATGTGTTGAAGTTTATTTTTTGGAGGAAGTAGGAGATGAATAATCTGATTTAAGTTTATGTTATGAAGTTCATTTTTTTGGAGGAAGTAGGAGATTAATAATCTGATTTAATAAATGTTATGAAGTTTGTTTTTTGGAGGAAGTTGGAGATGAATAATCTGATTTATTAGTAATAAAAATTGTTAAAATTGTCAACGAATAGGGAATTCAAATAAAAAAATACTAGTCATAGTCAATGTTTGATCGATTTGTCGACGATGGTAATTAAAAACCAAATATGAGTAAATTCCTATGGGGTCGGTAGAGGGTTAGTTGAACCCTCGTCGACTGTACTATTGACGCCCTCCGCAAAGCCTTCCTCCTGTTCCACATGGCGGTGGGCGTATTGTGCGGGATGTGCGTCTTCGTACAGGAGAACGAGGAGACGAAGCTAAGGTTTGATCCTGCATTTCATCCGTGCAGTCCTCATCCATATCGTAATCATATGTTTGGAACGGGTCAGTTGCAGAGAAATGTGCAGGACCACTGGATGGTGTGGGGTATGCACTCGGATGAACCGGTGAAGCGGTGTACTGCGATGGCCCAGCATCTGATGGTCCTATGTACGCCGGACCTGGATGAGATGGTCCTATGTACGCCGGACCTGCATGAGATGGTCCGGCTTCAGAGGAACCAATGTTTGCAGCAGGTTCGGCTGGGCGCCGTC
>JAULKM010000509.1:0-31825 GCA_032355605.1 Rubia tinctorum
ATGTGTTCTATTGACAGGAAGTTATTTGATTCAGCTTGTGGAGGAAATGTGTTGAACAAAACCATGGATGAGGCAAAGGAGATCAACCTTGATATGGTCACTCATGAATATGATGAAGATGATGATAGGTCTAGACAAGTCAAGGTAGTCGGTACCTCACAAATGGATGAGAAGTTAGATGCCCTCACATCATTAGTACGAGAGTTTGCAGTGAAGACTTCATGGGGAGCTAAGTGCAAAATTTGCTCACAAATGGGACACTATGCTGATGCTTGCCCTACTCTTCAAGATGCTCATACCGAAAAAGCTTGCTTTGGATTTGAAGATGCCCCACCGAGGTCAAGAAGGTACGATCCGTATTCATATACATACAATCCGGGATGGAGGAATCATCCCAACTTTAGATCAAAATTTGGTGTATCGTTTTACACCAAAAATAAATCAAGCTCTAAGCTAAAATTTCAATTCAGGATTCTGTGGTCGGTATGGGAATATCGACCAGTATAGATGCGAGCAATTTCATTTCCCAAGAGTTTGGCGAGACTTTTTCCTTTATCTTTAATCTGCGAATTTGTAACCAATGTAATCAAACGAGGGTAGTGAATAAGAAAAACCATAAATTGAGTAAAAATGAGAATGGAAAATTGTTACAGATTGCAAAAGGATTCAACTATGTTGATAAAATTCTAGTTTCGATCAATTCCGTACTGGCTTTCTATCTTGATCCTTGATGCAAAGATGACTTTAAATGCATGCAAACAAATTGGTTATAGTTACAAACAACCAATCTTTCCTTACCTTGTCAATAATTAGGAGGACGTCTCACCAACTATTTATCTAACTAATATATAATCTAAGAGACGCTCTATAGATTTAATATGCTAATAGCATTAAGAATGAGAAAGACCCAATTCATAACCAACAAACTCTGACGCAGGATTGTTAAATTAAGACTGTTGTTCCCTACCACTGATTGAACTTAAATCACAACTACAGGCGATTGATTCAATTGGCATTAAACTAACTAACATGCTATCAAATATTGGCCACTACTCAATAACATGAAAGCAATCATAAGCATTATAATCAAGAAAAACAGATGCAAGCATGCAATCAAAGGATAAAAACTAATTAGATCTCATGAGAATTGACGGCAGTACTTCCTTTTACCAGAAAAGATGAATTTAGCTAGAAAACATAATTGAATTAACAATCAAAAGAATAAAATAAATGATGAAAATTGTCTGAATAAAAATACTTAAAAGCTCCAAAAAACTAAATACTGCTATGCGCAGAATAATACTGTCTACGTACGTTTCTGTCTGTTTTCTTGTGTACGAATGAAACCAAAATGAATGTATGGAAAATTACTACAACCAAAAGATAGATAAGGAATAAAATATATCTTTCCTTATCTATTTAGAATTTAAAGAGATAAACACAATATTTTCTCCTACAATTTAGGAGTCTTCAAATCAATCCAATTGATTTTTAGCTATATTTTGACTTGCCATAATCCCAGCAAAATAATCATCGGTACTCCAACACCTCTATATTTTTCTCCTCTTCCATCTTCAAGCACAAATGACAACTTCCTTCGTGTTTCCGGAATACTGGTCAGTATGGGCATACCGACCACAAACTGCAGCAACTTGGCAATTCAGCCTCTAAATCTCTAAACTGCAATAATATTCCAAATAACATAAATATCCAAGAATTTACACAACAATTCAGCTCAATAATAACCCAAAATTCATGGTGAAATCAACCCAATCAAATTACCCCACACTTAGATTATACTAGCCCTCGAGCACATGCAAATGCAAAACACAAATGTAAACATCAGATTTAAAAAAACTGAGCAGCCCTAAAATAAAAAACCATCACAGTCAAAATCAAAACACAATCAACCATCATACCACAAATCATTCCTCTCCACTTATAAAATCACATCATTCTCATATTCTAGTAAAAAATATGCAATAAAATCCGGCCTCACCAAGTTCACTCAATATCTCTCAAAATCATAATCATGTCAATCACACAAATCATATTCAATACTCATCACAACAAGTTTGTAATACCACTATCTCCACCGTAGTAATTGAACACTAGAGTACAAATAAATGAGGTCTTTATCATGGTTGTAGCGGGGCTAGGGTCATAAAGGTAGGATAAAGGGAATACGAAGCTAAAAATCCTAGAATATGCAAGTAAATCATTATCACCCTCAACATTATTGATGTTTATACTTCAAATGAAAATGAAACATTGATAAGCAATGAAGTATAAACATCACTATCATGAACTAAACCATTCCAATATTACTCTCAAAATTTACATCCCAAATATAATGCTGACAAAATTTTATTTTCAGTTTTTTTCCTAAATTTTTTTTCTGGACAACAGCTTTTACATTATTTTCCGGGCATAAAAGAACAATAATATCATGCCAAAACTATATATACCTCCCCAACAATTGTAAGTCCAAAACACTCTATGCTTCAACATGTATTAGTACAAAAATCTCAACCATATCTAACCAATCATGCAATTCCAATTCATATCCCAAGAAATAATAAATTACTTACACATTCTCAGAGGGTTAAGAAAAGGCCAAATCTCTTGGCTAAATATTTAGTGACTGAAGATACCAAAGAAAGAGTTTTCTGGCTTCAACAGGGCAAATTAGGGTATCAATGTAAGGATGGAAATATATAGTAGAAGCTAAATGTGGCTCATTCCTAGATACCTTTATCATTTTCATACTCAAGTATCAAAAACAGTCTCGAAATCATGGCACAAACCAACAATGCATATCAAAATATGATCACTTAACAAAGAGATAAAGAGCTACTTATGATCATCAATTTTTTTTCATATATGCCTACATTTTTTTGACCTTTTCTCTCTAAGGCTCAAATCCTCACAATATATCTAGTTTTAGAGCAAAATGAATTATTGCACATTCGTCATCCTAGAACATATACAAGGAATCTATGATTTCTTTCACAAAGGGAAACAATCATTCATTCTTACCACAAACCAAATTTCAATTCTAACCATTCAAATTCTCAATTCAATGCTGCATTTTTTACTCAAATGATGAAAAAAAATTGAAAATCTTTTTGTATTTTTCTGATTTTTTTTTCAATAATGAAAAACAACAAGGTAATGATGTTACCCCTCTACCCCACACTTAGACAACACAATGTCCTCATTGTGTGAGAAAGAGATAACAAATGCAAATGAATTCAAAATTATGATGCTATGAAATTACTCTACAAATGTTCTAAAATGAAGCTAAAAACAAATGAAAAGAAGGAAAAGAAAATGCTCCCTGGGCGGCTATTTAGCCTTGGGGTCAACTGGTGAATCCCGGGCTGTATGGGAATTCTGACTACTTTAAGAGAAAAATTCTGAACTAGTCCTTGGACCATTTCAACAAGAAGTTGCTGCTGCACTTGGAGATCTTTTGGTTTGATTGGACAAGTTTACCGCCCACTGAGGAGTGGCTGCCCCAAGTCCTCTGTGCACCCTAGTCGCAACTGAAGTGCCTGTAAGAGAAGTGGAAAATATGCTTGAGGGTAGAACTCCAGGCTCAAACAACTTATACTTTCCAGGTGTGGTGTCAAGATAAAACCAACTTCATTCTTTCCAAAGCAGGCATGTCAATTCGACTAGGTTGCAAAGCAAAAAGATCACTAGACACATCATATACACCTAAACGTTTACCATGTTTGGTTATCAAAGCTCCTAGGGCTAACTTCCTTTTCATGTGAGTGCAGTTCTACTTAATTGTTTAATAAAAAACCAATAACCAAAGTTCACTTTACGTTCACTCCACATCTTGTATAACAAAGACACCTCAGTTTGAGTGACCACATTTGCACCATCCACTCTACCAAATAAGTTATATGCCAAATAGTGATGGCAAATTCTTAATGCACCATGTTTGATCGATGTAATTTTGGACATATTCTTAACATGAATAGGTTCAGACGAGATGGCACTCCACTCACCATTCACAAACTTGGCATAATGAGGGTTAGACACAATATCATACTCACTATAAGCATCAGAATATGTATCCATAGTAGATTCAAATCCCAACAGTACAACCAAATATGTGATAGATTTACTCCAAGTTTTCTCCCTTAAATTAAATGTGCAAAAATTGGGACAAAATACATCCACATTCATCATCAAATCCTTACACACAAATGAGCTCTATAATTCCAAACACAGATTTCGACAAACTGGTTGATCAACACACAGCAAAACACCCCAACCAATGTTAGAAAATAAAGCTTCAATTTCATTTTCAACCTCTAAGCTACGTAAAGTGCGCCAGTCAAATTCATGTCATTCCACAAGAGGTCCATTGTCAAAAAGAAAGTACATACGACGCTTCTCAGCGCCCGATAAGGGATGAAGCGGCGAAGCCAAATCTTTGGGTTGTGAAGTTTCAGCTGCAACTCCGAGATCACTTTTAGATTCATCAGACTCGGGTTCAGGATTAGGAAATCTCTCAGGTTCTGAACTCTTCTTCTTGCGTTTAGTGCCTGTAAGATTTGGAGCTAACTTCTTTCGACACACCAAATTTTGGCGCTGCTGCCGGGGATTGGTTTTAAGCATTATTTTTTCTTTTAATTCTTTAATTTGTTTTCGCATTTTTATGGTTTATGCTTCATTCTTCTCGTACAGGATAATTAATCTTTACTCCAGAGATTGAGAAACTTGCATGAAGTCTAACAAAGCAGAGAAAAGCTTTGAAAGGACCTTCCTCGTCTGAGTCAAATGCTGACAAAACTCATTTCAACATGGCTGATGAAGAGAGACATGAGGAGGAACCATTAGCTCAGCGAATCAGAGACATGGGACGTTACAGACACAATCGTCCTTTGTGCATTGTCCTTCCCGAATTCAACTGCAACTCCGAGATTAAACCAGGTTTCATACAAGTATTATTTAAATTTGGTGATATGCCAGGTGAGAGTGCTCATAAGGATCTTGATGAATTTGACCTCATATGTGCAACTCTTCAACCACAAGGTTTTTTGGAGGATCATATTAAAATACTCACCTTTACACACACATTGCAGGGAAAATCTCTTGAATGGCTTTTTGAACTCCCACCCGATTCAATTCGACTTGGGATGATTTGGAGGAGATATTTTTACAAAAAATTTTCCCCAAATCTGGAGCAGCTAATTTGAGATTTGCAATAAGTGGTATTAGACAAAAGAAGGGAGAGAGTCTTGTGAGTTATTGGGATAGGTTTAATCAATTGGGTCGCAAGTGTCCTAACCATGGTTTTAGTGAATATCAGCTCATCACTAATTATTTTTATGATGGTATGTGTTCTATTGACAGGAAGTTATTTGATTCAGCTTGTGGAGGAAATGTGTTGAACAAAACCATGGATGAGGCAAAAGAGATCATCCTTGATATGGTCACTCATGAATATGATGATGATGATGATAGGTCCAGACCAGTCAAGGCAGCTGGTACCTCACAAATGGATGAGAATTTAGATGCCCTCACATCATTAGTACGAGAGTTTGCAGTGAATATTTCACGAGGAGCTAAGTGCAAAATTTGCTCACAAATGGGACACTACGATGATGCTTGCCCCACTCTTCAAGATCCTTATACCGAACAAGATTGCTTTGAATTTGAAGATGCCCCATCAAGGTCAAGAAGGTACGATCCGTATTTAGATACATATAACCCAGGATAGAGGAACCACCCAAACTTCAAGTGGACCCAGAAAGCTCCAGGAATGTATGCTCCGAGACAACCACATGCCAATTGAGATGATCATCCTGCCCAAGACGATCAAAATACTTCCATGAATGATGTTCTTAAGAGTATTTCTCAAGGCAATGAAGTGGTGCAAAATTTATCCAAAACACATGCTTTTCAGCAAGAGACAAGGGCTGCTATAGGGAACATTGAGCAACGAGTGACTCAACTGGCTGCGGAGGTGAACAAGTTAAAGTTCACCATTTAAAGGTTACCCTCACAGACTGAACTGAATCCTAGAGAGAATGTAAGTGCAGTAACCTTAGGAGTGGGAAAGAGTTAGTTGATCCTAAACCTAAAGAAGCAGACGGGGAGAAAAGCCAACATGAAGAAGCCAAGGAGAGTAAAAATGAGTCCTCAAAGGTAAACACTGAGCCTATGACATCTATTTCTAACTCAAAAGTCTCTCCACCTTTCCCATCCAGATTAGCTCAAAAACAAGAAAGAAGAGGATGAGAAGGAGATTTCAGAGGTCTTGAAAAAGGTAGAAATCAACAAGTCCTTAATTGAAGCTATAAAGCAAGTTCCCAGGTACGCAAAATTTGTTAAGGAATTTTGTTCGAAAAATATGAGACATGGAAAAGATACAAAAATTAGGGTAGGTGAAAATGTTTGTGCAATCATTCAACGTAAATTGCCACAAAAATGTAAGGATCCAGGGATGTTTTCTATTCCATGAATGATTAAAAACCGTTGAAAAGGCCATGTTAGATCTAGGTGCATCAATCAATGTCATGTCTCTTTATGTGTGTATAATGACTTGCAATTAGGACTGTTGAAGGAAACTCGTGTGATAATCCAATTGGTTGATATGTCTAATGCATATCCAGAGGGAGTGATAGAGGATGTATTAGTGAAAGTGAATGAATTGATGTTTCCTTTGGATTTCTACATTGTTGATATGGATGATTCATTCTCTGCTAATAAGTTTCTAATTATTCTAGGAAGACCATTCATGAAGACAGTGAAAACCAAGATTGATGTTGATAAGGGAATACTTAACCTTGAGTTTGATGGAGATGTAGTTTCTTTTAATATTTTCGATGCCATGAGACATGTAAATGATCCTGAATCTATGTTTACCCTTGATGTGACTGACCCATTGGTTGATGATTTTATAGAAATGTACTCCAGGGATGACAAGTTGGAACAGGCACTCTTCAATGGATGGATAGCCAAGGACATGATGGATGGCTTGGAAGAAATTTCATATTTTAACTCCCAGTCACTTTCGATCGGTATGCCAATACCGCCCTTTTCCCCCTCAGAAACTCCAAATTTTGGTGCCGCTGTCTGGGATTGGTTTTAAGCAGTGTTTTTTCTTTAAAAACTTTAATTTGTTTTTTTTCCTTTTATGGTTTATTCCTCGTTCTTCTTGTACGAGAGAATTAATCTTTACTCCAGAGATTGAGAAACTTGCACGAAGTCTAATGAAGCAGATAAAAGCCTTGAAAGGGCCTTCCTCGTCTGAGTCAACTGCTGACGAAACTCATTCCAACATGGCTGACAAAGAGAGACATGAGAAAGAACCACCAGCTCAACGAATAACATATATGGGGAGATCGGTGCTTGGGTCCAAGTGTAGCTTTTCAACATCGCACGTACTATCTCCTAGTACCAATTTCCTAGCCCATAATCCCCCTCGACTTGCCGAACCACTATACGCAAATCGTGGAGGGTAGTTTGGGAGTCAAGATATCAAGCATAGGGAAAATTCATCGGTGATGGTCTAAAGTAAAATTCATATTTTAATAATTTAATAACTTAATTCGTAGAAAATTTGAGTTTAAGGATTACTAACTTTTCTTAGCCATTTTAAAGGATTGTATCTCCAAAATAGATTCGACTTTCCCTGGGTTGGAATCCGTGGTGCAACATCCACTGATAAAACTAACTTATTTCATCTTTTAAGCTCTTTCCCGTTGTTATCATGCATTTGTGGGTAATTTCTTGATCTCCCTAATCGAAGCAATGCCTTTCTCCGTTGGGAAATTTAGCACTAAATGGTAAGGCGACCAAATAGCCTTTGCCTGATTAATCCATGGTCGATTAAGTATGACATTAAAAGGTGATGGAGCATCCACAATTGTAAAATCACATCATTTTTTCTTGTTTATGTCCTTATCTCCAATCGTTATCGGTAGGTTATTTATGAAAATCAAGATTCATCTCTACCAGTGAATCGGGATATGGGGAATACATACTTCTGCAATTTCTGCCTACCTATCCCTAGCTGGTCAAAACAACTATAAAACAAGACTTCTACTTCACTCTCATCATCAATTAAGATCCTTTTACCAAGGAATTTCTAATGTTCGCCAAAATTACCATGAGGTCAAAGTGTGGGATATGGTTAGGCATTGCATCTGCATTTGAAAATATGATCATCCCTTTTGCCTTGAGGCACTTATCCCCACTCTTCTGGAGGTCTAGATAAATTCTAATTTCTAATCGCGGTATTGGACATAGATTCCCCAATAATTTCATTTATCATGTTCACTAGTTTGCTGTGGATCCTTATCTTCTACTAATGGTGCATCATCCTGGTTAGGGCACCGATTATTTCTTCTTTCCTAGTAGTTCGATGCATGCATCCTATCTTTCTATCAATGGTTATTGTTGCAACCACGTCCCTGAAATGGCTCTTTATCTTGTCGTTGATCCTCCCTCTTTGGCTGAGGGAAGTGAATATACTCCTGAAACATCCCACTGTTAATGCATCTCTTAATTTCTTCCTCAAATTGAAAGCATTCTTCCATGTCGTGTCCCCTATATCTAGAAAATTCACATAATTTTAACGAAATTCTTCTCCCCTGGTTGTATTGCATAAGTGTCGGTGAGAGAAAATGATGTTTGTTGACGACTAATATATTCACCATGGATTTTGTTAAAGGGGCATACATCTCTAAGAGGGGATTCAATGGTGGATTTGATCCTTTGCTTTGCTTATATAACCTATCCCTCTTATTGGTTTTATCATTGTCTCCTCTTGGTGGAATTTTCCACCTTAGAGTATATATCCATGATATCCTGAAGCTACAAATAATAGTTGGGGTGTAGGCTACAAGCTTCTCATATAACTTCTCATCGGTCATTCCATTCATGTAACCCAAGATGACCATCGTGTTTCACCTGTCCATAACATCCAAGATCTCTTCCGTGTATCGCATGTAGAAAGTTGCAGTTGACTCACTAGGCTTTAGCCAAAAATTCAGCCGAGCTGTCATCATTTTTGTGAATTTATTCAACTGGTAGAAGTGGATAGATAAGCTTTTACCAAAAGGCATGGTAGTAAGTGAGTTATCCTCTTAGAAAAGACTCAAACCATTACAATGATTTCCCTCTGGGGTAGGATCCTATTATTTTACACTTAACATTGAGAGGAATATCTCGCAGTGTCATGACCTACTAGTAGGTTATCAAACATTTCTTAGATCGGTTTTCCCATTGTGGGTAGGAAAATTATATTGTAGCTTCAACACCGGATTCCCAAAGGTTGCCACTATGGATGGTATAAGCGACATGGGAACTTCTTTTCCACTCATTTTGATCATGGGTTCCAGCACGATCAATGGTATTGATATTTTTATCTTCTAATAGCCTCTCTAGTCCAAGAGGTGGAAACCAAGGGTTGTTTAAGTACATGTGAGCCAAGCTCACGGGCACCTGGGCTTCTATTTGCGCTACTTGAGAAAATAATGTCGCCCATGATGAAAATTGTGATGTTAGATCAATTGACAGACCTGGTCTTAGTTACTGTGGTAGGAATACATGCCATGGCAAGTAAGATAGTGGAATGGCTCACGGGTTGGTTGCAATCGACCACTTAGGGACATGCTGAGACGGGTGAGAGGTTACTCATAGGTTTCTAATTAGCTAGCCAGGGAACCACCAAGACATGTTGTGAATGTTTTAGTATTGGTACTTGTGGTTGCATCTCCATTTGTGTTTGCATTGGCGTCTGCATTTGGTTCTCCATCAGCAGATGTATCGGCATTAACATTTGTGTCTGCATCTGCGGTTGTGTCGGCATTGTGATATATGTCTGTTGTGTCTATATCTACGGCTTCATGAGACTCAGCTCTCTCTCACTCATAGCAGAGATAGTGATCTAAATCCCTTATGTGGCAAAGGTTATGGTGAAGTTTGTGTTGGGATTCAGGGGTGAATGTGTAACTACCGCAGTGGCCTGGATGGCTATTATTCATGTTGTGGCTATATGTTACGTCATTCTTGCATGAACCTATTAAAATCTACTAAATTCAATTGGAGAAACTCTCATTCTATGGCTAGTTCTTTGAAATCCAGTGATACTATTCTTCCATCCATGAGATCTCCAGTTTCATGGGTGACATAATGGTTACTCCTCTAGTTATAACTGGGTTGGTAAGTGGTATAGTTGTAGCTACTGAATAGATCATTAATAGTGGATTAGCTATTGGCGATGGATCGACCATCGGGGGTGGATCAAGCACCGACAGTGGATTGAAAGTTTCGTGAAATGACTCTACTTTGTTGACATGGCTAGATGCCGCCTGGACTGACCTTTACGTATGGTTCTATTCTAAGGCTCCATTGAACAAGGTGCGTGATTTTTGACATTTGGGTCCCAATGGGCATGCAAATTGATGCGAAGTGGACACTGACTTGATGATTAAATCTTGCTCCTGAGCATCGCACCTGCAAGACAGAGCTTTGGGTGCGAGGGGGAGGACTCTGTAATGGTAAAGTAAGACAAAAAAATGTTTGTTCTGAATATTGAAAATAGAATTAATAGAAATTGAGACATATGACTTGATCCTTATAAGTTCTCTCAATCATAACAAGATAGATATGCACATTTTATTCAGGAATAGGTGTCTTGCCATAATAGAATTACAATATATTCATGTTTCGTAAATACATTTGGAGAAGTAGTATAATAGTGGAGATATACCTAGTATAGGAGATCTTTTTACCTTATGTGGCTCCGACCTAGTGACAATAACATGATACAGTTGCATGGGCTACAACCCTGGTTACAGGTTTCGGTTGACCATCATTAAGCATTTAGTGTTTTCTGAAATTTCATTCATGCATATCATCCCCATACGTGCCATATTATATTTGAAACTCGAAGCCCTCATAGGCGAAAACTCCCCCTATATTATTTTAAAATCTTTTAACATAAGTTCTAAAAATATTACGAGCATGATGAATAAAGTGTGGAG
Source organism: Rubia tinctorum (assembly GCA_032355605.1). Classification (NCBI taxonomy): domain Eukaryota; kingdom Viridiplantae; phylum Streptophyta; class Magnoliopsida; order Gentianales; family Rubiaceae; genus Rubia; species Rubia tinctorum. Next base: position 11,019 of record JAULKM010000509.1, read on the forward strand.
GACACATGAGGCCATTGCACCTTAGTTCACTTAGTTGAATTGAAGTCTTTCATTTATTATGAGCTAGTTTCACGTTAAGATTTCTACACTTCATTTATAAGCATTAGTTAACTGTTAAGTGTAACAAATTTGTAATAAATGCAATCACACTTCTAGGTCAGGGCGTTGCAGTATGAAAACCTGGATGAAACCGAGTTTGTGCGTACTCAAAATCAGACTTAAATTTGATCTTACATTGAAATTATTGGGAAAAATGACCAACCTCCAGGAAAAAAATTGTTGCCTAGTGTACCAGAAGATGTGGTGTACATATTCATAAATATGAAGCCTATGAACCCTACTTAACCCTGGAGATTCGACTTCAACTAGCCTCAAAAATCAGAAAAATTAGAAAACCTGACTTCAAACAGCCCAAAAAACCCAGAATTTAAATAATGTCTTCAAACCACTCATCTCCAATGACGGCTTCAACCCGGATTATCGATGGTAACTTCATCATGGATTTTCAAATTTCATCTTCGACGACTGTACAAATTGTATGCTCGATGGTGCAAATTTCCCCATTTTTTACGGTGAAAATTTTACCATTTTCAATGTTGCAAATCCTTCATCTTAGATGGCATAAATTACTCTAGCCTTCATCTTCAAACATGAGCGTCAAATCTAGCATTCTCTATGTGCCGTAGATACCGCAGGGAAGACCACTAGAGAAGCTACGGCTCCCTGCCGACGAAGAAGGGAAGTAAAGACGACGATACCTTATTTTATTTTATTTATATTTGTAATCATGAGTTTTGGTGCTTGTTTTGAAATTGACCCTAAGAAAAAAAATATCAGACTCTCAAATTTAATAATCTCATAATTTATATCTTTTGTTTATAATTTTGTCGTTGGTCTTACCATAAGAATGAGATGGAATCCCCAATTAAACACATCCTTTCACAATCATTCCAATTCTCCAATTTTCAAATCCACTAACCAAACGTTGCCTTAATATTGTTATAATGTTCAAACTTATCAATTCTAACATGAATTCCAAAAGAGCAAATGCTTAAAATCATACCTATTTTAACTCGTAATACATAATTTGGTACTTCAAATTAAAATTTTGTGTCATGAAGGTACACAAATTTTCAATTGTGTTGCAAAATGTTCTCAGTAACTGATAAACGCCCGTCTTAATTTGGTTAACGATGTGGTGAAAGGGGTCCATCCATAATAGAAAAGGTTGAGAGAAGGAAATAAATTACTAATAATTTTCATTATTACATCCAGAAGAATTATTCTTCTTCTTCGACTTAAATTAATTAGGCATACGTAGAAACAACATAACAATGGCAACGAGAACTTCCACGGGATTATTTTGGAATATAAGTGAAAATTTGAATACCTTTATGACACAATATTTTTAAACTTTGGGTACTAAACAGTAAATATTGAATAAAAGTAGGTACCAATTTAAAGCATTTGCTCAAGTTCCAAATTAAAATGAACTATCCACATTTCAATAGCAGTGATCCAAACACACTCTAAAAGTACTACTCCCTCCGCCCCAACTGAAATTGCACGGAATCTTTTTCACACTCATCAAGAAACTTGTCTAACCATTAATATGTTTAACTACGTATAATAACAGCAAACAAAAAGTTACTTTTCAGAAACTACTTGTTGTGACGAATCCAACAATATCACATACGATAAAATTATTGTTTATATATCTATTCAAATATATGGTTAAAGTTGGACAGTGAATAATGACATAAAGTGAAGTGTGCAGTTTGAACTGAGACGGAGGGAGTACGGAAAATATTTTGGCAACTCAAATTTGAATTTGCAACTTATTCTAGTCTTTTCTACCCAGTAAAAAATACCATTAAATTAACTTAATTACAGTCTAACATATTTCTGATCTCCATCTATTTATGGTCATATATAGGGGTGGGCAAAAAAACCGAAAGCCGAATTATCCAAATTTGAATAACCCGAACCGAATTTTTTTTAATAAACCACCATTGGTGGGGGGTTATTATTAGGTCCCCAGCCTGTATAAAAAAAATTCTTACAATCTGTTTGGAGCCAAAATTGGCTAAGGCAACATTTGTTGCCTACAAAAGCTGACCTATAGACTGAAATAATAATCGATGTATTACATGGAGGGATGAAAGATGCGATTCCAAAACTAATAACCTCCACCCCATGCGTTAATTACTAGTTTTGGATAATCGAATTGAATAAACCGAATTTTGATTATGGTTTTTGGTTTGGTTTTGGATATTGAAACTCAATCCGAAAACCGACCCGAATACCGAATTGTAAATAAATAAGTAAATATATATATATATATATATATATTAATATAATACTAATAAATTCTGAATGGAGAATTTTAATTAAAAATAACTTGGGTCATTTGATTAAGTGTGATTTCTTGCCAATCCCAAATAGGACCAAGCCCAAATATTTCACAAACCCTAATAAACTAAGGGTATAAAAAGGCTATGATTGAGGTTGTGCCTAATTTCAAGCAAAACCAAACCCTAGTTGGGGACCTTGAGGTGGTGGCCTTTTCGTTTTCCCCATCCGGCCATCCCTTTTCTTCAAAAATATCCACCCACCACCACCTCACCTCACCACCGTCACCCACCACTGCCTCACCACTACTACAATCGCATCACCACCGAGCTTACCATCACCACCAAGCTTACCATCACCTCACAATTTGAAGGTAGTATAATATTCATGTTAGTTGTTATTTATATTATTCTTTGCACTTCACTATATATATGTATGTTTTATTGTAGAAATCCAACAATCAGTGATGGAGTCAACTGTTGTGGATGTTTAGCCTCTGCTTTGCTTTTGAATTTTGAAGGTAGTTTCTTCATCCTTTGACTTTTTTGTGTGAATGTATTTGTGTTGGCTCTTTTGATGGAGTTCTTGTTTTGTGATTAGTGTTATTGAGTTAGTAGTTGATGTTAGGTGTTCAAAATTGAAATTTTGTGTGGGAATTTTTTTAAAAAGATTCCCATTGATTTTTCCTTATAATTTTGGTTACCTTTGCACATACAAGAACACCATTTCTTTGGAGTCAGCCGGCCTCGGCTGCATTTCATGGTTGCACGCGATCTTCACCTTTTACAGTGTGAAATTGCCCACACAATCATAAACAAATTATGATTTTGGATTTTGTGTTTTCATTTTTTTGAATCTGTAGATCTGCTGATGGAATGATGTGATATTATATTATGACTGCATTTTGTTTTGTTTTTGGATTTATGATGGGTTTAGATGTACTGTGTGCGGGCGTGTTTTTTTATTGCGATTCGTCTTTGTTTTGCTGACATTGTATTTAGTGAGTGGAAAGATGGTGACAATGCATGAAATAGGTAAATTACCGTCCTTTTCCCATTATGTAATTGTATGATTTTATTACATAATGATGTAGATGTTTGAATTTGGTATTTTTATAGATTATATGGGTTGAATCTTATATCTGGGATTCCTGAGTTTTGGTGACATATTTGGTGGTTTTGGAGTCAGCATAATTTCTTGTTCATTGCAGGTGAGAAAACGTTCAGTTTGTGAGTTAATTATGAAGGTTTGCTGTTATTTTTTATGAAGAGAAATATTCTTGTTAATACTTTCTTTCTTGTTAGATTACCATTCAGTTACCAGTATCCTTGTCATATTAATATCTAGTTTCTGATTGTTTTTCTGACTAGCATTCAGTTACTTGTACTCATTTTTTTCATTTTTGTCTCTCTTTAAAGATCGACTTCATTATGAGATGTAAATTAACAACAACATGGGATCTGATGAATTTGTTTGTTTAATTTTGATTGAAAATTGAAGGGGTTTTTGGATGATCAGTTCAAACAGCTTCAACAATTGCAAGATGAGAGCAACCCAGATTTCGTTGTCGAAGTTGTGTGCCTCTTCTTTGAGGATTCTGATAGACTGCTTAATGAGCTCACTAAAACCTTGTTAGTAGTTCTATTTTTGCATTTTTTTCCTCTTCATTTTATGGCATTTATCCTTTTTCTGAGATTGGAGATTTTGTGTGTAGGAACTGTGGACTTTAAGAAGATTGATGCCCATGTTCATCAGCTGAAGGGCAGAAGTTCCAGGTACTAATCTTTCATCTCCCTTTTGTTTTTGTTTTTCTGTCTTTTTCCAATAGCTTGGGATTCTGTTTAGTGTAGCAAATCTATTGATTTGTACACTTTGATCTGTAACACTCTGTACACTTTGATCTATTGATATGTACACTTTGATTATGTTTAGTGTAACAAATCTAGTGTAACAAAACTATGAAGGGTGGGTTTTCTTGATCCATGTGCATATGCATATGAAATAGTTTTTTGCACAAGGCTTTTAGCTCCGTTCTTATACCTTGATTTTCATGTGGCACTTCAGTCGATACCCATTAAATAATGATAAGTTTTAATAGCCAAATGGCGAGATGGAAGATAGAACACATGAACACCTTAAGTGTCTATCCTTCAATGAACTTTGCCATGCCAAATGCAGCAATAAAAGTAATGGCTCAAACAAAAGCAGTTTGTACAACACTTTTAAATGGATTTTGTTTAGATTTAAAAGTTGAATGCTTAGTATGCTGTTTTATGTGGTTGTATGCTGCTGAATACATATCTAAATGATGATGTAGTTGAATACACATCTGAATGTTGTTGTATGTAATGGAAAATGTTACTTAGTGTATGATGGATTCTATTTTGTGTATGTTCTGCTTATACACTTCCAGGTTTGACTTTGTGAGGGAATTTTTTGTATGTTGTGACTTTGTGTTAGATCCTGAATTCACACACTTGAATTGATGTTTTAATCTTCTAAATTGTTTGTATTTTCAGGGTGAATGTGAAAGTGCTTAAAGTTTTGAAGAAATGTGAAGGTTTTGAAGATAAATATTTAAACAAACTATTTCTCCTTAATATTAAATGTAATTCTATAAATTTTTATGGTTGAATTTGTATTATATTTGTGGGATTTTAATTTTGAAGAATTTATTTTGATGATGTAGAATTTAAATTACATATTTTGCTTTAATTTTGAATTAAGTTTTGTATTTTAAATATTTTTGAAATGTTTGCTGTAATTCGGTTTATTTGGATTAGATTTGAATTCAAACCAAAATCGAATTTTAAATTTGGTTCGGTTTATTTGGTTTATTCGGATTATTCAGGTTATTCGGGTTTGATTCAGTTTTGGGGTTTTTAGAGGCAAAACCGAATAACCCGAAAACCGAATAACCCGAAAATCGAATAACCTGACCCGACGCCCACCCCTAGCCATATATACTCCCTCACATTTATTTTTCTGCATTTTCATGATATGAGGTCCAGGTTTTTTGTTATAATCAGCGTGATGGTAATTGCGTGCAACAGTCATTTTTTAGTTCTTGGTAAACAAGTAAAGTTAGAATTATTTTCTTTTCTGTTTTTATCTAAATATCATTTTCATTTCTTTTTTCTTTTATAGTGTTGGATAGTCTCTGTATTAGAAAAAAGACAAGAATTGTAATCCAAAAATACCACTAAGGATGCCCTGATTTTTTGCCTAAGGAAAACCGTAGTCTAACATCTTTCTGATGTCCATCTATTTATGCCCATATATACTCCGTCACATTTGTTTTTCCTGCATTCTCATGTTATTGAGTCCAGGTTTTTTAATACAAGCTGCGTGATGGTAATTGTGTGGAGCAGTTATTTTTTAGTTCATGGAGAAGAAGTACAGTTAAAATTATTTTCTTTTCCGTTTTCATCTAAAGGTCAATTGTACTCTATAAGTACCATTAAGCGTACTCTATTTTTTGCCTACGGTATATGTTATTTGGTCGTAATCTAACATCATTTTGATCTCCATCTATTTATGGTCATATATACTGTGTCACATTTGCTTTTCCTACATTTTCATAATATGGGGTCAGGTTTTTGTTTTGTTAATAGATGCTTGATGGTAATTGTGTGGTACGTTTATTTTTTATTTCTTGACAACAAGTACAATTAGAATTGTTTTCTTTTCCATTTTCATCTAAAGGCTATTTTCGTTTCCTTTTCTTTTGTAGTGTTGGATAGTCTCTGTATTAGGATAAAGACCACAAACTATTATACTCTTAAAGTACCACTAAGTATACCCTAATTTTTGGGCCTACAATATTTGTTACTTGGTCGTAGTCTAACATCTTTCTGATCTCCATCTACCTATGGCCATATATACTCCGTCACATTTTCTTTTCCTTCATTTTCATGATAAGTGTCCAAGTTGTTTTTGTTACAAGCGGCACGATGGTAATTGTGTAGAGCAGACATTCTTTTAGTTCTTGGAGAACAAGTACAGTTAGAAGTATTTTCTTTTCCGTTTTCATCTAAAGGTTATTTCCATTTATTTTTATTTTATAATGTTGGATATTCTCTGAATTGGGATAAAGACCACAAACAATTGTACTCTAAAATTACCATTAAGCATACCCTAGTTTTTTGCCTACGGTTTTTGTTACTTGGTCGTAGTTTAACATCTTTCCAATCTTCATCTATTCATGACCATATATACTCCGTCACATTTACTTTTCCTGTTTTTTCATGATATAGGGTCCATGTTTTTTATTACAAGTTGCGTGATGGTAATTGTTTGAAGCAGTCACTTTTTTTTCTTAGAGAACAAGTACATTTAGAATTATTTTCTTTTCCATTTTCATATAAAGGTCATTTTTGTTTTTTTCTTTTACAGTGGTTGATAGTCTTTATATTAGGATAAAGACCACAAACAATTATACTCTAAAAGTAACACTAAGCATACCCTAATTTTTTACCTACAATATTTGTTACTTGGTCGTAGTCTAACATCTTTCTAATCTCCATCTATATATGGCCATATATACTCCGTCACATTTGCTTTTCCGGCATTTTCATGATATAGTGTCCAGGTTTTTTCGATTACAAGCAGCGTGATGGTAATTGTGTGAAACAATCATTTTCTTAGTTTTTGGAGAACAAGTACAATTAGAATTATTTTCTTTTTTTCATCTAAAGGGCATATCCGTTTATTTTACTTTTATAATGTTGGATATTCTCTGTATTAGGATAAGACTAAATTATTTTTTTGTCCCCAACATATTCCACAATGTCATCTTTTGGTCATCAATGCCAATACCACTTATATTCAGCAACCAACAAATACAAAATGATTTGTTTGGTTTCCAATACCAGATTCCGGGTGGTTTTTAGGTAAGACTTAGCTGGAATTAGGTGAAAAGACACTTTTGCCCCTAAAAATTAAAAACAGAAAATAATTACTGTCTTTTTCTTCTTTGCTTCTTTTTCTTCTTTGCAGGGTCTCGATCGTCGGAGCGGGGCTTGATCGTCGGTGCTGACGTGATGCTGGCGTGAAGCCCGGATGACGGCGGAGCAAACCCTAAGTTTGGAGGCGGCGGGAAAGTGTTTGCTTAGATCTGATATGTGAATTTTAGCAGGTCATTGCAGATTAAAGTGAAGACAGAGGGCTGATGATGGAGGGTTGTTGCAAAGCTCGGTGAGTAAACGGAAAAGGAGCGAAACGGCGGAGGGTCGTGTGTTTTCTTCTTCATCCTCGAACGCGAGGTCACAAACGGCGGTGACACCTCCTCCTCCTTCGCACCTGATTGCTTCGATGTCTCCGTCATCGTTGAATCTTGCCTTCACATTGGTGCTGCGTTGGGTGACAAGTGGGGCTATGACGGTTGTGGCAGCTGTGGGCTAGGGGGTTGTGAAGGCGGGGCTTGGGTGGCTCTTTGTGTGGTGGTGGCGGGATGAGATTTTTGGTGGCGGTGAAGTGGTAATAGTGTTGGTTGAGCAGAAACAATGAAAACAGAGTCGCCGCTATTTTTTTTAATTTTTTTTATTAAAGGGAAAATGTTTTTAATTGAAAATGTTTTTTTAATTAGTAAAATTACAAAAATACCTCTGGCTATATCAGAAAATAATTGTGTTACCTAAAAATCACCTTCGGGGACCAAAAAATTATTTTATATTTGTTGGTTGCTGAATATAAGCGGTATTGGCACTGGTGACCAAAAGATGATTTTGCGAAATATGTTGGGAACCAAAAAAACAAGTTAGTCTTAGGATAAATATCACAAACAATTGAACTCTAAAACTACCATCATGCATACCCTAATTTTTGCCTACGGTATTCGTTACTTTTCGAAGTCTAACATCTTTCTGATCTCCATCTATTTATGGCCATATATGCTCCGTCACATTAGTTTTTCCTGCATTTTCATTATGTGGGGTCCATGTTTTTTGTTACAAGCTGCGTGATGGTAATTGCATTGAGCATTCATTTTTTATCTCTTGGAGAACAATTACATTTAAAATTATTTTCTTTTCCGTTTTCATCTAAAGGTCATTTTCGTTTCTTTTTATTTTATAGTGTTGGATAGACTCTGTATTAGGACAAAGACCACAAACAATTGTACTCTAAAAGTACCACTAAGCATACCCTAATTTTCAGCCTGCGGTATTTGTTACTTGGTCGTAGTCAAACATCTTTCCGATCTTCATCTATTTATTGCAATATATACTTCATCACATTTTATTTTTCCTACATTTTCATTATATGGGGTCAAGAATTTTCGTTACAAGCTGCGTGATGGTAATTGTATGGAGGAGTCATTTGTTTAGTTCTTGAAGAACAAATACAATTATAATTATTTTCATTTTCATTTTTCACTAAAGGTCATTTTTTTTATTTTTCTTTTATAGTTTTGGATAGTCTCTTTATTTGGATAAAGACCACAAACAATTTTTCTCTAAAATTACCACTCAGCATACCATAATTTTCGCCCTACAGTATTTGTTACTTGTTCGTAGTCTAACATCTTTCCAATCTCCATCTATTTATGGCCATATATGCTCTGTCACATTTTTTCCTGCATTTTCATAATATGAGGTCCGGGTTTTTTGTTACAATATGCGTGATGGTAATTGCGTGGAGTAGTCATTTTTTAGTTCTTGGAGAACAAGTACAGTTAGAATTATTTCTTTTTTCGTTTTCATCTAAAGGTCATTTTCACTTATTTTTCTTTTATAGTGTTGGATAGCCTCTATATTAGGATAGAGACCACAAACAATTATACTCCAAAACTAGCACTAAGCATACCCTAATTTTCTGCCTACGGTATTTGTTACTTGGTCATAGTCTAACATCCTTCTGATGTACATCTATATATGGCCATATATACCCCATCACATTTATTTTTCCTGCATTTTCATGATATAGGGTCCAGGTTTTTTGTTACAATCTACGTGATGCAATTGTGTGGAGCAGTCATTTTTTTAGTTCTTGGAAAACAAGTACGGTTATAATTTTTTTCTTTTCCGTTTTCATCTAAAGGTCATTTCCGTTTCTTTTTCTTTTTTAATTTTGGATATTTTTCTGTTTTAGGATAAAAACCACAATTAATTGTTCTCTAAAAGTACCATTAAGCGTACCCTAATTTTTGTCCTACGATATTTGTTATTTGGTCGTAGTCTAACATTTTTCTAATCTCCATATATTTATGGCCATCTATACCCCATCACATTTGCTGTTCGTGCATTTTCATGATATGGGGTCTAGGTTTTTTATGTTACAAGCTGCGTGGTGGTAATTGTGTGGAGCAGTCATTTTTTTTATTTCTTGGAGAACAAGTACGGTTAGAATTGCTTTCCTTTCCATTTTCATCAAAAGATCATTTTTCGTTTCTTTTTTCTTTTTTAGTGTTGGATAGTCTCTGTATTTGGATATAGACCACAAACAATTGTCCTCTAAAATTACCACTAAGCATACTCTAATTTTTGGCTTACAGCATTTGTTACTTGTTCGTAGTTTAACATCTTTCTGATATCCATATATTTATGGCCATATATACTCCGTCACATTTTTTCCTGTATTTTCATGATATGGGGTTTAGGTTATTTTTAGAAGTTGTGTGATGGTAATTGTGTGAATATGTCATTTTTTAATTCTTGGAGAACATGTACAGTTAGAATTATTTTCTTTTCCATTTTCATCTAAAGGTCATTTTCATTTTATTTTATTTTATAGTGTTGGATAGTCTCTGTATTAGGATAAAGACGACAAATAATTATACGCTAAAAGTACCACTAAGCATATCCTAATTTTTGGCCTACGGTATTTGTTACTTGGTCGTAGACTAACATATTTATGATCTATATCTATATATGGCCATATATACTCCGTCACATTTTCTTTTGCTGCATTTTCATGATATAGGGTCCATATTTTTTTTGTTACAAGCTGCGTGATGGTAATTGTGTGGAGCAGTCATTTTTTTAGTTATTGGCAAACAAGTACAATTATAATTATTTTCTTTTCTATTTTTATCTAAAGGTCATTTCCGTTTATTTTTCTTTTATAATGTTGGATATTCTCTGTATTAGGATAAATATGACAAACGATTGTACCATAAAATTACAATTAAGCATACCCTAATTTTTTGCCTACGGTATTTGTTACTTGGTCATAGTTTAACATCTTTCCGATCTCCATCTATTTATGACCATATATACTCCGTCACATATTCCCCTGCATTTTCATGATATGGGGTCCAGTTTTTTGTTACAAGCTGCGTAATGGTAATTGTGTGAAGCAATTATTTTTTAGTTCATGAGGAACAAATACAGTTATGATTATTTTTTCTTCCATTTACATCCAGGGGCGAATCCAGAAAATTTTCAATGGGGTAACCAAATACTAATACCCTCTATTAAAAATATATATATTTAATATTAATGGTAAAAAAAAATTTTACATGGGGTAACCAATTACTAATACCCCCTATTTTTTTAAACATGGGGTAACCATGGTTACCCCATGCCTCTACATAGATCCGCCACTGTTTACATCTAAATGTCATTTTCGCTTTTTTCCCTTTTATAGTGTTGGATAGTCTTTGTATTAAGATAAAGACCACAAACAATTATACACTAAAAGTACCACTAAGCATACCCTAATTTTTTTTCCCTACAGTATTTGTTATTTGGTCGTAGTCTAACATCTTTCCAATCACCATCTATATATGGTCATATATACTTCGTCACATTTATTTTTCCTGCATTTTCATGATATAGGGTCCAAGTTTTTTTTGTTACAAGCTGCGTGATGGTAATTATGTGGAGCAGTCATTTTTTTAGATTTAGAGAACAAGTACAGTTAGAATTATTTTCTTTTTCGTTTTCATCTAAAGGTCATTTCCATTTCTTTTACTTTTATGATGTTGGATATTATCTGCATTGGGATAAATACCACAAACAATTATACTCTATAAGTACTAATAAGCATACCCTAATTTTTAGCCTACGGTATTTGTTACTTGGTCGTAGTCTAACATCTTTCTATTCTCCATCTATATACGACCATATATACTCCATCACATTTGCTTTCCCTGCATTTTCATGATATAGAGTCCAGATTTTGTTGTTACAAGCTGCGTGATGGTAACTGTGTGAAGCGGTCCTTTTTTAGTTCATGGAGAACAAGCACAGTTAGAATTATTTTCTTTTTCGTTTTCATCTAAAGGTCATTTCCATTTCTTTTACTTTTATAATGTTGGATATTCTCTGCATTCATTTTTTAGTTCTTGGAGAACAAGTATATATAGAATTATTTTTTCCCATTTTCATCTAAATATCATTGTCGTTTCTTTTTCTTTTACAGTGTTGGATAGTCTCTGTATTAGGATAAAGATCACAAACAATTGTACTCTAAAAGTACCACCAAACATACCCAAAATCTTTTGCCTACAATATTTGTTAATTGGTCGTATTCTAACATCTTTCTGATCTCCATCTATTTATGGGCATATATACCTCGTCACATTTGATTTTCCTGCATTTTCATGGTAATTGTGTGGAACAGTCATTTTTAGGTCTTGGTGAATAAGTACAAGTACAATTATTTTCTTTTCAGTTTTCATCTAAAGATCATTTTTTATTTTTCTTTTATAGTGGTTGATAGTGTCTATATGAGGATAAAGACCACAAACAACTATATTCTAAAAGTCCCACTTAGCATACATGATGGTAATTGTGTGGTGTAGTCATTTTTTTAGTTATTGGAGAACAAATACATTTCCATTTTCATTTAAAGGTCATTTTTGTTTCTTTTTCTTTTATAGTGGTTGATAGTGTCTATATTAGGATAAAGACCACAAACAATTATACTCTAAAAGTACCACTAAGCACATCCTAATTTTTTGCCTACAGTATTTGTTACTTAGTCGTAGTCTGACATCTTTCTGAATCCATTTATATGTGGCCATATATAATCCGTCACATTTTCTTTTCCCGCATTTTTATGATATTTGGTCTAGGTTTCGTGTTACAAGCTGTGTGATGGTAATTTTGTGGAGCCATTTTTTTTTGTTCTTGGAGAACAAGTGCAATTAGGATTATTTTTTTCCCATTTTCATCTAAAGGCCATTTTCAATATTTTTCTTTAATAGTGTTGGATAGTCTCTGTATTAGGATAAAGACCAAAAATGATTGTGCTCTAAAATTACCAACATACCCTAATTTTTGGCCTTTGTTATTTGTTACTTGGTTGTAGTCTAACATATTTCTGATCTCCATATATTTATAGCCATATATACTCTGTCACATTTTCTATTCATGCATTTTCATGGTATGAGGTCCAGTTTTTTTTGTTACAAGCCGCGTGATGGTAATTGTGTGGAGCAGACATTTTTTAATTCTTGGAGGACAAGTACAGTTAGAATTATTTTCTTTTCCGTTGTCATCTAAAGGTAATTTTCATTTTTTTCTTTTATATTGTTGGATAGTCTCTGCATTAGGATAAAGACCACAAACAATTGTACTCTAAAAATACCACTAAGCATACCCTAATTTTCGGTCTACGGTATTTTTTACTTGGTCGTAGTCTAACATCTTTTTTTGTCTCCTCTATTTATGGTCATACATACTCCGCCAGTTTTTCTTTTTCTGCATTTTCATGATATGGGGTCCAGGTTTTTTGTTACAAGATGCGTGATGGTAATTGTGAGGAGCAATCTTTTATTTAGTTCCTAGAGAATAAGTACAGTTAGAATTATTTTCATTTATGTTTTCATCTAAAGGTATTTTTGTTTCTTTTTTCTTTTATAGTGTTGGATAGTCTCAATATTAGGATAAAGACCATATACAAATTGTACTCTAATAGTACCACTAAGCATACCATAATGTTTGGCCTACAGTATTTGTTACTTGGTCGTAGGCTAACATCTTTTCATCTCCATCTATTTATGGACATATACTCTTTCACATTTGCTTTTCCTACATTATCATAATATGGGGTCAATTTTTTTTGTTACAAGTTGCGTGAAGGTAATTGTGTAGCGTAGTCATTTTTTTCATTTTTTGAGAACAAGTTCAATTATTTTATTTTATTTTTAGTTTTCTTTTAAAGGTCATTTTCGTTTCTTTTTTCTTCTATAATGTTGGATAATCTTTGTATTAGGATAAAGACCACACAATTTTACACTAAAAATACCACTAAGCATACCCTAATTTTCGACCTACGGTATTTGTTACTTGGTCGTAGCTTAACATTTTTCTGATCTCCATCTATTTATGGCTACATATACTCCGTCACATTTGCTTTTCCCGCATTTTTATGATATGGGGTCCATGATTTTTGTTACAAGCTACATGGTGGTAATTGTGTGGAGCAATCATTTTTTAGTTCTTGGAGAAAAAATATAGTTAGAATTATTTTCTTTTCCGTTTTCATCTAAAGGTAATTTTTTTCTTTTTTCTTTTATATTGTTGGATAGTCTCTTTATTAGGATAAAGACACATACAATTGTACTCTAAAAATACCACTAAGCATATCCTGATTTTTGGCTTACGGTATTTGTTACTTGGTCGTAGTCTAACATCTTTCTGATGTCCATTTATTTATGCTCATACATACTCCGTTACATTTGCTTTTCCTGCATTTTCATGATATGGGGTCCAAGTTTTTTGTTACAAGCTGCGTGATGGTAATAGTGAGAAGCATTCATTTTTTAGTTCGTGGAGAACAAGTACAGTTAGAAGTATTTACTTTTCCGTTTTCATCTAAAAGTCATTGTCGTTTCTTTTTTCTTTTATAGTGTTGGATAGTCTCTATATTAGGATAAATACCACAAACAATTGTACTCTAAAAATACCACTAGGCATACCCTGCTTTTCGGCTTATGGTATTTGTTACTTGGTCATAGTCTAACATCTTTCTCATCTCTATCTATTTATGACCATATATACTTTGTCACATTTGCCTTTCCAGCATTATCATGATATGAGGTCAAGTTTTTTTGTTACAAGCTGTGTGATGGTAATTGTGTTGTGTGGTCATTTTTCGTTTTTGGAGAACAAGTACACTTAGAATTATTTTCTTTTTCGTTTTCATCTAAAGGTCACTTTCGTTTCTTTTTCTTTTATGTTGTTGGATAGTCTCTGTAGTAGGATGAAAACCACAAACAATTGTACTCTAAAATTACCACTAAGCATAACCTAATTTTCGGGCTACGATATTTGTTACTTGGTCATAGTCAAACATATTTCTGATCTCCGTTTATTTATGGCCATATATACTCTTGGAGAACAAGTACAATTAGTAAAAAAAAAAGACAATTAAATTAGCCAAGTTGAATATCATTTCACAAAAAAAAATCCATAAAATGTGTTTAAGATTAAAAGATCAAGTATAAATTTACGAGCGAGGATCCGTGGATGCATGCACGGTGTTTCATTTTCATCATCGTATTTTTTAAAATTCTTTTCCAAATCTACGCGTCATCGATCCAGCAAACTCTTCACTATTCTAGAGAATTCCACAACATTTATCTTCTCAATTTACCAATACGACGCGTCAATCCCTCGTATCACTTTTCTCTTGATGTTGGATGCGTGGAATCGACTATTGAGCTCTGCTGCTTCACTTAAATACCATGGTGTTTGTCTACCAGATTCGTATGCGTTGTTTGATGCTAGAATACCCTAAGGTATTGCGACTAATTCTTCCCCTGTTTATACTTCAGTCATGCATGCACTCTGGTAGTAACTTGTTCTTATTAAAAAGCAGTGCCAAATTCTGAAATCTTGATCGGCATCTCTCTGGTATGAACCCGACCCCTCCCATAACATCTTCAATCATGCCATTTGACCAACCTTTTTTTACTACTAATACAAAGAAAAAGAATGACTACTCCCTTTATTTGCTCTCTTCCGAACCAGAACAACATCAACCACCCATGACTGCAAGAGTCTGGAACTGATTTCACGCTTCTCAAATCCGAGTCTTGAGTTAGAGACTTCAGTGCGTCAGAAAAGAGTGCATGATTTTATTCAAGCTCATGCATGTCATGTCATCAGCCTCGCGGAGAACTAAAAACACAGAAGAATCGGCAAATTAAAGTAGGATTGTAAAAAAATTATAATTTAACCACCATTGGTGCGAGGCAGTAATTTGGCATCCAGCTGGACTGAACAGGTTTCTTTCAAAAATGATCCAGTCCTTAACTTGGCTCTCTACTATGCAATTAATCAGTCCTTACCAAAACCACTAGCAAATGCTAAGTGATCAGCCACCACAAAACAAAAATGCCCCATGACCCATCCCTTCCAAAGCATGCCCTGTCTTAGAATTCTCGTTCAGCCCCAGCATTCCATTTTCAGAAGGTCCAATATTCAGGAATACCAAAAAGATTCATAAAAATCTTTTAATTACCATTTCCAGAACGTATTACAGGCTGCAGCTACAACCTTGTCTCTATTTTGGAGAACCCGAATCAAGTACTTTTCCTTCTTCCATACACCCTCCTCTCGGAAAATAGAAAGAAACCAGTAGCCAAGTTTACTGTAGCAGAAAACAGACATAAGATTGGCCTTGGTAAAGGTGTGTCCATTTTTATCAAGCTGAACAAGATCTCTCATGAGTTGATCAAATTCATAGATGCTAAGCTATCTTTTCCTCTTCCTCTATACGACCCAATTTAGCCAATTTATTAGTTGGGAGATTCCCTTCGCTGGAAATATGTATTATATGGCTGTTTTTGTTAGCTCCAATAATGGTCAGGATCAGTTGGAATAACTACATGGAGCTCTTGTTAGATTTTCTAAGCCTAGTAGGGTGTTTCTACAAGCAGTTTTTCAACATGAAAGGGCCTCAAAAGGTCAAGCCATTTCCAAAGCATGATTCAAGACATTCAAAATACATAGGATGATATTCAGTTTTTCTAGGCTGTAATTTTCATCATGCTTGTTTCCAGTTTTTAAGACTTCACCAGTAGAGTTGAGTTGCTAATTATAAAGCCTATCCCGGAATTACCTGTAACTTTGCTAACCATCCTACCCACATTAATCTTATATCCACTAATTGGTTAAATCCATCCAGTTGAAGTTTGTGGCTTAAAGGGTTTAACTTTCAGCCTAGGTAGGCGTCCTATCGTTGTCCATTTATTGTTCACCAAACTCTGATTTACATACAGAGGGTTAATGAAAAAGCAGCCAAATGCACTTCTTTTAATATTAAAAATTATGAATGTACACTGACTTCTTCAAAAAGTTTAATGGCCTTTTCTATCCCATATGCTACCGAAACTAAAATCAGATACCAAAAGAAACTTATGAGCACATTGCTAAACTGAAGTAGCCAGCTTACAAGAGTTGAAATAATGATTCACTTAATTTTCGTCATTGCAAAAAACACATTTAGAGGCCAGTGAAGCCAAAGAAAGGCAATAAATCGTCAAAAGATAGCAAGTTATTTATTAACACCACATAATATGGAGTTTTTAACACATACCAGCTTTGTTCATATTTTCTTTAGTGCTGCACTGGTTGATCACTTTGGCCTGAAAGTCTTATTCAGACCTTATAGTGAAATTTCCACTAACTTCTGGTTTCCA
Organism: Rubia tinctorum; assembly: GCA_032355605.1. Taxonomy (NCBI): domain Eukaryota; kingdom Viridiplantae; phylum Streptophyta; class Magnoliopsida; order Gentianales; family Rubiaceae; genus Rubia; species Rubia tinctorum. Next base: position 27,964 of record JAULKM010000509.1, read on the forward strand.
TTTGAGTCCATCATTATGATTTGCTTGAACCTGCATCTGCAAAAACCTTTTTTTATACCCCCCGCAAAATCAGAACACAGTTCAGGCAAATATAACTGCTTGTTTTCAAATAACTCGGCTAAATAGGATTTATGGAAGGTAAGTAGGTAACAAGAGATTTACATAGTTTCTCATAACAGGTAGATCACTGAACCGTAAGATGAGAATCCATTTAGTGCAATGTAGAGAGTACCAACAAGGTAGCTATTAAACATAGAAATGCATCAAATTTAATACTTCAATTGAAGATTCTACATAACAGAGGCCCATGAATCAAACAAACATTATTAACTTAACTAAAAAAAATCATTGAAGCCATATAAACGTAGAAAGTTTATAGAGGGAAACTTAAGATCCAAATAGGAACTTTCACTAATCAAGGCAAGCAAGGCTGACACGAAATCTTGACATTCTTTTCTTCGCATTGGATAAGTAAATAATGGAGATCTGCTACTTTTTCCTCCCATTTCTTATAATACATCTACAAATTGCTTCTTCTTGGCAAAATTTGTGTGACCATTTCAAACTTCTGTTTCTTAATAACAAATGCACAATAGCAACGCATAACTCACAAACCCAAATTTTTATAGGGAATCTATGAATGCCTGAATCTGTAGAAGATACCACTTTAATGCACTACTGAGGGTTCCTGGAGGGCCAGAGAAGCAGGAAATTGAGGAGAACCTTACAAACTATTATTGCATAACATTTGAAATGCGTGATTAGCAAAAGCATACAAGCCAGAGTGATATGGTCATGAAAAATTGCCAAGATAGAACAAAAACATACACATCTGGGATTAAATTCATTTATCAAGAACAAAAATGCACACGGTGGTCAATGGAGAATGCTTAAGATATTAAATTCAAGAAACAAAAGCAAGGATCATGATATTCAAGGACAAGTGCAATTCAAACATAGACTCACTCATCTAGCTGCATACTGAAATTTTCAACAGTCAACTGATTGCATCTATGTGTAAAACAAATTAGAGAAGCAGAGCAAGGAAGGTAGTCTAAATTTCAAAATTACAAATTTCATACTGCAAATAGTCTGTGGGTATCAATAACACTATGAGGCATTAACATCGCAATAGCATTTTGGAACATGTACCTTATTAGTTACATCTTCCTTCCAGAATAGAACTTGTATCCAATCAACGTTACTCCTGCAAGACTTACAGTGTATACCTATTGGAAGTATCAACGAGACTATTACTCACTGTTGCTTATGCTGCCTAACCTTTGAAATTAAATCACAGTGGAGTCAAAGTCGAGCAGGTAATTAACCAAACCTTTTTGTGATTTTTCTGTCATTTCTCCGTAATCTAGTAATTGCACTCAATCAGCACACTTCTCCATATACTAGCTAAAATGCTTAACTAGTGTGAAGAATGAAACTAGCCTAACATTAACAAATCACTTTCTTTGCGATGAAAACCATACACAAGTTGTCTTGTCTCTTCAAATTTTTACGGCACCTCCAATTGGCTGGAACTGTGGGAGCCATTAGATCAATACAACTAGTGAGTCTTGCATTTCAAAAAAAGAAAAGGAACTTTCTATATCAATGCTGGCAAGGATGATGAATATTATCATACAGTAAGTCTTTCAAACACCTTCACAACAAAATCAAACAATCACTGGCATTCACATAGAAATGAATCAGCAATGGCTTCGTAGGACAGTATGAAAAGGAAGTCTTTGCAGAAGCATGTCATACTATAAAAACAAAACCAATTCAGTTTCATGATTGCATTTACTGCCTCCCCCAAAACTCAATGGAAATGTTCTGCAAATTTGAAGTTTCATAAGAAATGCAAATCCTTCCTCCGTAGAGAGGTACCAATTCCTCAAAGTAGATTCTCAAGCAACTATATCGAGGACCAGTATTGCCTCCTTAAGAATTGCTAAGCATATTAGGGCAGTCCACGATTAAGCATCTACTATGTATATAATTTTTTAATAACAATAAATAGCCGAAAATAAGCAAATAAAAAACAAGCAGAGACTTCAGAAATCACTTCAAATTAGCAAACTCGCAGCACATTTAAACATCAACCTACAATACAAAGCAGAACATAAAGCTGAATTTAGCAGACAGCTCCATTCCTCCATGCTAACAATACAACTTCCATCAAGAGTCGAGTTAAAGAGTTAAACACGCAGACATGAAGCAGCTACCGCTTCTTCATTTCCTCATAATCAAGCTTCGCGAGCTCGGCCTTCAACTCATACTTCTTCACGAGGCACTCAATCTCCTCAAGCAGCCCGTTCTTTGCGGAATCCTCGATACTATTTTCTCCGCCACCAGCAGCCTGCATTGGCAATTTTCTTGGCTCATTCTTCGCGGAAGCCTTGCGATTACTCTCTCGGTCACCAGCAACCTTTGTTGGCAATTTCCTTGGCACATTCTTCATTTTCTTGTTCGAATCAGTACCATTATCAACCAAGACCTTATCTTTACCCCAAATCCTGTTGCAGAGGTCAAATACCAATGCGTCATGCGCCTTCAAGGAATCAGCATGCTCCATGTTTTTAACGAATTTCTCCTTGAATCTTCGAGTCTTTTCGTACAACTGGCTACTACTAAAATCACCACTAAGTTTGCCCTCTAAGAATTTGTGCAACTCCTTTGTAACAATTGATAGTCTGCAATCGAGCATACCTTGAAGAATGGCGATTTCATCCTCATCTGTAAAAACCCTGATGCAAACTTTCTTCTTCTCTGCCGAAGTGGGGTTTCCATTTTCTTCTGCCTCCTTCTTTCTCTTCTTTGAACCAGGTTTCTGCTCTTTTCCAGAGGTTGCCAAAGAGGGTTTTGAGCTGCCATTTTCGTCCCTTGGATTTTCTTCAGTGTTTGGTGAAGAATCTGAAGAGGGTTTTCTGGGATGAGAGCGCTGCGCCTTTTTGGCTTTGGGAGCCATTTTTTCTCTCTTCTCTCTCTCTCTCTTTAGAAACTAATTTTCGTTTTTGGGCTTATTGAAATGTTTACAGCTGTAGCGTTAAATTGTTGCAGTTGTAACGTTTAGGTAACCGTGTGGCTCCGGCAATTCTTCACCAATAAATGACAAATCAGATGCGATTAAATAAAAAAGACTTAAGTGTTGAAATGACCCTATGTTTAGGTCGAAAGTGCCAATATGACCCTGTAAAATCTGAAAGTGTAATTATAACCCTAATATTTGATCAAAAGTGCTAATATAACCCTGGAGACCATAATTTGATTGGAATTTAAGGAATTGACTATTTTACCCTTATTTTTAAAAAAATAATAATTCAAAAACTTGGAGAAGACTATATTGCCCTTGTAAATCCCGAATTCTTCTTATTCTACACCGGGACGTGTTCTTCTTATCCTGAATTTTTCTTTTTCCTAAAATCTGGACATGTTCTTCATATCGGGACATGTCTTCCCGCCGTTCCACCGCGCGCCATCACCGCTCGCCAATATCTACCCCGTATTTGCCCTGTGAGTCTTCTTCCCAAAGCGATGGTCGCAGATCTGAAGCGGTGGTCGCATTTCTTCGCCGACTAGCCGATGGTGGTGGTGGTGGGGGTGGACGGGTTCGAATCGGTGCTGGCCTTGGGGCGTGGCAAGGCATGGCTGTGGAATCGGTGGCGAGGGGCAGTGGTGGATGTCAAGTGATGCAGCGAAGTGTGGTGGCGGAATGTTCGAATCGGTGCTAGGGCTGAGGCATGGCAGGGCCCTGACTTCGGGAGAGGAGGAGGTGGAGGTCGTGGTTGTGAGGAAGGAAAGGGCACCGTACGCAGCGGCGGTGAGGTGGTGGATGGCGGGAATTGGTTGTGTGGCGGCGGTGAGG
>JAULKM010000510.1:0-15467 GCA_032355605.1 Rubia tinctorum
CGGATCACAATTCATCCGCTTCTTTGTCTTCCTTCTCCGACCCTTTTATCTTCTACCACGTTTTGACTCGTGGCCTTAAATCTTATACCATCCTTGAGAATGGTCTTCAATAAAATACTCCAAATAGCTTGCGAGCAATCTACAAATTAAGCTCACAAAAAGGAATCTAGATGCTTGTAAGGACCAAAAACCCATTAGACTCAAACTAGGTTACAAAATAGGATTTAGATACAAAAACCAAAAACAGTTATCTAAACCCCTCATGATGTAAACCTACCTAAATCTAGAAATCTTCCAACAAAAAATAACAAAAGAGATGTTCAATATTTTGGAAAATACATGCATTTGACGTCACATCACCTGGCATTTGACCAGAAGGTAGACACCCTTACTAACTTCTCAATTAAATGTTTTCTCAATGCATACAAGGGGTATCATCAGATCCCCATGCTAGAGAGTGATGTTGATCAAACTGATTTTATTACGGAGAAAGGGGCCTTCAGCTATTGGATGATGCCTTTCGGTTTGAGGAACGCCGGAGCCACATATCAAAGGGTGGGGGAAAAGTGTTTCAGAAATAGATTGGAAGGAACCTGGAGATGTATGTGGATGGCATGGTGATAAAGAACAGCCCGTGGATAATTTCAGAGAGACCTTGTTGCAATTCAGGGAGACCAGAACGAAGCTAAACCCAACCAAGTTCCAGTTCAGAGTGGGGGCAGGAAAGTTCCTAGGATACATGGTGTCAAACGAGGGTCTGCATAAAAATTCCAAAAAGATTAAGGCGATCTTGGAAATGAAATAGCCGAACACGGTGAAGGAGGTGCAGGGCCTGAATGGGAAGTTGGCAGCTATGAATCGCTTCATTTCACGAGCAGCTGAGAGAGCACTTCCATTCTTTAAAACATTAAAGGGGTGTGTGGATAAGAAAACAATGGTGCAGTGGGGAGACCTAGGAGTAAGCGTTCGAGGTACTGAATACCTACCTAAAGGTCTTTCCAACCCTTACTAGCTCAAAGAAGGGAGAAACCCTATATTTTTATGTGGCAACAAGTGATGAAACAATCAGCAGCGCAATGGTTAAGTAGGAGAACAAAGTTCAGCGACCAGTGTACTTCGTTATTCGAGCCCTACAAGGTTCAGAGCGGAGATACATGATGTGCCCAATTTATATAATATTTTTGGCACATTCGAAGTATAATTTTGTAATAGATTCGAGATTTATTTTGAAGTAAATTAACATTTTATCAATTAGAAGGTAAGAATGATATCACATGTTTTATTTCCTAATTATTTAATTTATGAAATGTTTTGAAGATCATTTTGAACACTCCTTTTAAAGAGTTTAGTTTTGAAGAGTTCAAGATTAAAGAGGCGACGGAATTTTGAAGAGAAGACCAATTATTCTGGAAATTGGTTGAAGCTGGGCAAAGGGTTTGAGACGACCAATATCAATTTGGCACAGTTAGTGGCCACGGCTAGTCTCAATTTGGCACGATCATTGGCCACGACCAGTGTCAATTTTTCATGGTCCGTGACAAAGGGTCCAACAGTCCATTTTGTTGCTTTTATCTTTTAATTCCTAGACTATAAATACCCCCTCTCTCTCCCCCCATTGAAGACTATGAATTTTCTACCTTCAAAACCCTAGTTTGCATTTACTCCTTCATTTTTCAACTTTTCTCCAATGTTTACCATGGATTTTTGTTCTTTTATTATGGATTTAGCTAATGTAGGCTAAATATACTCTTGGGAGCAATTGGTAAGCATTTCTAGTATGTATTTGTGAGATTTGATTTCTTCTATTTTGTGTTTTTATTATCAAGTATATTTTGTGCTTTCTTTTGTAGTTAATCCATGATTTAGACTAGGATGATCAATTACTTGATGATTGTGGGATACTTTGACTTTTTACTAGGTTTAGGTTTTTGGTCAAACCTAGGATACTTTGGCTTTTTTTGATGTGATTATCGTTCGTTGATGTTAGGTTATCATTAAGTGTGACAACTAATTATGATTATTTATTGATGAAATTGTTTAGATTTGAGATGAATTTGAATGGTTTTGATTAATTATCAATGTTGCTCACTAATAACAATTAGCATGAAGGCTGATCAACGTAGTCGTTATTAGTAGATATTTTGTGCTATCCCGATATTTCTCACTTTTAGGATATTGTGTTTATTGTATTGGTTCTCCATGTGTATTTCTATTCTCGGGGAAGTCTATGATGTCGATCGTCTAGGGTGACCCGAGGGTAAGGGTTATTATGTGGCACAGATCGCCCACTCTAACTATAACCGAGGAGAGGCGAGAAATATCTTCACCCGATAGGTGTTGATAATATTTCCAAAATATGTGATTAATGCATAAAAATAGGATGACTAGTCGATGATCAAAAGATAACTAGAAATGTAAACCAATTGCGCCAAGACTCGTTATCATCTTAATTACATATTCCGTGCTATTGTGATCGTAGTTATATTGTTTTCTCTAATTGTTGGTTAATTTAGTCGTTTAAATTATTCGTAGTGTTTTCTAAACTCAAAACCCCCAACTTTGTTACCACACACTTAGAGTGACATTTTTGTGTGCTTTTAATTACACTTAACACTCGATAAAACATCATTTTCCTCATGGATGACCCTGACTTACTACTATCTACTTTCTAGTAGTTAGCCGCAATTGAGGCTTTTAAATATTATCTTTGAGAGGCATCGCAAAGGCCTCCCAATACACGAATTGAGAGAACCTTTCATTAGCCCTGGTCCACACAGCAAGAAGGCTAAGTAAGTAATTCCAAGCGCACCTTGTGATGGTTTTGATGAATCAGCCGCTCAAGGCAATACTAACCAAATTGGAAAGCTCAGGGAGATTGATAAAATGTGCAGTCGAGTTGGGAGAGCATGACATCGAATATGCCGTGAGAAAGGTGATAAAGGGGCAGGTAATAGAAGACTTCCTAGCAGAGATGGCCAAGGAAAAAAATATGAAAGCAGTGGAAGAGATTCACAGACTGTCCAGCCTGCAGGCCAAGGTGAGCAGACACACACAAACGTGTGGAAGTTGTATGTCGACGGAGCCTCCGGAGTGGAGGGAGCAGGCACATGCCTGGTAATATAAGACCCGAAAGACGTGGAATCAACCTACGCCTTGCACTTCAAATTCCTAGCCTCCAATAATGAAGTAGAATATGAAGCGCTGATTGCAAGAATGGAGATAGCTAGGAAGCTAGGGGCGAAGAGGCTGCAGGCCTACGGGGACTCAATGCTTGTAGCCAACCAGTAATAATGGGAAATATGCTTCTAAGGAACCAACAATGATGAAGTACAGGGACAAGGTCAGGGGTTAATGGTCGACTGGATGAAACCAATTCATAATTACTTGGAACATGAGAGATTGTCAGTGGATGACGAGGCAAGGACAATAAAAATAAAATCTCTACAGTACGCTGTGAGGAGTGGGTTGTTGTCTAAGAAAGGTTAAACTGAACCATGACTCAGATGCATAGGACCCGAGCTGGCAGACACGATCCTTAGAAATTTGCATGAAAGAAGTTGTGGCAGTCATCAAGAAGCAAGGACGATTGCGCTGCGAGTAGTAAGGGTAGGATATTACTGGCCAACAATGAGGGCAAATTCAAAAAAAATGGTCAAAGAATGTCATAAGTGTCAAGAGCATGCGAAGGTGCAAAATCTACCGGCAGAATGAATGACCAACATAAGTTAACCCTGGCCTTTCGAAAAATTGGGGATCGACATTTCAGGGTCGTTCACGGAGGCAGTGTAGAGAAAGAGGTTTATGTTGGTAGCAATAGACTACTTCATGAAATGGGTGAAAGCGAAGACTGTAGTAAGCATAACAGGAAAAAGAATCATGACCTTTGATTGGAAGAGCATAGTATGAATTTTCGGCATCCCACAAGTGATAGTGAGTGACCGTGGAAAGAAATTTTCCAATGAACATTTCAGATGTTGGTGTGCGAGTTTGAACATAAGGCAGTAATTCACCTCCACGGATCATCCGCGGGAAAATGGGTAAATGAATGTGGAGAATGGGACAGTAATTGAAGGACTGAAAATGAGGCTAGGATGAGCCAAAGGAGAATGGGAGGAAGAACTGGTAAGCGTACTATGGGCATACAGGACCACGCTGAGAGCTGCAACCGGAGAATCGCCATACAGGCTATGTTTTGGGACCGAGGCAATCATTCCCCCAGAAATTGTAGTGCTTAGCAGGAGAGTAGCAGAACCGATGAGTTAGGAAGAGAATGAAGAAGCTGTCAGGGAAAACTTGGATGACTTGGATGATCTCAGGGAGAAAGTGGCACTGAAAGAAAGGTGTGGGTAAGATTATTGAAAGTGGGAGACTTAGCACCAATAAAGAATGAAGCAAGTCGAGCCTAGGGCCATAAGAAGCTGGACACAAAATGAGAAGGCCCATACAGGGTGACCAAAATGCTGGTGAAAGGAGCATACAAAATGGAGACGATGGACGGAATACCAATCCCCCGAACCTAGAACATAGCTAACTTGAGAAGTTGCTGCACTTAAGTAATCGTAGATTTATGTATGCATAATACCAGCTGTCAGGAAGTTTGATAGGACGAGCCGCCGAGATGGGGTTCCTGAAGGGATAAAACCTCTTGAAAGCCCATAAAATGGTGTGATCCTGAGGAAATCCAGACCTGCGACCACATTCCTTTTTTATGTCACCAGTTTATTTAGAAATGACAAGTGTAGGTAAAGGAAATAAACCTCCGTCCACAACCAGTGCCGGAGAAAAATGAGGCTGATCCAGGCTAAATCTGCAGCACCGGTCCCAATAGCCAGCGGAACTGCAGACAGGATCCCAAATGTGCAAAGGAAATGAACCTCTGGCCAAAACCAGAGCCGGAGAAAAATGATCCTAATCCAGACTAAAGTTGCAACACTGGCCCCAACAACCAGCGCATATGTAGGTAGGATCTCAAAAAGGGAAAATAAATAAGGCTCCGACCACAACCAGAGCCAGAAAAAAAGTAAGCCTGATCCAGGATAAACTTGCAACGATGGCCCCAACAACTAGCACAATCTCAGGTCGGATCCCAAATAGGCAAAGGAAAAGAACCTTCGGCCACAACCAATGCTAAATAAAAATGAGCCTGATCCAAGCTAAAGTTACACCGCTAACCCTAACAGCCAGCACATTTACAGGTCGGATCTCAAAAAGGCAAAGAAATAAAGCTCTGGCCACAACCAAAGGAAGAGAAAAAGGTAGCCTGATCCAGGCTAAAGTTTCAACGTTGCCCCAACAGCCAGCGCAATCTCAGGTTGGATCCCAAATAGGCAAAGGAAACGAACCTCCGGCCACAACCAGTGCTAGAGAAAAATATCCGTGATCTAGACTAAAGTTGCAGCACTAGCCCCAACGGCCAACACATTTGCAAGACGGATCTCAAAAAAGCAAAAGAAATAAATCTCCGGCCATAACCAGAGCTGGAAAAAAAATTGCCAGATCCAGGCTGAAGTCACAGAGCTAGCTCCAACAACCAGAGCAAATGCATGCTAGATTTCATAAAGACAAAAATAAATTCAAGATAAAAATGGAAAACAAAGTTAGTTAATAATAACTGATAAACACAAGAAGCATAACAAATGAAAAAAAGAGGGGAAAACATACCCCAGAAAAAAGAAAAGAAATTATATCATTTCATCCCTCAATAGGGGAACACATAGATACAAGAAAAAATAAAATAAATTCTTCAAGGCTTCTTCACAGCGTCCTCATTTTCAGCCCTCTCAATGGCCACAACGTTAACTCCCTTGAGTACGCCAACCCTCTCGGCACCACCAGCAGCTTGAGCTTTATCTCTCACAGGAACTCTCGCATTATCGACATGTTAATGAGTCCCACTGGCAGAGTATGTATCGGCTTCAGGGGAGAAGTCGTTAAGAGCCCAGCTGTCGTGCTCGGCCAATGACATGGGCGCAGCTGAGAGAAGTACTCAGTAAAACTAAATTCCCAAAAAGAAATAAAAGCATTATTGAGGCCAGCCCAAAGCTGATTCTTATCCTCAGTCCGAGAGTAGAGATAAATGGCCCCCATCAGCGTACCGCTCAGCAACTCAGATGCCTTATTACTCTGCACCATGCGGGAATAGAGGACCAGGAAGCCGCGAGTGAAGGACTAGTCCAGGAAAGCCTGTAACTCAGCAACCTTGACTTCAAAATGGGTCAGGACGCTCTGCAGAGATCCAGTTACCACCTTCTGCACCTCAAGGTCTTGCTCCAACTCTGAGGCACGACGAGCTTGAGCTTGCAAAAAGGCCCAGCTACGCTTCAACTCGCCCACTTTCGCCTGTAAGTTTTCAATCTCCTTCTGCATAGCTGTGGCAGAACAAATAAATAGCCAATGAAAATAGAAAACATACCTCAAGGATATTTGTGGTCGACAGATCAACAGGGAAGTTGGTACCAGCGATGTTCAAAGAGTGCTCACGCAGCCATGCGTCAAAGAGAGAGAGAGAGAGAGAGAGAGAGGCAAGGCCTGGGAGATGATCTTCATCCAAGCTGAGGTGCTGCGCAAAGGACCCGGTGCAGAACCTTGGGAGGAGGAATCACGCGCGAAGGGAGGTGAGAAGGGAATCGATGGGATGGGACGAGTGGCCAAGGCGAGTTCCTGCTGACTAGAGCCTAGTATCTCAGGAGCCTCTTCAGGGATCATGGCACAAGAAAGTAGACTGGTTCCCGTACCACTTTCTTTAGTTTTCCTCCTTAACCGGTGACGATCCCTCTTTAGGGCAGAATCATATTCGAAAACCTCGGTGTTTGAGATGGAAATTTTCTGAATATGGTGGTCCATGACCCCGCCTGCATTATCAGTTGGGAGGCTGGACGATTGCCCCCAGCCCTGCGAGGAAACCTAGACAGGTCACCGAGAAAAGCATCCGCAGACATCTTTGCAAGAGGAAGAATGCAAATAGATCAAAAGCATGTAAAGATAAGCAGAATTAGTATCCCCGTTAACTAGATAAAAGGACATAATAAACCTATACCACTTAGATTTACGAGAACCTCGCTGGGAGAAATACCGCTAGAAAAATACGGCAAGTCGAAGACACGAAGGGTGAAATCTCGCAGGATATGGTTGCACCTAACACTAAAGATTTTAAAATGAGAGATGAAGGGCTGCATTGCTACTATCTCGACGGAGTTGAGGCAAAATCCCCTGCCCCTTTTCTGGGCCGTAGGGATAGACAATTCCCTTAGCCCCGTCCAAGCCCAAGACAAGGTACTCGTTCACGAAGATGAACCATTTTTTCCACTCAACACGAGTGGGGAATTTGGTTAGCATTTTGAACACATTATACCAGAACTTCAGAAAAATCCAGTCAGGGGGCATCCTGGCTGAGTGGAAAAAAATGAAACAGAGTAACAAAGGGTTCAATATGGAGAAGGCGATATAAGACCTCAAAGCCCAGAACGACGCAAACGGAATTAGGAGGGAGATGAGTTAATCCTAACTTATAGAAAGCCTGAACAGCCTGAAAGAAAGAGTAAAGGGGGAATCAGAGGCAGTAGTGCTCAAGAGTCACGAAATAGACAGCGACCAAGCCCGCAGGCACGTCTAACACTGTCTGGCTAACACTGGGTAGTAGAATGTAATTCCTGATGTCAGGAAAGATGACCTCTTGGACATTAAAGGTGGCCTCGATAACACCAAGTGAAACCTGGAACTCAAGATTATTGGTGTCATAATACTAGTCAGATTTAGGGGAACCAACGGTAGAAACCATTGTAGTGAAATAAGTAAAATAAGAGAAGAAGGGAAGATAGAAAAAGAAGAGAGGATACCTGGAGAAGAACTAGAGGCCACCTGGAAACCGAAGTCTGGACGAGATTGTTCAGGAGAATAAACGAAAACACAAGGAAAATACTGAGAAAAAATGGTGAAGGATACGAATAGGTAGAAAAAGAAAGGATATATAAAGCAGCTAGGAATAATTAATTTCTCGCATAGCAGGACAACAAAAGAGTAATGATAACCGTTTAGGGAGAAGGCGAAAGTTACACAGCCAGCATGCAAAAAACTGTTAGAAGGGGACACGTGGCAGACATCCAGACAGTTAGTGTAACCGTCAAATAACGCATTAATGAAAAAGGGATTGTGTGTTAGTGGGTGGTTTTGAAACCCAAAAAATATCTCCAAAATCCCCAAATAAAACAGGGAGCAGGTCCCAGGGACACTACATGTTCCTTGGGAAGCTTAAGCATGAAGGACTAGAAAGATTCAGGTTTAGACTCAACCAATGACCCTTAGTCGACTCAATCAACCAGGCCCTCGGCTGGGGGACTTGATAATAGATGGGTCTGACGGCCCAATCACAGGAGAGGAAAAAAAGAGATCTTTCAGCCCAGGCACATGAAGGCAAAGAGGAAGGAGTTTGGTGGAGGTTGATGGGATAGCTCAAGTCATGTTAACCACCAAACCACATATAACAAGGAGAAGGGTAAGACACAAGGTAAGATTTTTCTATCAGCTCACTATTCACCTTGAGACGCTTCTACATGGCAACAATAGCTAACCAGAGCGTTGGATCAGGCATGGTCCTGGGCCTGCCTGCCTGACCTAATTCTGCTTATCTTGTTGGTTCAAGTGCATATTGGACTGGTTTGGATCATCGCTAAGCATATTACAAGTTTTGGCATTAACATCCAGGCAGACATGAAATGGTTAACTCCTAAGATTCACCTGGTATGAGCTTTGTTAATAACACCTTAAATAAAAACCCTACTCAGGTCTAACCAGATGAGAGGAATAAGTCAATTAGTCAGGATACTTGATATTCTATACCTGAACTTAATGATCTTGCTTTTAACAAATGTCACAGTGCCTCTGCTTTTAGGAAATATGCAAAGGATGATTTTTTTAACAATGCACTCAACACTTGATTTTATCCTTGAATGACATGCTCCTCTCGATAGAGCCTTCCCTATTTTAACGAATATATTCTTTCTATTAAGTGATGATATAGGTGAGAAGACTGGAAAGCTAAATGAATCAAGTTCACAAGTATTTCGGCATGATCATGTATGTCCCATAGACATTGCCAAGGATACTAACCAAGAAAGATTTAATTTTTCTCACAACCTAATAGGATGACACTCAAATATCCTTATAAACGCTCCAAGAGTAAGAAATATGGATTGTAAAAAAACTTAAACATCAAATGCTAGTATGGAATTTTAGGGGTATTAACATGAAACAGTGATTTCCCATAATTATTTTTGTATCGCTAGAAAATATAAATAGAGTACGATGAGATAAGGAATACTAGTACTAAAATAACTCTAGTCTATTCATCAAACTCTATCCATATCTAATAAGATATTTGATTAATTCTGACACCCCCCTCAAGCGAAGCGTCGGATGTTCAGCGACGCAAAGTTTGGATCTGAAGAACTCAAACAGCGGACGAGAGAGACCCTTGGTGAAAATGTCGGCAATCTTAAGAGAAGTAGGAACATGAGCAACACACAGCTTGCAAGAAGCAACCAACTCTCAAACAAAGTGATAGTCGATATCGATGTGCTTCACGCGCTTATGAGCAACTGGATTTTGTGCCAAGAATATGGAACTACTATAATCGAATAACAGCAACGGAGAACCGGAAAGAGGGACACGAAGATCATGAAGAAGATGAGTCAGGTAAACAACTTTTGAGGCGGTGTTGGCGAGAGCCATATACTCAGACTCCATGCTCAAATGAGAAACAATGGGTTATTTCTTGGCACTCTAGGAAACAAAGTTTCCACCAATAAAGAAAGCATAACCATATGTAGATAGATTGGTCTCAATACAGCGAGCCCATAGGCATCAAAATAACCCAGCACCTTGGGAGAACTGGCAGACTGAAAACAAGGCCAAAATACAGAGTATCTCGAACATATTGAAGAATTTGGGTGACCGCTGCAAAATGATCATCACAAGGGTCTTGAATGTATTGACTAACTGTGTTAACCGCAAAATCCAAGTCGGGATGAGTAATCGTCAGGTACTGAAGAGCCCCAATAAGAGAGCAGTAAAGAGTCGGATTCCAAAATGAATGACTGGTGGAGCTGTGGAGTTGCGAGCCTGGCACAAAAGGAGTAGAGATCGGGGTAGCATTAGACTTCCCATTACAAGTGAGAATATCCCTGACATACTTTATTTGGCTGAGATGTAAAACCAGTGCATAGGGTGTAACTTCCAAACCAAGAAATTAGTGAAGAGTGCCCAAATCCTTGATGGAGAACTCTCAGTGCATCCAATCCATGAACTGTCGTAGAAGAGTTGGGTCATTACCTGTAATGATGATTCCATCGACATAAACTAATAAGTATAGTAATGACAAGCACCGAGGCAGAACAAAAAGGGAAGTGTCGGCTGAACGACATAGAAACCCCAGCTGAATTAAATAGGTGCTGAATTTTTAAAACCAAACCCACGGAGCTTGTTTGAGACCATAAATGGCCTTACATAATCGACAAACATAATTTGGATGAAGCAGGTCCTTGTAACCAACAGGCTGCACCATATCGACTGGATTATCAAAAATGCCATCGAGAAATGCGTTCTTAACATCCATGTTATGAAGAGGCCAAGAGCGCAACATAGCAATAGCCAGAACATTACAAACCATGGAGGCTTTGACCACCGGACTAGAAGTGTGATCAAAGTCAAATCCCAGAGTACGCAAAACACCCTGCACAAAAAACCTGGCCTTATGACACTCAACAGTGCTAGTTGGATGATACTTGAGTCAATAAATCCATTTAGAGCCAACAATATTGATATCTGATAGGCGCAGCACCAAATTCCATGTTCGCTATCCATGAAGAACTGCTATCTCATCATCCATAGCTGAAACCTAAGATGGATTCTAACGAGCAGTGCGATAATTCAGTGGCCTAGACTGAGCAAGTAAGGAAACAATAAGATCATGAGAAACAATATCAAAATAATATATGCGCTAAATAGCCCAAGTCATCGATCGAATAGCAATCTGATTAGTGCGAGGCCAAGGTGGAGAGATCATAGGAGTAGTCGCGATAAAAAAAGTGGCTGGCAAAGGGGCCGATGAGGTGGCCGGAGAACCGGGTGGGCTGGTCAGCGAACCAAGTGATCTGGTTGATGGTGAGATGGGCGGAGTATGATATGTAGGAGCGGCAACTGGATTGTTTGAATCGACAGAGCAGGCCGAACATGGTTTCGTAATCCATGAGGATGATAGCATCGATGATCTAGGAGGGCTGACAATTGAAGTAACAAGCCGAGCAGAAGGAGATGCCACTGTGGCAGAAATAGGTATATCATCTTATGTATTAGCGGGATCAAAAAAAGTAGAGACATCCAGAGAAAATTGAGATACTGAAGTAGAACCATCGGTATAAGGGAAGGAAGTATCATTAAACCAATCAAGTCTGGTGACATATATCTTTCCAGAAGTAAGATCCAAACATCGATATCCCTTGTATTGGGAGTTATACCCAAGAAAGACACATGGAAAACTGCGAGGAGCGACTTTGTGAGCTACATATGGACTAAGATAAGGATACACACGACAAATAAATACATGGAAGTTTGTGTATATGAGAACATGGCCATTTATAACTTCATATGATGATCGTCCACCAAGAACAGGAGTAGGCAGCTGATTTATGGTATAAGCGGCTGCAGTAAAAGCGTAAGGCTAGTGAGAGAGAGGAACATGAGAGTGGTATAACATAGACATGCCTATCTTTGCAATGTGTCGGTGCTTGTGCTCATCCCGACCATTCTGCTCAAGAGTATACGGGTAAAAAAATTTGATCATCGAGGAAAATAGTATAGTAGGAGAATAAATCAGTAGATAAAATAGGCAATGGCCCCCATAAGTCACAATGAACTAGATCAAGTACCCTAGCAGCACGTTCATCATTTGTATACAAATATAAACGCTTCCCTTTATCCTTTTCACAAGCATCACAAAGGGTAGGTTTTGGTAAAACAATGAGACAGATAAAAATCGAGAAGCTCACAAACCAGAAGTAATAGAATGCGGAACATGGCCAATTCTAGCATACCAAATTTCAAAAGATGCACACAACTGATTTGATTCTACAGCAGACAACAAAACAGATGCACCATAGTCTAAAACATAAAGTTCATTTTCACTAAGACTGTGACCCAAAGTTTTACTAGTGATTTTATGCCGAATAATAAATGAGCGATCTTCAAAGAAGACAACAACTTTTAAATCCCGAGTTAATTTGCTAATCAAAAGCAATTTTTTAGTAATATCAGGAACAATAAGCACATTATAAGAGACAGAGATTTAAAAATCCGAGAATCACAAACATGAGTATAGGAAGTTGAGAACCATTACCAATATAGACGCAGCCAGAACCATCATAAGGTGCCACATGATCAAAAATAGTGGGGGACAATGGCATATGTTTTGTGGTGCCAGAATCCATAATCCACTCGGAGCCATGATGCTTAAACTCGGGGATACGACCAAAATAAGTCGTAGGGACAAAAATGAAGAAGAGATTGTGCTAGAAACTCTGGGCGCGTGACTGGCACAAGCAAGTGACTATGGGCAAGTGATTAATATGCACTGGGAGACTTGCTAGTGCGTCAAAATCATGGGCTGGAGGCAGCCTTCTGGTGAAACACCGATGACGAATAAGAAGGTCGAGAAAAGTCCTGATGGAGATGCCAAGACGATGACAACCATAAATGAAGACATTCCACGACTTAATAAAACATTCAAGGGTTATGTTCGGGATCCTTTAAGTGACATGGTTAGACAGATGAATAGGTCAAGAATGAAGCTTAGAGATACGGAATTGAATGCTTTGATAGATCAATTTCATGATGAAGAACTCAAGACTAAATCGGCTAGGGCTTGGATTAATTATTCAAGCTTGTCTATCAATTGAAAACATTGTGATGAACACTATACTCTTTTTTCCCACCGGGTTTTTAACGAGGTAGTGTCATCTTTGTAAACTATTGTAACATTATTTTACTTTGGTCCATAGCTCTGCCATATGGGCTTTTTGAAGAGCTATTTTTGAAATCCAGTCTAGTATTTTAGACCCACTCCATTAGGGTTTGGAAAATATTGAGTTTTATTTGATTAGACTTATATTTGGTAAGATTAGATAAGGTAATATTCTTCAAGGTTGCATGGAGAAGAATTCGAGTAGATTACCATTTATTTTAGGAGTTCTAGTTAGATATGGTTTTAGCTTCTTAAAGCTACCATAAGTCGATTCAGTTTTTATTTGTGATTATGGTTTTAGGCTGAGATTTATCCCTATAAATAGAGGGATATGGCCGAGACATTCCTCACAATTTTATCAATCATATATTCAAAAAGATTTAGTCATACCCATTGCTTGCGAGTGTTTTTATTGTTACTTAATCATGCAGGTTAATTGAGTGATATGAATATCCTTGTGAAGACTCTGATTGTGGAATTGTAGATCTTTGACAAAATGAGGGATTTCTCAAACCCTATTATAGTCTCATAAACTGATCAAAACTAGCCATTGGGATCTTAAACACCTCGAGAATAGTAAAGCCAACTAGCTTGCATGATTGGTTCACAATTTGAAAATTTTCTTGTTAACTAGCCCACAGGATTAACTCACAAATAAAGGGTTCTTTGTTCACTAACTAACCTGCAGGATTATTTCCAAAAGGTATTGATACTTAATTAACCCGCAAGATTAAGCAACGATGAAAATTGATGCTCGCAAGCAATAAAGTAAAAAATCTGAATTTTTTATTTATGAAATGGTTATAGAAATCATGTACAAGGCTACTATTTATAGAGGTAATCTCGGCCACAAAACCCAAACTACAATTGGAAACTAAATCGAATTATGACATCTTTAAGAAACTAATACCATATCTAACTAGAACTTCTAAAATATATGGTAATCTACTCGAATTCTTCTTCAAGTAACCTTGAAGAATATTACCTTATCTAATCTTACTAAATTTAATTTTAATCAAATCAAAACTCCTAAATTACAACATTTCAGAATTAATTCTAAATATGAGCACACTACCTCATTAAAAAACCCAGTAGGAAAAGAGCATAGTGTGAAGCTACTAAAAATATAATAAATAAGAAAAATATAATAAATGACATTTTTGACCTCTTATCATTCCCTCCGTGGTCAAAAAGTTTCATCCTCGAAATGAGAATAATATTCAAAAATAAATGTAGATAAATGTCCCACGTCATCCCTACGAAGTCCCGTTAATAAACTATAACTGGATGCTGACTATGCAGTGATTGGACGCTGACTAGGCTGAAACTACTTCAAAATCTCCTTGAACTTGTGATATTCTAAATAGTATGTGACAAAATTATAATACTGCGATATTTTTTATCAACTCGCAAAAAAATTGTAACCCGCGAGCTAAAGAGATGGACAAAAGGCGACGCGTGTGTGGCGCACACGCTTCAAAGCAGCTTGTACGTGAGACTCGCATGCCTACAGGCTGAGGCAGTGTTTGGCTTCATGGGCACGTGTATTGCATGCACTGGAAAATCTGAAAGTTGACCAAAATATGCAGAGTCGGGTAGTCTACTGATCGGAGTTGACATCGCTTGGACTTAGTGAAGACACGGACCAGCAAAGTAACTGACAAAAAGTGGATTCTTTGGAGGTTCCTCCCATCCGTCTAGTCGAACCAGAAGATGAAGAAGATTGGTGATGGACGGAGTTGTAGCTGACGGAAATAGAGCGGCGGATATGCGGCTGCAACTGATCGACGAGCAGAACAGTGTACCTGAAAATTGGTGGGATACGAAGAAGAGAATAGAGGTGCGGCAGTTGCGGATAGAGCTGAACAATCGGAGATGCTGGTGGCGATCAGAATTGACTTGAGCTGCGGTGGGATTTGTTGTCAGGTGGAGGATCCTTGCTTCTATTTTTTATATATGTATTTTTTTAAAAATAAAAATACATATATGAAGGTACCTGCTGATATCGCCATATGATACCAATTGATGCTGACTGATTTAATGGTCGCAGAAACATTCATTTTGCTCTGATACCAAATGATATGAATCTCCTTGCGAAGACTCTGAGTTGCGGAATTTTAGATCTTTGACTAAATGAGGGATTTCACAAACCCTAGTATAGCCGAACAAACCGATCAAAACTAGCTCTCGGGATCTTGAACAACTCGAGAATTGTCAAGCCAAGTAGCCCACATGATTAGTTCACAAAGGGTATTATTACTTAGTTAACCCGCAGGATTAAGCAAAAATGAAAATTAATCCTCGCAAGCAATAAAGCCAAAATTTTGAATTTTTTATTGATAAAATGGTTATAAAAATCGTGTATGGGAGGTCGTCGTCGTACCTCTCAAAGATATTATTTTTAAGCCCAATATGCTTACTAAATACAACTAAGTAGATAGTTGGCAAGTCGGGG
>JAULKM010000520.1:0-15466 GCA_032355605.1 Rubia tinctorum
GATGAAAATAGATGAAAAACAAGAAATAACTAGGGTTTTGAAAGAGGGAAAGTCGGGAAGAGAACTATAGGAAATGAGACGATGAGAATGGTATATATAGTACAAGAGAAAATCTAAAATAAGCCACTTGCTTCAGGGCTGTCGCGACCCTTGAGCACATCCTTGCGACACGCGACATGTACAAAATGTTGCATATTTAATTCTTCATTTCTCTTGTCTAAGTCTCTAGCGTGTTCGATAAGAGAAGTGTGAGCAACTAGACAATTATTAGAGTTTATAGAAATCCATACCTTTTGGACCATCTTTAACCGTTGGACATAATCTTTGTTGGAACATGGTGATAGTTGTCACCGCCCTAGATTTACTAAGGGTTTATCTCGTCCTTTGTTTGAGCAGTTTCGATCCAAGCTCTGCGTGCCGTCAAATCTCACTCTTAGCTTGAGGGGGTGGTAAATTATAAATTATCATCTATGTTAATTGTATAATTGGTGTGTATTCCTAGGACTCTAGAATACTCTGTACATATTCCTAGGATTCCATTCATTGTATCTTACTCTCATGTACTCTTATTTATACCAATGATGAAAGGTCACACAGGCAAGCATTCCAACTCTATCAACAAAGGATTTGGTTTCTCACTTTCAATTGAAACCAAATTGTGGCAAGACCCAGGAAACGAAGGATATAAATTTGAACTTTAGGTAGCCTTGAGATAGACAAATAAGATGAAATACTATCCCAAATGGTTGGAAAGATTCTATTGGCAATCAGTAATGGTCTATGAATAGAGTCTCAAACCGTTAAAGGGTATGTACAATATTTAAAGTATTGATCCAAACTTTCATATTCGAAATAGTTCGTACATTTAGATGGCAAAGCAAAACCCATACGAGAGAGAATGTTATCAAAGGATAACAAATTATTCATTAATCGCCATATGAAGATCGACACTTTACATGGGATGGGCTCTTTCCAGAATTTCCGGAGAGAGTAAATCATGTTCCATCTCGGTCTGACGGCTTCATAGGCAGACTTTACTCTAAAGTTCCTTTTGCTGTATGAAATCCAGATCATGTTGGTCGCCAAGATAGGCTCCAGGATGGTTATTACAGCAGGTTTATTTTCGATTAATTCCTTCAGTGACATTTGAGGAAAAAGTAGCTCGATGTAATATGGCCACTTATAGTATAAAGGGCCAATGCCAAGCCAATTCACATCACAAAAAAGCAATGAGGATAAGATTCAGTAAAGCAGCCAAAAAATAAAGGATGGCAAAGTAAAAAAAGCAAACAAGCAACATGCAGAAAAAAATAAGCAAATAACATTCTTATACTTCGAAAATCACTGGAACTACCCAATGGAATAACACCAATAGAAAAGTAGGGAAAATCAGCATCACGCGGAACTGAGTCACGCAAAACAAAGTTCAATTTGACAAAAGGACTCTCCAAAAAGAAAATAAATTGATGATTAGTATACATCTCCTCAGCTCATGGACACATTCTCTGTGTCCAGTCTGTGGCAACCAGAAAGCTGCCCGTGTGGGCTTCCTCACCCACACCAACTCCTCATCAATAAACACAAATTGACGCTTCCACTTAACACGTGTAGGGAACTTGGTCTGTAATTTAAAACTACCTAGGCGGAATTTTAAGAATGACCAGTCAGGGGGCCACTTTGCAGAAGTGCAAAAGACCCTAAAAAGGGAGACTGTTGAAGAAAAGCCTTGAGCCGAGAAAATCCTGAAGCCAAGCAAGGACCTCGAGACCAAGAAGAAGTCGAAGGGAATTTGGGGGAAGATCAGTAAGCCCTAATTCATAAAATACTTAGACAGATTGACTGATGTGGACAACGGGAATCAGAAATTACCATTCTTTTATGGTAACTAGATAGGCGACCACTATTCCCATAGGCGCATCCAGAGCCATCTCCGATACGTGGGGCATTATCACGCGACATCATGCGAAAAGGAAACGACGTCAGGTTCGATTACAACCGTCCCGGGAAGAGGCAAAAAGTGCACAGATTGCCCACAATAGTAATATTTGAAAAGGAAAATGCGGCAGCCATTAAAGCATGTAGTGTAACTGCATGAAACCAAGCACAATGTCTTTAAAAGATATCACCTTTTGAAATACTAACTGCTATAGTTATTTTGCGATATACGAATCGACATGTAGTACAAGCGCAACCAGTCATTCAATGCCACGTTGCCAACCTTCTTGAGCCCTTCACCCTTTACTTAATAGCAACAGGGATTTGGGTTGGAGGACTTAATAAGGTATAGGCCAAGAAGGCCCAAGAAACTAAATCAACCCAATATAAGTAGGCCAGATTAGAGGACCAAGAGACAAGGTACTATGTGAACCGATAAGTCACATCACCCACCGACCCTTATACCAACAGACATAACATGCACAAAGGTAGATTTAGAACTCAACTTACTTTACACGGTACACAAGCCTTGGATGGTTCTCTGATCTGACTTATCGTCGGAGCAGGTACGGTATAATGCCGATCTACTTGACCATTAATCTTACTTGCCTAGTAGGATTCAAAGTATTTCTGGGCTTGGAAGACGACGTAGCACAGGCTATACAAAATTTGGACTCAAATCGATCAACAATCATGTTTATCTCGATCGATTACTGAGAAGTATATTTAGCAATTAACACTAATGAGCATCCAAATATCAAACCAACGTTCGAAACTAAAGAGGCAAAACTATCGTCACCTTTATTTCCTATGCTATGGTTAGACAGAGATGATTAAATAGTGTACTCTAAGAATAAAAAATTGTGGGGCGAGCGTTGTTTTCTTTTATTAGGTACCACATAGGCCCGTACCTTTCTTCAACCTGGGTTTGGTTCACTAAATTTAATCAAATTGAAACTAAATGTAGAATTTTTGTTTTTAATATAATAAGAATATCTTTTATATCATAAAAATAATATTAGAAACCAGAATTACAAAAGGTGGAACGTTTGATGGCATTGGCCACATAATGTTCCAAGTAAACCCTAGTAGCCTTTGGAACTTTACAATATTCCCAAAACATTTACTAATATTCCTGATATCTTCAAGGATATACTCATCTTCCTATGGTGGGTTGCTTTCAGGTCTGTTTATCAAATCCACAAGCTTCTGGCTATCAGTTATAACCCAAATTTGTTGAATTCCTTGTGTAGCCGCTGTTTGCAAACCAAATGAACATCCCAACCCCTCCGCAATGAACGCCGAATAAGCCGGAAAGTGGAGTCGGAGCATCTGGTCCAAGCCGTAGCTCCGCGTCCCTTCTGTTTTCAGTACGCCCCATCTACTTTTGAGAATTGGGTCATTCACATCATGGAGCCTTGACTGCAAAATTTCCGGCTATGACGGAGCTTCTATCCTGTCGACTTGCTCAATTAAGTGCCCAACTTCGTGCTCTGTTAAATATAATTTTAGACCAAGCTGGGCACTTGATTGTAATTTTACCTACTTCCTCCGGTTTTCAAAGATTGCCACCATACAAATGTTTGGGAAGATAAAAGATATATTGAATACTTGAAAATAATTTAAAATTTATTAAGACAGAAAAGTGCTATTAAAAAAATTCAAAAAAAGAATATTGCCAATATTTTAAATCGGGAGGCAGGGCAATGAACTGAGCACAAAACCACTTTTGGTCCCTCTAGCCATTCTATTCTGCACAATTGTCGTATCATTAATGGTAGCTAGCTAGCTAGGCATTATTAATTGACCAGAGCATGTACAATGGCAACTACTCTCAAATCATTCTTGTGGTTTCACTTCATTAAATAATTAATATCTCTCCTTCATCTTAACAATTCAAATCACAACTAAAACACTACATTTTTTTCTCCACAATGGTGGAAACCACTTCATGGACCACACTTGATTCTCTCTATCCTACTCATTAATTCTACCTTTAATAATTAATTCAAATAAATTTACCTAAAAAAAAAATTTAAGTGTGAAATTTAATAATACACCTATAATATTTTAATTTTGTTTTGTTTTTTGAAATCTCATTTTTGAAATTAATTTTAATTTGTTAAATTAATTTTATGAACCATAATTATACAAAAGAAACACATATTTTTTTTAAAGAATGTAATTTTAATTTTTAAAAAGATCCAAATTTAATTTCAAAATTTTAACAAAAATTTTAATTTGTAAAGAAAATTTTCAAAAAAAATCAGAATTTTTACAATTTTCCCATATTTTTAAAAAATTGATTAAATTAATAGGTTAGGACATGTGGCCACATGAGAGCGTGCCACGTGTCCATACAGAATTTAAAAAATATATGTGGTCTGCATGTGGCCACGTGGCCCAACCAGCGGGCGCCACGTGGCCAGTGCATGCAAAAGAAATGGCACGTCAGCAGCGCGGGCCAGGGCAATAATTGCCTCTGCAAATAGCCAGAGAGGCCGGTTGCCAATTGAAGAACCGGGCTCGCGGTTCTCTTCAATTCCAACCACTCTCAAACCCCCCATTGTGGGGATAACTGTCCTCATTCGGTTCCAATTTGGCCCCTATTTTTTATTCAACCCACTTTAAAACCCCCATTGCATATACTCATATGACAATGGAATGGAACCGCAAGTCTGAACATTTAAATGTGGTTGTAGCCTATCTAGCTCCAGTATTATAGTTGAATGTGTTAACCTATCACATCCTGTATTTTATTGGTTACGCCATAATACGTACAAATATATGTATTATTATTATTATTTTATATTTTTTATGTGTGAGGAGTTTTAAGGGTTTGTATTAAAATTTAAATCACTTATCCCTCACTCCCTTTCACCATTCTTGCCTCCTCTCCACATTAATCGGTCAACCACCGCCCGCCGCCAACCACCGCCACCCTCCGCCGACCACCACCGCCGACCACCCTGTCGGAAAAGTTAGTTTTCTTCTTTTTAAAAAATTAAATTCGAATTTATCGCTGGAATATTTGGCCCAAAATGTCTGAAAGTCGATTCTTAGTCTTAAGTATATCAATTTTTTGGCTCATTCTAGTTCCAAATCTCGCCGAAAATGTTGTTTTGTTTTGGTTTTCGGGAGTTTGGCAGATGGGGAGGGGTTGGGGTGGCTGAAATGACAAGGGAGAAGGGTGACCGGTGTTGGGGTGAAATGGGCCGGAGAGGAGGTAGAGGGTGGATGCGTCGTAGAGGACGGCTGGGTAGTGGGGGACAGCGGGCTGGGGAGAACGATTGGGCTGAGGATGGAGGGATGGGGAAGTAGTGTGCTGACGGGGGGAAGCTGACCGGGGTGGAGGGAAGCTGACGGGGGGAGGATAGGGCTGAGGATGGCAGGAGGGAGCTGATGAAAGGGAGGATAAGGTTAGGACGGCGGCCGGCCTAGGGGGATTGGGTTTCTAGGGTTCGTAATCTGAAATTTAAAATTAAATTTTAATCTGGGAAATAATCTAAAAAAGATTAAAATCGGAAAATAAAATTTTAATTAAATAGAATAATTTTAAAATATTATTTGGATTAAATTCAAAATATAAATTATATTAAAATATAAAATATTATAAGAATCTATAAGCAAACATAATATTATAAAAATAAAGTTCAAATTAATAATAATATTCTGAAAATAACATTTTAATAAAATAATTTTAGATTAAAATTTGATGATAGTCCCATTTAATTATTAATTATTTTTAAAATAACAGAAATACATAATTCTTTGTATAGAAAATATTATTTTTTTAAAAGAATTTGTTCTTTATTTTATACCATTTCATTATACATAACTAAATATATGTAATTTAATATTTATAACATATAAGATGAAAATTACATGAGTAGTTGAAAATGTAGTTTATATTCTATTTAAATTTATAATTTTTCATTAGTATTTTGGAATTATGCATAATTATTTTCATATTAATTAACATTTTATTTCTATAGGTGTTATATATTTCTCCTATAATTAAGTAATTGTTAAAATAATAATTTTATTTCATATATTACAGATAAGCACTAACGACAGACCCTTTGATAAAGCTCGATGTGTACGTGAAAGGAGAATTAGTGTGTCGGCCAGACAAGCAAGAAGTTGTGCGTATGTCCAGGAACAGTTGCAGGAAATTATGCAAGATCACGAGGTACCTGTTGAGCTACCTTCTCCTAGGCCCAATGATAATTTTGATCAAATGGCAACTTGGGATGGTCCAGATCTCAACATTCTCACTGACGGTGGAGTGTATTCATTCTGCGAGGAAGGAAACTGGAAATCATTGTTTCAGTTTGGGGATGAAGCACTCGTATCTAGCCCACATAATGGTTGTGGTGTAGAGCCACAACCAGACGTCAATGGCGAGCATGATGCAATGTTCCCCCTAGTGCCCTAGCTGAGACGATTTTGCAGGTGAAGGTGGAGGAGGTAGACATACGTACATGAATAGAGCTGGTCGATTTGCCCAGTCTTCAGGTGGGTCGTGCAATGTCCATAAGGCTGGCACTGATAGGGGTGTTAGGAACAAAATGAAGCATGTTGCAGATGAAGTCTAACTTGTATTGGGGCCGATGAGTGGTGGCCCGCAAGATGACCTTGTTATACCCAGTTTTGGAGGCCATATCATAGTTGATGTTTGGAATGGTATAGAGCGGGGTTTTCTGAAATTCCACAGTCGTGTAACTCTTTGCGAGCAGCTAATCACTACATTCCCGGATTTCAGCGATGTTGTTCAGGCCAGGATACGTGTGACCGGGTTGTCGCACCTTCCAGCGATTACGTTCAAGTACCTTGACATGGTGTTGATATCTGCTATTGCACGATGTTGAGATGATTCTTGGAATTCCTATTAATGGTGGCTTTGTTTCTAGTACTATGTCGGTGGAGGCCATTCAGGAAAGAAGTGCTGAACTATTTGGGAAAGACGTGGATTCCTTCCTATGGGAAGACTGGAACGGGGGTAGTATTGATGTCCAAGCATTGATGGATATGTGTTTAGTGGCGGGTCAGAGCGATAACTTCCAATTCATGTGCTAAATGTTGACATTTTTTTCCTCCACTCTCTTTGTCGATAAGGCCAGAACTAAGGTTAGAGCCAACCTGCTCCCTATAGCTGATTTGCAATTGTCCTGGGGTTCGGTGACCTTGGCCTATTTGTATTTACAGTTAGGAATTGCCTCTATATCCAAGGCCCGTAAGCTATGTGGATATTGCACGCTACTGCAAGCATGGATCTACGAGTACTTTCCCATGTTCCATCCGAGACTGAGTATATCACCACCTCTTCCGGGGTGAGCCAACCGATGGAACTCTAGAGAGAGAATGAGGAAGGATAATCAGCGTCTTCTGACCATTAGGCATCAACTAGATATTTTACAGGCTGACCAGGTATAATTATCGTGTTTTATATTTATTGTGAGAATTATTGGTAGATTGGATGCCATATAACATTTATAATTTTTCAGTAAAAATTATAGGTAGATTGGATGCCATATGGAAATGACGTGGCCAGGGACGGAAATGGGATGACTCATTACCACGGCGTGATTCGATACCTTGAAGTAATGGAAGCGTGCATGCCTGAGCAGGTGGTGCGCCAGCTTGGTGTCGTGCAAGGGATACCGTACAACATTAGGATTGTGCCTGAACCTTGCGCCAGACCAACTGATCCCTCAGGCTATTCAGTGACCTACTCAGGGATGATGCAGTTGACTTTATGGGACATGTGTTACACGTGGCACCACGGTCAGCTTGGGGAGTTTCCTATTTCCACCAGTCCATCTGAATGTACCTTAGATTACGAGGATTGGTTCACGATTCATTCTCACCCATTGATAACAAATACTGAACATGATGGTACCAGATGTGGAGTTGTCTAGACCAATCTCGATTTACTGGTAAGTTTTCTCTAAATTCTTGCTTTAATTTTATTAAATCTAACTTATAGAATATGATAATGCGTGTTTCCTGTTAATCAGTTGTTGGATGATATGATCAGCGACTTGGATCCGTTTAACTCTACAAACATTCGTGAAATAGCTGATCCGCGTATACAGGAGTTGTTGGCTACCTGGATCCATTGTCGCAGGGAGTACTGAGAAGTTATGGTTGTGAACTCATTCCCTATGAGATTGGCTCATTTATGTACTTTGCACTATTTTCTTTTCTTTCTTTTTTTCAATTACGTACTCCGTAGTGTTTGATTATTTTGGTTCATTTATGTAGTCCGTACTGTTTGCCAACAATGGTGGGGGAATTGCAAACCTGTGACCAAGAACCACTTTTGAAGGATGCTCCGTTCCTCTTAATCCTTGTAAACATAGTAACACGTACCTCCATATCCTTGTAAATATGCAAAGTACAAGGTAAATTCTTTGAGTTTGGGAACACTGCCCGAATCAGCCTAATCAATCCCATCTCACGATCTGTGACTACCACGTCACGGAATGGTCCATCGACAAGCAAGCTTCTCAGTGCGCAAAGAATCCACTCATAAGTATCTGTCATTTCTTCGACAACAATGGAAAAGGCAATCAGGGAAATTCAGGTTACACGGAGACATGCCAACATTCTCAATGAAGGGCATGTCGTATCGATTTGTCTTGTACATTGAATCAATGTCCACAATCCATGGATAAGTCCAGAATTTCCCAACGGCTTCAAGATGAGCCACAAATAAATGGATCAGAGTACCATCAGGAGTTGTGCGGTGACTAGTAACGTACCCGTTCGAGGTGGCTAGGTGCAAACAATTCTCAGTTGTATTGTGCCCGCCTCGCCTTTATCTTCCATAAGCCGATCGCTCATTATATACTTTCCTTATGATTTGATTCATGTTCAAAATTTCACAAATGAAACTCACATTGATATGCCTAGGAGCTGTATGGGCGTTCGTCAAGTCTCTTATCATTTGTTTCGCATCAGCATGGAGCCTGCTACTCTGTCTATTCCCCTCAGAGTATACTAAAAATGGGTGGTTGTGTGTCTCTGGCCGAGTATCTTTGCATGGTTGAATGGTGCAACCCTCCTCTATGTTACTCTCTCGCATAACAATCATGAAAGGGCAATAACAACTTCTTGTCGACGTGTTACTTCTTTGGACAACATCCTAATCTCTCATATCGACAGCCTTTTTATTCCGCCCCCGATTGCAAGTACAATATATTCTTGGGAGCCCATTCTTATTTTTTTTGTACGACGACATGACAAGTTAAAATCCTACATGACGCGCAGTCTATTGTAGGTTGGAATAAGCTTTGATATGACTTGGAAACACATTTTCGGTCGTGAATTCTGAGTAACCATTATCACCTAGAACCGCTCCATATAAGTCATCACCATTCTTAAATAACATTATATATCAAATAATTATTTTCACGAAAATATAATGCCAAACACAATAATGCCACACATCATTCTTATCTCCCGGCTACTACTAATAGAAATGTTTCAAATCCCTTGGTTGACATACCGTCGTCAGGGTTCAGGGGTATTTTCGAACTTTTGGTGGCAGCGTGAAGCGAAGTCGTTTTAGTAAGGATCACAACATTTGTTTACGAAGTTGTTCCTCTTCTTCCTTCCTCCTCTTTCCCATTCTTCGACATCGTGCCATCCACCTCGCTCTCCGCCGATCCAATCGCTGCCATTTCCTTCTCGTTCAGATCGCATGTCGCTGTTTATATCTCTCGATTGGTCGTCTTATTTTGATGCGGATCTCGAAATGACGGCGGAATCACCATTCAAGTCGGATGTACTGAAAGGGAAGCTGTCTCTCTTGACCGGAGGCACCTCTGGGATTGGTTACGAGATCACCATTTAGTTTGGGAAGCATGGCACCGTCGTTGCTCTCATGGGCCGCCACAAGGCTGTCGTCGACTCCGCTGCTGCCGCCCTCCAGTCCCTCGAGGTTTTGGTAATTTTTGAGAAATCCTGGTTATTGATTTTGTGGGTTTGGTTTTTAGAGTTGAGATTGCTTATTGGTTGAAGATGGAAAGTTCTAAGCATTTGATCATTTTACTTGGTTTAGGATGAAGGTAATGTGAGTTTTGAGAATTTGTGGCTTTAGTTTCATGAATTGAGTTTGAAGATAGAAACTTTTGAGCTTTTGATCATTTTACTTGGTATAGGCAGAAGGAAATTTGAGTTTTGATGCGATGATCCCTTAGGATTTGTTGGGATGGCTTTCTTGGTTTCACATTTTTAGTTTACAGTATGAATTTTTCCTGTTTTTACCCCTATTCATTTGATGAACTTTTGTTGTTACTGTTGAGAATGTTATGAAATAATGTAGTAGTTCTTGTGAATACCTGGTGAAGATGTTTACACATTTCAACCTCGACTCTTTGGAAAGGTATAGTTGTAATTTGATCTCGTAGATACCTTGTTCTTGTAATATAAGATTCTCTCAATCAGATTACAAGATTCTCTCAATCAGATGCAATCTTTATTTTCTCTATTAAATCTCTTAAGCCCATGATTTTCATAACCAACTGCTACTCCTAGGCTGTTCATCCTGGAAACCAAAGGTACCCTTCTGTTCATTTGCCTAGGAGCCCTCGAAAAATCATTTCTTGGCACCAAGTTCTTGTGATATGTGGGATTTTCTTGGTTTGTGTTTGCTTTTATTCTTCTTATTAATCTAACTCTATTTAAAATTTATAAATTTCAGATTTTGGAGTAAAGGGATCATTTGCTCATCTTTTGACTGCTATTCTCATCTTGGTTCATCAAGGAAGAAGAAACAAACATGGTAAAGTTTCTGGATTTTGGATTGGTTATCCAATGTGAAACTCTGTACATACTCCAGAAATGCAAATAAGTTGCAAAATTAATTGAACTCTGTCATTTGGAATCAAATTCATATGAAAAACTACCCCTTCTGCCCAAAAGAAGATTCAAAGTTGTTTTTTGTCCCAGAAAAAGTCCCACTATAAGTAATTTCAGTTAACGTGTCTATTACAGTATATCGTTATACAGAGTATTAGACATATCAATCTGAGATTTAAACTTGGAGTAGTTAGTGAGAAAAATTGGTGCAAAATGGATGTTTTTGAAAAAAGATAAAATGTTGTTTACTGCTCAAATTGGTTTTTTTTGTTTTGTTTTTTTGGACGAAGAGAGATTGTTGAAGAAGGTTTCTAGCTCAAAATGGGTAGACTTTTAGAGTGTGAGTGTTTGGCACTACTATTTGGAGTTCCAGCCTAAGATATTAGGCTGAAGAGAGTGTTTTTTATTAGCTGATTTGAGTGCAACAAAAGGCATGATGCTGGAATTTAATTTCATATCTCTGAGAGGTCACTGTGCACTACTTCTGTTGAGTTCCATCTTATGGTCAAGTTTGTTTTTGTTTATACAGTTTATTGCTTGTAACTGCTGCTTCACATTTTAGTATTGGTGATGCACTTTTTTATTTTTATTTTTCTGTTTTTCAATATTGGAGTAGCACAATGCATGTGGTTTTGTTGTTCTTATTGTTGTCTGGTTTTCATTTTTGTTTTCTTGAGCTAGAATTGATTTT
Organism: Rubia tinctorum; assembly: GCA_032355605.1. NCBI lineage: Eukaryota > Viridiplantae > Streptophyta > Magnoliopsida > Gentianales > Rubiaceae > Rubia > Rubia tinctorum. Next base: position 11,495 of record JAULKM010000520.1, read on the forward strand.
TTATGTAACATTTCACAGTTTTATAACAGGTAGTTGCCAACATACCTTTCAGCATAAGTAAAGATGTGGTGAAACAACTTCTTCCAATGGGTGACATATTCTCAGTAGCTGCTCTCCTACTACAGGTTTTGTTTTGTCATCTTGCTTTGACATTTTTGTATCCATTGTGCATCTTCCTCTGATAATATTGCTGGTAGTGAAGACAGGAATTGTGATTGCAGTACAACATTGTACAATCAGTTTTTTTGCTTTGCTTTGTTTTCCTTAATACTAATCTCATAGATTCCTGTCATTTTATTTGCTTCTCAGGCAACTCGGGCAGCCATGAGGCGAGAAATTTTAGATGCTGGCTTTCTGACGTCACCTGTGCTTAAGGAGTCTATGAAAGCATTGCAAAATTTAGCTCAAGTTAAATTGGTTGCTCAAGGAGGATATCCCGAGGTTTGATTGAAATTTGTCCCATTGTTAATTAAATAGTCCTTCTCTAGACTAAATGTTTGTCTGTTTATGCCTTTGCCACGTGTCAAATCTTTTAGGCTGAGCGATGCCGGTTCTCTGTTGGACATCCCGATGTCTTGACAACCGATCCTGACATTGTTGCAGCCTTGAGGTGTTTGTCGATATGTCTTGCATTTTCTTTTTGTTGTTGGAAATCTGTTTTGCTGAATACAAACTGTTTCTTGTTTGCAGTATTTCGGGGAACTTCGGATTCCAGCCTTGCTCTCATGGTGACTTCCTTGGTTCGATTCTTGGTTCATGAATTACTAGAGATAAAGTAGGAAATATCATATTGCAGGTAGAGTCTTCGAGGTTATGCTTATATATTTTCTTGATTTGCAGGATTATACAAATGTTATATGTTCAACAATCACTATTGTCTATTGAGTTCTGGAATGTGATTCTTTGCTCTCCTATTTAGCTTCCAGGCATTCCACTAAAAAATTGGTTGAGATTAAGCATTTTTTATCTGAATCCTTAATAGCCTTTCCGATATCTATAGTTGCATTTCTGTGTTTGTAAAACTTCAAATTCTGTTGATATTAATGATCATTCAGTAGCTTCTTTGCATTTTTTGTGTTGTTCCTTTCTGAATTCAGGGAGAAAGTGGAGCTCACATCCTTGTTGTCCCTGAGCTCGCCGACTACTTCATATTATCCATTGATAAGGTAAGCTCTAATTCTGTCCCGATGTTTGAAATTCATCGACTAACCTGGTTGTTGCGTTAAACACACAGTTTCTGTTCAATGTAATCACAAGAAAAGGCAATATATCTTCTTCAGGTTCGATCAGCTTCAATCTTTTACTGCGTTTACTTTGACAGGTTGGAAATGTTTCAGTGACTTGCAAAAGGATACCATTACTTGCCATTGAATATACACCTCCAAGGTTTTAAGCTTTTCATGTCACATATTTTACTGTTTTAGGTATTTTGTATGCTCTCTTACCCGAATAAAGAACTGACTCTTTTTTCTTTGCAGTACGGAGTCTTTTACTTCTATTGAACCATCAGTTAGGCTGGATAGATGCCGGATTTAAAATTTCCAGGTCGAAAATGGTTGCTTTGATCAGGTATAGCAACATCCAGCTTTCTCAAAGTAGTTTCCTTTTTTTCGAGATGGAGATAATGTCTGAACTATAACTTCTTTGATCATGTAGCAATAGCGATGTTCGTGCAAATTGGTCCACTGAAACAAAAAGTAGTAGTAATGTGAAGCCTGGCAACGTCATCTCAGTCAATGGAAAAGGCAGAATCAAGGTTTGTTCATGATTTTGCATCTGACTATAAATTTCTTGATCTTCTCAAAGTTTTGACTATCAAAACTTCAGAACAAATTTCTAAATGGGATATTTAGCTATTTTTTGTGCCTTAAAGCTGACATTTGCGTGTTGTTCTGATATCAGGTCGGAAACATCAACCCGAGAAAGTTTGCGTGTTGTTCTGATATCAGATCGGAAACATCAACCTGACAAAGAAAGGTAAATTTGCAATCGATATTATTCAGTACAAATGAGAGGTGGTCTTCAAAACTACAAAACAAGAAGATCCTTATTCATAGTAGGGAAAGGTATGTGTATAGCTTGAAGACAAGATCCTCAAAAATGGTACATAAGTATTACATACATTAGTAATAATCAAAATCTAGGTAGCTCTGCATATTCAGTATGAACTGGTCTTTCACAATGAGGTCATCACATTCTTCAGATTAGATCTGATCTCTCCAATGGAATCCTTCTCCCATCATTTTTATTCCTCCTGCATCTGCATCTGTGAAAACCCGACTAAGCGTACCCACAGTATCCATACCCGCATTTCTGCCCCTTCTTGCACTTCCTCCCACATTTCCCACAGTTGTTAGGATCCCTCGTCGTGTCAATGCATCTCATGTTGCAACAGTCCTTCCCTAGCGGGCACTTGTTCAAGCACCCGCCACAGTGGTTTCTGTCAGTGAGGATATTCCTGCAATGCATCTTGCAACAGTAGATAAGGCTCGTCCCCTTGTTCGCTTTCACGCCATTGCACACGTTTTTCTTGAGGTTGCAGCTCTTGCCCTTCTTGATGCTGGCCAAGAACCGGCTCCTCAAGTGCGTGGTGGAAAACGGGGTGTCCAGCACATAGTTTTCATCATCATCGTCGCTGTCTTCTTGATCGTCAGGGGACGGGGATTGGGAGAGTGCCATTTGGGACTGTAGGAGGGCTGTGAGAAGGGAGAGGAGGGCTAGGAAGTGGAGGAGTTTGGTGGTGTTAGAAATGGAAGCCATTGCTGGTTTTTGGAGGGATTTTTTGAGTGATTGAAAAGGGATGCATATGTTATTAGACTAAGGAAAGAAAAGATGAGGGAGACATATTTATAGGCAACCTTGTGATCATTATAAAATGACATGTTATATGGGTGGTCATTTGAATTTGGTGTTCGGACAGCTGTGATTTTTGGGGAAATTTGAAATGAAATGGTCTTTCAAGTGAGTGATTTTTCCATGCACCTCAAACTTCACATTTTTTCTGTTAATTTTTCAAGTTATATTTTATCACAAATTTTAATCAGTATACAACAATATTATTACGTGAAATTTTTATAAATTTCTAGCAATATGTATTTTATAAAAATCTATATGTAGCTAAGTTTATCGATGGTCAAATGCAAGTTAAGAAAGTTGACTAAAAGGTATAAATTTTCCTGAACAAATAGAGTAGTTGTCTACTAGATTCTTGTTATGTTTTCTAAATTCTCTGTTTATGATTATTAAAGGAATAAATAGATTAATGTGAATATTACTTGTAAATGTAATTGGATTTAGATTCATTTTTCCTTTTCTGTAAAGGTGTTTGTACCTTTATATAATGTAGCTCAGAACATGAATAAAAGGACATATTATTACCCTTATTTTCTACATGGTATCAGAGCTTAAAACCATTAAACCTTAAAGAAAAATTTCCACTGCCAATTTTTGTCAGAGCCGACCGCCGCCGCCGTCTTCACCACGCGCCGACGCATTTCACTGGTTTTCTCCCCCAACTCCGCAGCCGACGGTCGCCACAACTTCTCCTCCAGCTATCGTGCACGTTTGTTGTCCGTCCGTGACCGAATCAGCCGCGCGTGCTACTTCACACGTCGCCCATGCTCCACGCGCATTCGTCTTCACCACGCGCCGCCCCGTCGATTCCACCGTACCTCCGTTCTTCCGTGACACTTATCTGCAACGATGTCTACTCCTCATTCCAGTTCCAATACTTCTGAGCAAACCCGCATCGCTGCTGAAACTGAGACTGATAAGTTACAGAATCTTACTGCTACCGATGTGATTGCAGTTTTAATCAAATAGTTGCAGTTACAATCTGTCTCTGGGGGATTCATCCATGCTTCTCGATATCTGAATGATCCTTACTACCTTAGTACCAATGACAGTCTCGGTTTGTCAATCTGTCCCGTCATTCTGAAAGGTGAAGAAAATTATCTTGAATAGTCTGCTGCA
>JAULKM010000550.1:0-15462 GCA_032355605.1 Rubia tinctorum
AGGAAATATTTATAAATTAAATTAGAATATTGGTAATACAAGGAAACACAATTTAAATGTAAAAATAAAATCGCTCAATACAATAGGGGAACAGCGAGAACCAGCACTGTTAGACATGATTCCTGAAATTCATATTTTAATGATTCGTTACAAATAAATTTACGTAATCCGTTAATCAATTAATATATGAATGCTACATGTCAAATCAAAGTCGCTCATGGTTCGTTAAAACCGAATGGTTAACCGATTAGTATGCAACGTTATATGCTAGGTAAACTATAGAAATTATGAATAAAAAAAGTCGCATATGGTTCGGTAAAGCCAAATAGTTAATCGACAAGTGTGCGGCGTTATATTCTAGATCAAATGTAGAAAATTATGAGTAAGCGACGTCGCACATGGTTCCGTAAAACCAAATGGTTAACCGATAAGTGTGCGATGTCATATGCGAGATAAACCTAATAAATTATGAACATGCGTCATCGCACACTGGTTGCTCTAACAGAAGTAGGAACAATGGATAGGCGACGTCGCATTCTTAAAATGGGGACACTCTAACAACAGCAGAAAACATGCAAATTGAGAGCATCTAAATTAAAAACAATATAGACACAACATATAGACATTCTAACACCCCAGAACCCAATCGAATACATAGACACATCCTTACATGAAACAAATAACACATTCACACACAATATACATAATAATTTCAATAGTAAATTAAAAAACAAAATAACCACATGTGTAAAAACCATACCTTTGAGAGGATGGGCAGGAGGACTGTTGGAATTCAAGTGAAAGTTGATTGTTTAAAGTGATGTATAAGGTGATCTCCATATATATAGTCGCTACGTAGCCTTGTGAATTCCGGCCCAATGCGACGTCACATGCTAGTCGACTAGATCAATACAATATCAACGGTATTGCGACGTCGACTTGTCTAACTGTGAGTCTAACCATTTCAGCCCACTGGCATATCAAATGGGTCTCTATCAGACCAACTGCGTAACTGATGTCACATGTAAGTCAGTTTTTGTGACATTTGATTGATACTACATGCGCCGGTCATGGATATATTGAGCCATAACAATTCAGCCTAATAGCATATCAACTGGGCCTGCGTTTGACCAAAACGAACTTAAATGACGTTAATAATGTTAACCAGTTAATTAGACACTGCTTCATTTGGTATCGATTCCAACACAATCGGTGAACTTTTTTATTTTTACAACTAGGTCTCTCCAAGATGGTGGGGCAGGAAAAACAATGCAAAATTGGAGATAGCCAATAATCTAAATTACATTGTTACAATCATGTTGTTCCGACTTATGCATCAAGGTCACCGGGGCATTCTTTCCTCATTTTTATTTGTATTTCATTAATACCTTAACTATGAGTGTTGTTAATTTGGAAGATAAATTCCACCTCACAAAATTGAACGAAATTACACATTCTAGGTTATTTTAAAAAACAATTTAGAAGATAAGAAAAATCCAACCATCAATTTCACTAAAGTGCTAATATAGGGCCTAGAGTTAATGACATTGTATATAATTACTTACTAGTATGCAATGGCTAATCGAAAGATTTTGTGGAAGTCTCCGAGGGATCATGCCAGTTTCTTTATCACTATCGGGGATAATTAATTAGTTTGAATGGGGTTAGCAAAGGTCCTGTGAATGAATATTGGAATCCAATTTGGGCATGCCAGTTTACTTTTCAATTTTTTCACTTACGCCCCTCCAACAAAGTGGGAGAAGTCGCAATGCCAAATTGGAGATACCCTTATCTAATTCACCAAGTCACGAGAATAATTTTCAAATTTTTTCATGCTCTGGTCAATGGAACGGGACCACAATGCCCTCAGACAGTGTATGACAAAACTTTTTGAAAACTACGCTATGACCACAACTTCCTCGAATGCTCGCTACACTTCTTAATTCTGCACCCGAACGGAGAATATGCGTACTGTCTAATAGGCAAACCGGGGTAATCGTCCATAATTTTTCTTAGCATTGTGTTGAAACCTTTCTATCAGTGTCATGAGAATGATAAATTTCACCAAATAGAATCAAATGAAATTTCATTTGCCTTGCTCTTTATGAAATAAAAACTTAAAAAAAATTCCGTCCATAATTTCTACAAAATTGCTAGTACACGGTCTACAATATATTGTATATGATTACTCATAAGCATATTTAGGAAGATCTACATGAAGTCTATCTAGGGATAAGACCAGTATCTTTAATACCGACGTCATGTATAAGCTGTGAGTGACTAAGGTTATTTTTGGAAAGATTGTAATTGAGTTTGGGAATACCGGTGAATTTTTCATTTTGGCACTCAAGTCCCTACAATTAATTGGGAGAAGTCTAAATCCAAAATTGGAGATAACAATTTGTTATTCGCATGTACAGGAGTATTTTGTTCCTGTTTAGCATAAACAGGTCGTCGGAAGGGCCCACAATCTTAACAAGTTTTTTATTGAACTTTTTTAAAGTTATACTTTGGCCCATATAAATGACGTAGCATAAGGTTCGCATATAACGAACCATAGACCGACACTAAACTGACGCCGGCTGAATTGAAATTTCTAGCGTGAAACGAAATTTCCAGCCAAAATTTTGAACAAATTCCCACCCCACCCCATCTCATTTATATGATATTCAACAACATGACTCATTAATTTCTCATCTCCAAAACACTTCCTCCTAACCTAAATCCATACCTTTCTCTCCATTCACAACATTTCAACTGCTTAAAAGGCCAATCTACTCTCTTCTCCCAAACATCAACAAGTATCCTAGGATGGAGCATCTCCGGGTTCAAATTAATTGAGGTAGTTTTCCCTCCATTCCATGTCATTTAGAAATTTTATTAACATACCTTCTACTTTTTTTCCCCATTGAAAAATGATTGAATATTTTCATTTAGTATGTTGACCATGTTACATGTTATAAATTTCAGCCATGGTCAGGATTTCGTAATTCACTAGTGCAGGATAGGATAATTTAAGGCAGTGAAAGGAGCAAATGGAAGGCATTTTTATTCCGCCGTGTCTGGCACCATCGCGAATTTAATCCATCGTTGCACAGAAGTATAAAATCGTGGTAAAGAATTTTGTTGCACGACATTTCAAACGCCGTATAATTTATTATTTTAACCTCCTTCTAATGTTTCCGGAAGCAAAAGAAATTGTCATGCAAAAAAATATATTTCCGGTACAGAAAATTTGTATTCGGATTGGACATGCAAGCTCATCGAGGAGTATTAGATATTGGTCGAATAGATTTTCGATTTCAGAAACAAATTCGGTTCCAGGCTTAAATTTGCTTTGGAAGATGATGCGTGTTTATCTGTCCTTATTTTTTATGAATATAATTTAATGATAAAATATTTTAATAATTTATTAAATATTTTATAATTAATAACATATATACGAAATATATATAATTAATAATTATATTTTGGATATATATTTAATTTAATAAACAGAACATAAAATTTAAATTTGAGTAATTAAAAATTTGAATCCCTTAAAATTTAACTTCCAACTTATAATTATATAAATATAAATACAAAATATTTTAAATTACAATTATTGAATTAATATAGGCATTATTTATAAATTATATAAAACTATTATCTTTGACATTATTAATTCTCAATATTATACAATAAAATCTAAAATTTAGTGTGTTTATAACTAATATGAAACTATTAATTAATTTTACTTTTAAAACTTATATTCTAAATGAAAATAGGGAAAATAATTTAAAATTAAAGAAATAATTATGCACATTTAATGTTTCACATTGTCTTATTTTAACCAGTCTAAACTTTAGATAGAAAACTTTCTACAATTCTTTTTCCATTCCTCTCGACATTTCCTCTTCCCTGGAAAAAGACCCGGAGAAGAATGAAAAAGAATTCTAGAAATATCGCTGACTAAAATTTAGCTTGACTCGCATAAGTACATCTCTCTTAATGATTTTAGCAACTAACGCCCTCAGTTTGACCTTCTGCATATATACTAAAGGTGTAACTGATGGTTTCACTCATAATTACTTTGACAAAGAATTGATGTCTTGAGGTGACTGTCCAATTGGACATGTATTTTTAGTTTGGCAGTCTGTCAATCTAATGTGGAAATCGACTTTTTTGAAAGTATCCCTGAACTACAGATGTTCTAAAACAATCAAGGCCATCATTGGTTAATAAATATGGCCATTGACCATTTTAAAAGTTTAAATTTAAATACTCGTTTATAATTAATGCAGTATTTAAAGGTTATAAGATATCAAATAATATCATAAACTCATACCTTAAATACCAATGATATTATGGACCATCTTTAAAATATTTTTAATCATTAGATACTTGTTTATGTTTAAAGAATATACATCAATGATAAATACATTTCTAAATAACTCGAGTATCACCTATAAATAGGGGCAACTACTACAAAATTGAAAAATCAAAAGTTCCTTCGATTTTTCATGTCTACAAAGTGAGAAATCAAAGTGTAGATTCTAATATTTTCATAGTAGAATAACATTGTGTTACAATGAAACTCCCAAAAGAAATATTATCATATCATCTAATATTAACAGAGGAATATTATAAAATATTTTATACTCATTGAATTAAGGTTTCTGATTTATAATATGAATAATAAAAAAATTTGAAATAAATTTTTAGTTCACTTGATATAAATATTAATCAAATAGTTTTGCTACTATAGGCAATCAATAATAACGTTTGTGACAATTTTTATAATAAATGAAGGTTCTATGATGCTTCCTACAATCCTACCCCTGAAGCGGATTTGGATGTAGAGTGTGGTGATTATACACTACTGCACACACCCCCTATGGCAACGGTATTTGGGTACATAGCCACCGGTATTTTGGCCTCCCGGACTATCGGTGCAAGGAATACTGGCGGTGTTGAAACGTAGTTACTATGGCACCAGTATTCAAAACCGGTGCTAACATTTGAAAATGAGCACCGGTTGTTAAAACCAATATTGACCCTTTGTTAATCAGCACTGATTATTAATACCGGTGCCAGGAATACTGTAGCAGTGCTTATCCCGCATAACCAGCATCGGTAGAATGCAACCGCTGCTTATAGATTAAGGCCAGCACCGGTTCAATATTACCGATGCTGGTTGTGAATTGATGTCCACTGCCATTATTTTTAGCACCGATTCCAATATAGAAACAGTGTTAGGGATTAGAAGGATATAAATCTTCTAGCACCTGCATGTAATTTGAAAAACCAGTTTTTGTTCATTGTGGGTTGTAAATTTTACTGCACCAGTATGTAATATGAATAACTGGTGCTGATTTTGTTTTTAATTTGCAATGCTCGATTTTAATTTTTTCTTGCCCATCCGAATCGAAACCTGCAATTATCATAGAAGAAACTCATAACAACCAATAAGATAGAATCTACAAACAAGATTAATGCTAACAAAGGAGTAATGAATAAATGAAAAACTAAACATGTCTGAAAATATAATCCATTGTTGTAAATTATAGGAAAAGCTGTAAATTTTAATGAAATTCATTTTCTAAAGTTCAAGATACTCGTCGAGGTCCATAGAAGTCTTGCATTGTTTGGAATATATGTCCACCCAAGCTTGACACCATCTCTCAATTACAACTGATATCTTCTTGGTATCGTATGCTCCTTGTTTTGAGGAAAATGGATGTTGCTTTCAAAACAAGCCTATGATTAAGTACGTGAAAGTATTTAGTAATCAAGTAGAACAAAATATTTGTTTGTAGTTTGTCGGCAAACCATTAGAATATCTGTAGAGGTAGCGTTGAGCACAAACTCTTCTATGTAGAGGAGGACGTAGTATCTGCATTCCCAACCACTCAACTGACTTCGGTACTGCAATGAAAAAATTGCGTTAAATGTAATTGTATTAAATAATGGTGGAAATGAAAGGACTCTTGGATTGAATGACTTACATCGATGTTTGCGATTTTCCATGTGTAATCCGGAGGCGGTTCCATCTTCATCTTCTCCCTTTCATATTCGCAAGCAATCTTGGTAATGTTGAACTTTTAATGGTTAGTTAACTCACACTTGTAGAAGTTAAAATTAATACCGATGAAAGGAATCAAAGTACCTGGAAATGATTTTGTTTTCATTAATGTTTTTTGGTTAGATTCCTCCAGTCATCGAGTCAAGGGTAAAAACTTTCTCCGCACTAGGACGGATGAGTACTAAGTACCAATGATTGTTGTGTTCAAAAGAATGTAGCACATAAATGAAATATTCAGTTGTGTATGATTTTATGTAAGTGCAAAATATTATAAAGTGCTACTTACATTTTAATATACGACACCACATAAACCTCGACATCAGCAACAAGCATCGTTTCGAGAATGGCCGCAGCACGACCTTCGACTTCTGCCTCCTTGATTTCCGTAGCATAACCTCTCGTACAACACAGAACAACTGAATGCGTCCATTGTTGGTTTCAAAGACTTCTTCCCAGAGGTGCCTTGAAAAATAACATTAGTTAATATTTGAAACATATTGGGGTTTAAAAAATAATTAATGTGAAAAAGTAAACCCCACCCCATCCAAACATCTATCATTGAGTTTGTTAGCCAAGCCATTTCTCTGGAGTTGTCAAGCTTGTTCCCGAACTCCACCATGGTTTTGATAAAAAATGTTAATTTAAGTTTTTTGCCGAAAGTTGACGGTCGAAACTCCGGAAACAAATCCACTATTCCCAACTCTTGCATGCTCTTCACAAGCTCGTTGCATGAAATAAAGTACAATTGAAGGATATTAGCGAGGATTACCAGTTTCAGAGGCCTCGTATGTATAAATAGTTGCCTCGAGGGATGGAAGGAGTTGGTTGATTTAGAATGTATAAGTGTTGACAGCTACACAGAAAATTTAATCAATTTCAACATTTAGTAATAAAAATATTAGTTAAAGTAAAAAAATATAGAAATTAGTTGATTTAATTACCTCATTGTCACTCACATTGACATAATAAAATTCATCGTTTTGTGGCTTTCCGCCTTCAATGTTCTCGGTCTGGGTGTCATCTTCGAACGTAACTAAAGTCATCGACCAGTATACCACACTCCTCAAAGAGTTTCCCACGTCACTGAATTGGTGGTTGGTAGACGCCAATCCACCTCTTGGCTGGCTCACACACACCTGAACATGAGCTACTGGACCATGTGATTTCTCGGGACGCCTTGATTTTTGGATCCAAGCTTTTGCAACCCTTATCATTTCTCTTTGAAGCCTCTTGATGTACATGGTGACTAACTCACTATCCTATTACAATAATTAGAGTTTAGTTAGTCCAAAATATTTTTTGATTGAAATTGAAAAAATAAAAATCCAAATAGTTTGAAAATTTGAACAGTAACGCATATTTTTCTCCTCATCTTCTTCTCCATCGCTGGGGGGATCTTGACTCAAGCCGCTGAGACCTGTGGATATACCTCCAAACATAGCATTCTTAATCAAGTTTTTCGGGTCCACAAGGCCTTCAGGAATATTTACTCCCTCTGTGTAGCTATACTCTTGAGGAAATGCTCGAGTTATGAAACCATCGTCTTCACTACCGGCTGACCAACGAAAGAATTCTTGGCCTCCTTCTTCTGGGACAAGGAGCTGCTGCCACACTTACTTTTTGATATGCCTGGGATAGTAACAATTGCTGGCAGTTGGGATTGGGTACCTCTATATCGACTCGGGTGATCCCTCTTCCCGGTTGCTCTTATCAAAATGTCCTGCCCTGGACCCAACTCTAAAGTCCCCTTCTCATTTTCCTCGTTCATCCTCGACTACAGTTCATATTATCATTTTAGTACTAAAAATAACAGTTTACTTGATATGGAACAAATATTGAAGTGGATACTTACAATGTCCTCCGCCATGGCTTTCCCTTTCGGGGTTATGTAATCCTTGTTTTTTCCCCTGTTTGACTCCAAGGAGACTATAGATCTGTCCAGATTGATTTTTTTGATTTGATCTCCTCATCGATCTATTCTTTCGTGTATCCCTGGTCACTTAGAATCTTCCTCTCTTTCTCCTTTAGCTGCTCTATCAGCTTTTCTTTTGTCGCCATGTTCCCCTTTTGTTCGGTGTGGTGGACATACTTCTTTTTCTTAGATTTCTTTTTTGCTTCTCTTTTTTGAAAAAAATTAGTTATGAAAACAGTGAATTCATTTTTAAATATTTATATATTGTTTTGTATATGATGTAAGAACTGTACTTACAAGCATATCCTCTGTTCTTCTGTTCTCCTCGAATTTCTTGCACTCCTCCTCATTCATCCACCTGTACTTGTCCCACAGCTTGTATTTAGGAACTTTTCTGTTCGAAAAAAACCATATGTATTCATTTGCCACCTTGCTCTTCCAATTTCTATGTGCATCACTAGCTTTGCCCACCATATTCTTCCTCAACCTCTTCCGTTGGTCTTCAGTCAATTTTATTTCGAACTTGAAACTAACCTGCGATGGAAGATTATTCAGAATTAATTTTAGGGGCATGAATACAAAGTCTAATATTAACAATTAGGCATTTATGAAGAAAGTATTTTGAAATCGGTTATTACCTTTATGTCCCTCCACGCTTCCTTCTTCACACCCTTCGGAGCATTAGACCAGTGTATCCACATATCGAATCTGATCCGCCTTCGAAAAGTGTAATTGCAATATGTGGTCCAAGCACTCTAATTTTATACACAAACCAACACACCTTCAACTTCCTCGAAGGCGACAGGGACATGGTCCCTTTCCTTGGCTAGCATTACCGACTGACACATAGACGTCCCCCGTTCCCTACACCAATTGGCTATCTTGAACTTGTCGAACGCCTTCCCTGACTCCCGCCTTCCTTGGAAAGGTCATCATACCTGGGATTGCGAAGTGGTTTCTTCTCACTATCACCCTCGTTCTCTTCAGAAGTTTCCCCCTCGAGAGAACCTTTTGGATCCGGTGCATCTCCCTCAAATTGTATCTTGAGGGGTACCATCTGTGGAACCTCTTCTTGTTTGCCTTATGATGCAATTTCTTTGTTTTCAATATAATATCTATGTGGTATATAGTAGCAAGACCGAGGTCATCCATAGTGATGCTAGGAATCTAAAAGTTAACTATACACAACCGCGATTGGCTCGTCAATCCAATCACGTGTTAGGAATAGCTAATGTTGCAAAAAAAGTTTTTTTTGGGGAGGGGGGCAGGTTATTTAACAACTACGAGCATGCGAAAGCACAAGAGAGCTAAACTATATAAAACTTGCACTTGAGTAATGTTTGCATAACATGATCGGTGTTATGTTTTGATCCTAGATTAAATCACATTCAAGACATATAAACCTATCTTAGTGTTTATGATACATAGTGTGGTTGATGGTCAATACTTCCCCATACCTGTCATGTAGGGTTCCATGTAATCTTCCATCGGCACCACCTCCGTAATTAGGCGAGTGCAACAACGGCCCTATCTGATGTGTAGATTTGAATCTCCCCCATAAGATTATGTTCCGGGAACTCCACTACGAATGCTTCTCCATAGGCCTACAGAGGCAAAGGGATAGGTACCTTATTGATGGTTCTAAGGTTGTGATTCATGCTAACTCTAGTTTGTGACTAACGTTATCTCTATCCGTAACCCTTCGAGCCAATTTTCCGGCATAGAATTTTGTATGGTTGATCGTAACGTTAACTCGGAAACCCACATGCACATACCCATGCGGTCCTGGACTATCATTACCCCTAGCACATCTAGGTTTCCCTCCCCGGGGGATATCGATAAGTACACCAACATGAAAATATACTACGGTGTGTGCCAATCTTAGTGTGAAAATATGCAATTGATAAGAATGTGAAGAACAAGCCAACATAATAATCATAAACACACAAATATAGGTAGATCTATAGAATCTCCCAAAACAAACACCAAATCATGAATACAAATATAAACCTCAAGTTAACTAACTACTGCCTAAGCATGGAACCCAAATATTTCATTGGATTCAATTCCCTTGGGCAAAATAAGAAAAAGATAAGAAAAGAAATTAGAGAGAAGGAAGAGTTCCTTTCTCTCTCTACCTACTCTTAGGAGTCTAAAATGAGCAAAAACTTCAATCCATAGAATTCATTGAATTAATACAATGTATCTAAGAAACTAAAAAGAGAGAAAATAAAAGAAAGAAAAGAGAAGAAGAACTCTAGAGAGAGAAAGAGAATTATCCTCTTCTTTGTTCCTACCAAAAACTAGAAGTCAACAATATGCCTACTTGTTCAACCTTAGAAGAACAAACGCTCCAAAATAGGGCTAAAAACACCCTAGTAGCAGTAAACAACATGGGATGTACATCCGGGCATGGTCATGTCGGCTGGGGGATGGCACGACCCATGTTGCATGGCACGGTCGTGGTGTTGACATGGGCTATGCTGGCTGACATAATCGTGCGGGCTGGGGCTGGCACAACCCTTATTTTCTGGCACGCCCCGTGTTGCATTGCAAGACACATGTTGCCTGGCACGGCTGTGCCAGCAAGAGCTAACACATGTCGTAATACTTGGCATGATCGTTCCGGCTGTGTCTGACACAGACTATGTTGATAGGTGCAGAGCATCAGTTGGAAATTTCATTTATTCCTTCCGATGCTTGGGCTCACATCGTTTGGGTCGGGACATTGGATGGAATAACTTCTTGATCAATTGAACGGTGTGATCTGTGTGAATTCTTGTGAAAGCTCCACGGGCCTGGTTTCGGAGATTCTGTACTTATTTGGTTCAGTTCGATTTTGCCTGTTGTTCAGCTTGTCGTTACTGTACATGTAGGTTTATGTCGATGGCATCATCCTTACGGGTAATGACCCGACTCTTCTTTGACAATTCATTGATCAGACACATTGAGAGTTTTCTGTCTAGGATTTGAGCACCCTTCACTACTTTCTTAGTTTAGAAGTTACATTCTCTACCTCGGGTTTACTTCTCAGCCAAGCAAAGTATGCCAGAGATATTCTCACTCATGTCAAGATGTCTGATGATGCACCAGTCTCTACTCCTTTTGTACCAGGCTTTCAGCTCCACAGCTCCACCAGCTCTCCATTTTGGAATCAGACTCTATACCGCTCTATTGTTGGGGGTCTTTAGTACCTGATGATTACTCGTCCTGAATTGGCCTTTGCGGTCAACACAGTCAGTCAGTATATTCCGGACCCTCGTGACGATTATTTTGTTGCGATCACTCTGATTCTTCGATACATCAATTGTACTATACATTTTAGTATTGCTTTTCGACTTTCCAGTTCTTCTGAATGGCTAGGTTATTCTAATGTTGATTGGGCTCGCTCTCTAGACACACGTCGATCTAATTATGGTTATGCTATTTTTCTTTATGGAAATATTGTTTCCCGAAGTACTATAAAGCAACCCATTGTTTCTTGTTCGAGCACGGAGTATGAGTAGTGGGCTCTAGTCTGAGGTTGTTTAGCTGACTCATCTACTTCGTGATCTTCATGTCCCGCTTACTGGTTCTCCGCTGCTATTATGCGACAACAGTAGCGCCATCTTCTTTGCTTAGAATCTGGTTACTCACAAGGAGGCAAAGAACATCGTCATTGACTATCACTTTGTTCGAGAATTGGTTGCTTCTGGAAAGTTGCGTGTTGCTCATGATCCTACTTCTCTTCAAAATGCGAAAATCTGAACCAAAGGGCTCTCCCGTCCGCTGTTTGAGTTCTTCAGGTCCAAGTTTTGGGTCACTGAACATCCAACACTTTGCTTGAGTGAGGTGTTAGAATTAGTCAAATATCTGATTAAAAAATAGATTGAGTTTGATGAGTAGACTAGAGTAATATTATTACTAGTATTCTTTTTATGTTTTGTATTCTATTTATTTTGAGTAGTAATACATTCATAATTATGGGAAAACATTCTTTTAGAATTTCATTTCTGTAACTGAAATATTGAAATTCTAAAACTCATACACCTTAATGAGAATCATCTAAATGAGTAAATTTGAGTCATGCAAAATGTTCTCTAATATTAACTGATAATTAAAGACTTGTATGAAAACATCCCATTACGAAACCAATGAATATAATGTAATATAAAGAAAATGTCCAAAATGATTCTCACTTTTAAGTGAAATTCATAGTCTTGTACCCAATTTTTAAAATTGTTCTTAAGAGGTAATTACTTTTTTACTAATGTCCTGAAAAAGTATTTTTTTTGTTAAAAGTGGGTACCATTATGGCACAATTTTGATCCAAATATGTATTCATTTTTGGCTGAAAGGTGAAACATAAATGAAAAAATGGATACCTTTAACGGACAAATTTAAAATTTGGGTACCAAATCTTGAATTTTGATTGAAAGTGGGTACCATTTTGGACAATCTTGCATGTAATATAATAAAATTTATTTAGGGAATGGGTTTCAAATGAAATTTATACTCATTTTGTCCCAACAAAAATGACATATTTTGACTTTTGGAAATTAATCAATTTTTAATATATTTTTATGTGCGTAAAAAAATTTGAAAAATAATAATTTAATAATATATGTTACGATGAATTAAACAACATATAACATAATAATAATTTTGCATATATAATAATAGAATTTGATGGTCGAAATTCGCTCACTTCGACTTCCAAAAGTCAAAATGTGCCACTTTTTTTGGGACGGATGTAGTAGAAAGTTTAGGATATATGTAGGGATCTAGGTGCAAATATTATTTTTTGGGGTGCTAGGTACAAATAATTTGGAAATTAGTAATTTTGGATCATAAGAATCTCACGGGTTAAGAAACCGGACAGTAGAAATTTACGGATAATTTTTTTCCTATTTCCATGCAATGTGTGAGTCGTTAATACTGTATGTGATGTTTCATTTCCAATAGTTAATTTTCTTTTAAAAATCTCGTGATATTTTTAAAGATATTTTTAGCTCATAATATTAATGTATTTTAAAGTTGAATTTTGATCTTGTAATGTAAATCTTGTGCTTTCATGCTAAAATTTATACACTTTAACACTAATTAGTTATATTTTAAATCTTAATTTTTAATTTGTACTTTAATTATAATTTATATTTTACCTTTTCAACATGTCTTCTTAAAAATTAATTCTTCTTTTTTTACTATTGGAGTTTTAGTTAATATATGACTTGACGTTTCAATGGTATAAATTCGTTCTTTATATTTTATTATGATAATTGATTTTTTCATATAAGTTTCACATTTTAACGTGCCACTTGATGTTTTAAAATTAATGTATATGCGTTTTTAGTGTTTTGATTTGATGTCTATCTATTCTCATTTGATGTGTATTTTATAATTTTATTTTATGTTTATCAATTATAATTTGATGTATAATTTAGTATTTTTATTTGATATTTAACTATTGTAATTTGATGTGTATTTTTAGTATTATTATTTAGTTTTAAACTATTTCATTGTCTTATATTTCTAATGTTTTTATTTGATTTATGATTTTTTATCTAATGTCTAATATTTTTGTATTTAAATGTTGCTTTTGAATTTTTTTGTGATTTTTAATTAATTTAATTCGGTATTATATGTTTTATATTATTTTTAAATTTAAAATTTTACTTTAGATTTTTTCGCGTTTGTGTATGATTTTCAAGCATACCTCCTAACTACACTACCCCAGATACCCACCTTTATCACCAGTTTTTTGGCACCGATTTTTGAAAACTAGTGCCCCATCTTAATTAGCACCGTTTTTTTAAATGTAGCAACGGTTTTTTAAAAAATTGGTGCTAGAATAGCACCGGTTTGTGAAAAACCGGTGCTACAGTTGTTAAACCGGCGTTAAAGTGTCACTGTTTTTTTAGAAATTGGTGCGATGAAAAACCGGTGTTAAATCTAGAATTGGTTTTTTAAAAACTGGTGCCAAAATTAGATTTTTTTTGGAAGTGACATCGGTTCATTGAGCACAGGTTTAAGGACCGATGCAAGAGAAGAATTGGCACCGGTTTTTTGACACTATTCACAAAAACCGGTGCTAAATGTAATATTAAATGGCCCAACTATCACACGAAAATGAAGTCTCATTTTTGTGCTCTCTTCTCCCTTCCTTGATGGAGAGTTTTTTGGAAGGTGAGTTTCATCCCAAGCCAGGAAGACCTATGAATGTAAGTTTTCCTTTATTTTTGTTAATTTCATTAAAATTGTAGTGGTTGCAATCATTAATGCATGCATGGGGATAATTTAGTTCTATTTATTAATGATTTCTATGCATGAATCGAGTTTTTATCATGTTGTGGGTGTGTGAACATGGTTGTCTTTATATTGGTAGATGGTACACACACACACATATATACACATCTCGCAAGAACATGGTTGTCTTTGTATCTAGTCATAGAAAATTGATTGTATTTATTTTTATAATGTGTGGATTTTGAATTATGGATTTTTATATATTATCGCATCTAGATACAATGGATCGAGAATCGATTCTTGTATGGAGAACGAAAATTCTTAATTGTCCATGTGCAAGTAGATGGAGTGGTGAATATATTTCGTTTCTTGATTATGCCTACGGTAGGGAAGAGAGGATACTTTGTCCATGCAAATGATGCTTATGTATGGAAAGGTTGGATGAACGTGGGGGTTGTTAGATTTCACTTGTTGAAGAACGGATCTGATAGAGGTTACATTTTTTGGACATTTCATGGGGAGGTAGAGCAACAATGTAAGGTTGGTGGGTTTGACGAAAAGGATGGAAACAATTGTACCATTGATGATATGTTCGATGTTAGAGATTTTAAGGGGAAGCCTGAAATATTGAGTGCCTTCCTAGTAGAAAAAGAGAAGTCATTATATCCGGGATGTAAAAGTAAGAACACCATAATATCCTTTTTGATGGAGGTTTTCAATTTAAAGGCTGCAAGTGGTTGGAGTGATACAAGTATGGATTCACTCCTAAAACTTCTGAAGGAGAAATTTTCGGATGGGAATGTAATACCGAATTTTTTTATGAGGCAAAGAAAATATTGTGTCATCTTGGTTTGGAATATAAGAAAATACATGCATGTCCTAATGATTGTGTGTTGTATGACGGTGATCTTAAAGACGCGGTTGAATGCCCTGTGTGCAAACGTTCAAGGTATAAGGCTTTGAAGAGTGATGTTGATGGGTGTTTGGGTAAGAGGAAAAAGAAGGTCCCGGTGAAGTCTGTATGGTATCTTCCGATAAATTCAAGGTTGAAGAGGTTATTTGTAAATCCAAATGATGCAAAGAACTTGAGGTGTTATGCAGAGCGGGAAATACCAAGTGACGAGAAGATAAGACATCCTGCAGATAGTGCATAATGTAAATGTTTTGACGAAAGGTATCCTACATTTGGTTTGGAAGTTAGAAATTTATGTCTTGCTTTGTGTACCGATGGGATGAATCCATTTGGAAATATGTCATCGTA
>JAULKM010000560.1:0-15462 GCA_032355605.1 Rubia tinctorum
GTGGAAACCCTACTCGATCGCCCCCCACCGCTCCGTTTGCCACAACCACCCTGCCGCCCTCGAGGAAGAAAAGAAACGAAGGAAGAAGAAAGGAAATGGAGAGGAGTTGCGAGAAAGGAAAAGACAGCGGCGAAGAAAGAAAATGGAAGAAGAAAAATATAATTTGATTTATGTTTTATTCTTTTTGACAAGTGAAAAATGGTATTTTCAATAAAATCAGGTCATCAAACGGTTGACTAAAAAGTCACCGCATCCAAGATTATTTTGGCCCTTTCTAAGATTGCAGAGTTATATTGGCACTTTCAACCTAAAGTCAAGGTCGTTTTAGCACTTAACTCTATTGTAGATTTTTAAGTCCCATATACATTATATTGGTGTACAAATGTAGTTCATTCCACTCTACATGACTCATGTGAGAGTCTCGCCCTAGTTTATGTGAAATATACAATCAATATAAATGAAACGTATGAATGCTTAACCAAAAACATAACAAAAAAAGAAGATAAAAGTGCTTTATACCTCTACCTGATTGACATAAGTGTCAATATAATCTTCCAGTGTTCGAATAATCAATGAAAGTGCTAATATAACCCTCTCCGAAAAGTTTTAGCAAGAATCTTGTAAAAATACAATTTTCTATTCTTAAAAAATAAAAATAATAAAAAGATAGGAGATGATGTTATTAATCTTAAAGTCATTAATACCCCCAATATTGTCGCTGAACCACTGCCAAACCACCGCCGGACCACTGCCGAACCACCGCCGGACCACTGCTGCATCACCGTCGGACCACTGCTGCATCACCGCCGGACCACTACTACATCACCGCCATAACAAGTAGGGTTATATCATCACATTATGAAATCTGATAGGGTTAAATGAGCACATTCCTAAAACCTATAGGGTTATATCAGCACATTATTAAAAAACTTAGGGTTATATCAACACATAATATAGAATATAAGGAATTTGATGATATTTTGTTTTTTTGTTGTGTTTAGTTTGGATCGATGATTGGATGACCTTTGATGTTGTGTGTAGTTTTTATTTTAATGTGTTCTTCGACCTAGGTTTTTAGTGTTGAGTTTTGAAATGAGACTACGATATGTGAGAATGATGTTCAATATGAACGGCGGTGTTATGATGTTGAATTGTATGGTGTATAACCTTACATTTTTTATGAATGTGTTGATATAACCCTATAAGTTTCAGGAATGTGATGATATAACCTTATCAGTTTTCATAACGTGGTGATATAACCATACCTGTTACGGCGGCGGTGCAGCAATGGTCCGGCGGTGGTCCGACGAATTATAAGGGTAAAATTATCCACTCAATTTTAGATCTCGCACCAAAGAGTATTTTGGTCAATTTATACATAGTTAACGCAGGAAATTCGAAGTCAATGGCAGAAATGAGGTATGAAGGTTATATTGACACTTTCATTGATTACATAGGATTATTTTTGCAGTAAAAATTGTCTGAGAATAATATTGACACTTAATCAAATAGGTAAAATTATATTGGTATGGATTTCAAAAATAAATACTCCGGTCCAGTAGGAGCATAAATTACAAATTCATAGAACAGCGTAAAAAAATGAAATAGCAAGAGGGAGATTGATGAGAAATTCCGGTCCGGGGAAAGAAAAAGCGAAGGATCACAATTCACATGTAGTGAAAGTGCAGTGCAACATGGTAGATATATGCTGAATGGCTAAATCCATAAACATTTGTAGGCATGGAAAGGGGCAAAGACCATTTCAAAGAAAGCATTCCCGCGTATTGTTCATCATTGATTTTGGACTTTCTGAAAAGAATAACACTAACTCAGAATTGAACATCACGTGTCATAATTAAAAGCCTAACATTTTATTTTTTTAAGCAGAATGTCCACTTTTAAAACTATTATGTACATGATTATAACCCATTTTGGACATTTAAGGTTGCTCTTTACAATGGTGGAACATTGGGGACTGGGGTGTATGGTACTGGCCAACTTTTTTTTTTGTATTAGTAATATTATATATTTTTTGTGCTTTCTTTATTTGTGTACAGTAAAAAAAGGTTGTGGTCTCCCTCAAAATAATTTCTAGCTGCAAGATATACAGTATCAATGAAGAATTTTTTTTTTTTAAAGTCCAACAAGAAAAGAATTTCTTTTTATCTAATTTTACCTTTAATATTTAGGTAAAATCTTGGGAAATACCGTATTTCCATTGACATATGGAAAGACTGGTTGCATTAGAATTATAGAAAAGTAAAAGGTTTTAGTTACAATATTAAAATTTTATTATGCAACGTGTAATAGTTATAAGTTTATGACCCGATTAAAGCAACCCAACAATTTTATTTTATTTATTCTAATTTGCAATTTAAACCTTGGTTTTTGCATAACTTATGGAAAGACCGTTTTCAAGAGACGGTCTCTATTATTTATCCAAGTTATATTTGATTTTTATCTAATTATACACAAGTTTTTACTTAATCTAAGATGTACATATAATATAATATTAAATGTGATTTCGAAAAACATGTTTTTATCAAAAAACAAGTTTAATAATAATAAAAAAAAATGAATGGTTTAATACCGGAAAGCATGTTTAATCCAAGTTGTTAACGGGTTTTATCCAAAAAAAAGAAGTTGTACACGGTAGTAAAATATTATAGATAAAAAATTATTTTGATTCCAATTACAAGTTGTACGCAGTACATATACTACATATACGTACGGAATATATTTAATAAAAATAATTTGATTCCAATTAAGATTTGGCTTTTTCTTAATACCAAGATAGTATAAATAGATGTAACATAATTTCAGAAGAAAACATAAACTTTCAAATAAGATATCAAAGGAGTAAGGCAAAAAAAAAAATCAACGAAAGGTATTTAATTTTCACATTTTTTTCATCAATTATTTCTGCCATTTAGAGTGTGTATATTCTCTAACTTTAAATTTGACTTCATAATTGTTCATTGTTTAGGTCTATTATCAAAATATGACAAAGAGAAAACAAATCACTTCTTACTTCACACCTCAAAACAAGGATAAAATTGTTAAAGATGATACACAACATATTATGCCATTTGAAGTAGTTGAAAGTGAAATTGATCCGGTTGTTTCTGGTGACCCGAACACAGAGTACCCTCCTCAAAGTACTGCAAAGAATGATGATAGCGATGAAGGTATTTATTCACATACTTTAGTACGTGATCCAGCTATGCGTATACAAATAGAAACATATGATTCAAAAGAAAAAGATATAGTTAGAAGGTAAAATATTAATTTGGGGTCATATTAACCTACACAAGATTATCCTTACTCTGGTTATGAAAGTCTTCCTCGTCAGTTCCAAAAAGTTTGGCTTCAGAAATATCTTTGGTTAGAGTATTCTCCGACAAAAAGAAGCTACTTGTTTTTATTGTTTCCTATTTGAAAAAAGACCAGTTGGAAGGTGTGGTTCAGATACTTTCACAATTTCAGGGTTCCGAAATTGGAAAAAGTTAAGCAATAGAAAAGAATGTGACTTCTTAACCCACGTGGGAAAGGATTATAATTTAGCACATAACTTCGCAACCAACTGTTTTTATAATCACAAGAATCAATCAACTCACATTGAAAAGGTAGTAGAGAAGCAAAGTTCAGAAGAAATTAAATGCAATCGATTGCGTTTTAAAACATCAATAGATGCAGTTAAGTGGTTGACATTCAAGGCATGTGCATTTGGAGGACATGATGAACATGCTAGCTCAAAAGATCAAGGATTTTTTTTGGAGATGTTACAACTTTTGGCATCGTATAACAGTGACGTAGATGAAGTTATTTTGGATAACGCTCCAGAAAATGTCAAATATACTTTCCCAAAAATTCAAAAAGAGATTCTGCATGTTTTTACTAGAAAAGTGCAAAGTACAATACGTGAAGAGATTGATGATTCTAAGTTTTTCTTGATTGTAGATTAATCTAGAGACATTTCCAAGAGGGAGCAAATGACCATCGTCGTAAGATTTGTTGACAACAATGGGCTCGTAAGAAAGCAATCTTGAATTTAGTCTATGTTAAACATACCTCTTCTTTGACTTTAAGGAATGAGATTTGTGATGTTCTTTCACATCATAATCTTAATGTTCAGAATATAAGAGATCATGAATATGATGGAGCAAGTAATATGCGCAGAGAGTGGAATGGATTACAAGCACTATTTCACAATGATTGTAAATATTCTTATTATATTTATTGTTTGGCCTATCAATTACAACTAACACTTGTTGCGGCAGCAAGAGAGGTGCCTCAGATTCATACTTTCTTACAACATTGAATTTTTATTGTCAATGTTGTTACAAGTTCTTCTAAGCAACATGATGAGTTCCAGGCTAATCAACTGGCCGAAATTGAGCATTTGAAAGAAATTGAGGAATTTCATACGTGTAGAGGTTTAAATCAAATTGGAACATTGCAGCGCCCTGGAGATACTAAATGGAGCTCTCACTTTAAAGCAAAATACAACTTGTTAAGAATGTATGGAGCTACATGTTTTGTTCTCACTGACATAGTTGCTGAAGGATAAACTTTAGCTCAATTAGGTGATGCTTTGAATGCATTAAAATTGTTGGTGTCATATGAATTTGTGTTTATACTTCACCTGGTTAAGGAAATTATGGCCATTACAGATGGACTTTGCTAAGCATTACAACAAAAATCTCTAGATATTGTGAATGCTATTCACTTAGTTTCTACTACAAAGAAGCTGATTCGGAATCTGAGAAATGATGGATGAGAGAGTCACTTAGATGGTGTCAAATTATTTTGTGAGCGATATAGCATACATATTCCTGACATGGATGCTCCTTATATTGATGTCCTTATATCTCTTCGACAACAAGGAAGGAAAAAATAGACAGTGACAATGGTTCATCATTACCAGTTTGATATTTTAATGAAGGTATAGATCAACATTTATATGAGTTAAACAGCAGATTCAGTGAAAAAGTGACATAACTTTTCATTTTGAGTGAATCACTGAATCCTAGAGATGGTTATAAGTCATTCAACAAGGAGAGTATAAGCAACCTAGTTGAGAAATTTTATCCTGATGATTTTTCTGAACAAGAGAAAATTGATCTGAAGTGTGAACTGCAACATTATGAGTTAGATGTTTCTACTCATCGAGATTTGAAGAATTTATCAAACATTGGTGATTTGTGTCGGGGGTTTGTGACCACGGCAAAGGTAGACGTGTATCCCTTACTTTATAGACTATTGTGTCTTGTCTTGACTCTTCTGGCATCTACTGCAACATATGAACGAGCTTTTTCAACCATGAAAATTGTGAAAACATGTCTCCGCAACTGAATGGAAGATGATTTTCTGCGAGATTATTTGTTGGTCTATATCGAAAAGGATATTGCAGAGACATTTGACATTGATTCGATCATTGATACTTTTTATATGATCAAAGAGAGGAGAGCACAATTTAAATAAAAACAAGAAGGTCGTCCATTTCAGAAATATCAATTTTGTATTTTCTTTAGCACCATTATATCTTTAGTATTTGGTTTTTTATCCTTTAAATGATATAATCTACTATGATTTGTTATTTTAATGGTCGATTGGGAAAATTTTTATATAACTTTGGTCCCCCTTATTTGAAGTTCCTAGTTCCGCCCTTGTCTATATCATTTACATAGTTTCTATCCTTACCAAAACACGAGTCATTCCTAATCTTCAACAAGGCATATATCGACTCCGCAAAAGCAACCTTCATGAGTTCTAAATATCAATTTTTGAAACACTGATATCATACATAATTAATGAAATTAACAGTTAAATGTGTGTTTTGAAAACCGTGAAAAATATTACGTACAGTTTAGTCTAAGGTGGAGAAGGATTATACGTATAAATCTTTTTTAAAAAAACATTAATATAATAATAAACTCGTATGTTGAATGAATTTCAACCCGTTAATGATTCATCGAATCAAGTCTAGCTGAATCCCGACCCTATTCAACCCATCCTTAATCTAATTGTGACACAACGTGAATATGATAACTCTATAGAAAAGCCGAAGATTACTTCGCAAATGCAAGTTGATCATAAGGCTGCCGAACCGCGACTCTCATTCATTTAAAAGTTAGTTATAACGAACTCTGGAGGGAAGTTAGTAAGGCGGTTTCTTCATGCAGTCAGCATAAGTAGGATAATCGCAGAGCGAAATTCCTCAGAAGAAGAAAGCTCAATTTGCAGAGAAAAATCACAGCTATGGATATGGATATCAGAACACTCTTCGGGGTTCTAGGTAGCTGATTGCTTGATTCTCTCTTCTTCTTCTTCTAAACTGAAACTTTCTAGAAGATTACGCCATTGATGATTTTCCGTTCTTTCTTTTTCAGGAAATGTCACCGCCTTCATCGCGTTCTTGACACCGGCGTAAGAACAAACTAATTCCGGCGGCCTGTTTCTAAATTCCGAGTCATTCTCCGAATTCCGATCTAATTAACTTTCTCCGGTGAAACAGGCGCATGCTCTGCAAACTTCGGCGGGGAAGAATCTCGAGATCGCTCTTGGAATTGGAGCAGTTCGGGGAGGTGCCGTACCAGTTCCACACCGCCATCGTCAGCTGCGGCCTGTGGGTGATGTACGGCGACATCCGCGACGACTACTTCCTGGTTTACGTCAACGTCGTCGGGTTCGTGATCGAGGTCGTTTTCCTGACGCTCTTCGTCCTCATCACGCGGAAGTGTAACTGCATCGACATGTTGAAGAACTTCGTCGTCGTTCTCACCTCGCTCGGATGTATGGACACCTTCGGACGCATCGCGATCACTTTGGAGAATCCGGCCATATATGCCGGAGCTTTCTGCGCCACGGCGAGCATCTTGCTTTGTGTTATCGTGAGTGTTGGTGTTCTTCGTCGTGTTTATGGTGGAGATTGGTATTCTTCCGAGGTTGAGTTTTTTTGTGGTGCAGAAAACGGAAACGTCGTCGTTTTTGGAGTCTGCTGCATCGTTCGTTAATGGAGTTATCTGGACGATCTATGGCCTCATCGTGTCTGATATAATCGTCTGGGTAATTAATTAACCACTTTCTTTTGCTGTTTCTCTGAACATTTTCTTGAAGCATTATATGAATGTTCTTGAGCTAGAAATGCACCAAATGCTTCTAGAAAACTGAGTATCATTCTCACTTTCAATTGAAAATAATCTTGTGTTTGCTTTAGATCATTGCAGTTCTCTAGTCTATTATGTGAAGATGTCTAGGTTTAGCATTTTATGATTGTTCTTGAGCTGGGAAATGCACCGAAGTTTAAGTTTAGCATTATCTTAATTGTATGTGCACTTTTTGTTTATGTATCGAAAATATGATTTTTGATTAAAAATGAGTTTTTTTTGCACTATTTTGATTGAAATGGTAGTCAATATTTGTTGAAAGACTCAATTTCATGACGCAGATGGAAAAAAATAGTGTTCTTATAAAAAGGAAGTACTGTTTTGATTACTTGCTACCATTGAAAATTTTGGGTAAATGGATTTGTTCATGTTATTAAACCAATATGGTGCTTTAATAGATGAAATTAAAATTTGGGTTGATTTCGATTTAAAAAGCATGCAATATTTATTTATTTTTTGAAAATAAAAGCATGCAATATTTTGTTGGGTGTGATTAGTGAAAGGTATGGGGTTTAAACATTGCAGGTTCCAGGTCTTGTGTGGACTGTTGTTGGGCTAATCTTGGTTGTGCGAACTGCAATCGAAACACCGGAGTTCCAGATTGAAATAGAAATGTCAACATCTATGCCGGAACCCTAAATTTCTCTTCATCTGAGGCGGTGGAATTGGATGCCATTTATTCGTGTAATCTGTTACTACTTAGTACACTAATTGCAGAGGGGAACTCACCACTTTTAGATTTTGCTTAGTTTCTGATTAGATATGACAATATTCAGTACTGATATGCTAGAGGCTTTGACATGAATTTGGACAGAAATGCTTATAATTGTTGGAATTCAAGGACCATAAAAGCTCAAGTAAAATCTCATTTCTAAAGTATTTCGCTCTTACAGTGTTGTTTTAACAAACCTTCCTTATTGGAAATGTTCCCATCATTTTTCACTACTATTAGAATATCTTTGGGGAGTACATCTGTGATCATAGCATCCATCGAATTCCTCTACCATTTAATCATCTTTTCCAAATGAAATGTGCTGTCATTTTACAATGACTACAAACTCTACTAAAGGGTTTTTACGTTTCAGAGATACGCTATGAAAATGATACCCATCCTTTATTCTTTTCATAGTGAATATGTAAATAATATAGAAGTGGTGTGGTGTTTTGCAAGGCGCGCAACCAAAAAAAGTTGTTTTTCCCCGTATGGGCTTATTGTGGTTTTGGGCAAGTATAGTAAAAAAAATTGAGAAATAAACTTTATGGGATGGGCAAAAGGACATGTTCTAGTGTCCAACCCCAATTTGCTTCTACCATGAACAAATGAGGCATTCAAATGAGTGTGAAGTCATGGAAACATCTCAACCCTTCTAAGTCTGCTTCTATTTCAAATATATGAGGCACTCTAATAAGTGTAGAATCGAGAAATCTTCAAATCCCTTTTGAATGTGGAGTACGCCTTCTGAGCTTAAGGTCTAAGTGCATAACTCAGGGTGATCGGTTATTCCGGCCAGCTATAAGAACAAACTCTTTTGTCTGCCTCATATTTGCTTCTACCTTTAACAATTGAAACTTTCCATGAACCGATGTTTGATTCTCGGTCCTTCAACATTTTCTTCAATGTTGAGGTCTAAAGTCCAGATTGAGATATGTCTCGGTGCTTCACGAAATGTAGTATAATCTTAATGAAGGTTTAGGACCTTTAGCAATAGACCTATCCTTGAGTGATGTCTCAAATCTTCCCATAATGTTATATAATGGTGATGAAAGTTCAAGACTTTCAATCACAAGTTCTACCTTGAAAAATGTTGTTAAGACCTTATATGATAACCCATCATTTGCATTGGCATGGTGACTTTAGCGATAAAGAAAGCGAAAAAGAGCGGTTGATTTTTTTTTATTTTAGTTAAACTTAAAATTATTTTATAATTAAAGTCAGCCTCAAATTTTATTTTATGTTAAAAAATTCCCTCAAACTATGTGAAACATCACTAGAAAGAAAAAAAGAGTCTCTCCTAATTTTAGCATCCGTGAGTACTTAGCATTTGCCTTACCGTTGATGATCAAACTTGTAACAATTTAAAAAATCCGATCATTAAAAGTAGACATTTTTCAAGTGAATGATATAACTTAATTTTAATAATGATCTTATATTCTTTCAATAAAAATGACATATTTCAAACACGATAACAAATGTGACATGATAAGAAGATAAGAGGGAAAATCAATTTATTGACCATGTATAACTTGGGCTTCATGGAGAGAAAAGTCTCTGCTTATCTATCGGGCTTAAAACTTTTAACTACTAAAAGGCTTAAGCCCAAGTTTTAAGAACTAACCAAAAGCCTTCATCCTTTATACCAATAAAAAAGAGATAAACCTAAAACCTCAAGTCAGTGTAGACGGCGAAAAGAAGGCAAAGCAGCGGCGGCAACATGCAGATTTTCGTGAAGACCCTGACCGGCAAGACCATAACCCTCGAGGTTGAGTCGAGCGATACCATTGACAATGTCAAAACTATAATCCAAGACAAATAAGGCATTCTTAGTTCTTCTTTCCTCGATTTGAATGAATGCTCATCGATTCATGTGTTCGTTTGTTGATTAATGTGTTCGTTTGTTGATTTAGGGATTCCTCCGGACCAGCAGAGGCTGATTTTCGCCGGGAAGCAGCTCGAGGATGGACGTACTCTCGCCGACTACAACATCCAGAAAGGTTTTGCTTCTTTTTTGATTTAGCTTGGATTTTGTTGATAGGGTTAGTAGATTTATTTTCCTAGAGTGTGATTTAAATTTGTTTCTAGAAATGATTTGCCTCGTTTTAAAAAAAATTGGTTGGATTTTGTGAGTAGGTTTTGTGGATTATCTTCATAGAGTGAGATTGAAATTAATTTCTCTGAAGGTTTTGCCTTGTTGTTAATAGGGTTTGGCTTATTTTCATGAAGCGAGATTTAAATTTAAATTACAGGAAGGTTTTGAATCGTATTTTTGGATTTGGCTGATAAGGTTTATGGATTTCTATTCCTAGAGTATGATTGAAATATCTTTCTAGAAAGATTTTGCATCGCTTTTATATTATTTGGTTTCGATTTTGTAAATAGGGAATATGGTTTGTCTTCTTAGTGTGAGATCGAATGTAAGTTTTAGATAGGTTTTGCCTCGTTTTTGTTATTTGTTTTTGATGTTGTAAATAGGTTTTATGCTTAATCTTTTTAGAGTGAGATTGAAATTGATTCGCAGAAAGGATTTGCCTCATTTTTTCTGTTATGGTGTTTGTTTGCGTATAGATATAACTTCTTAGCTTGAGATTGAATTTTATATGGGATTAATGAATGGTGTTGAAATGATTTGTGACAGAGTCAACTCTGCATCTAGTGCTGAGGCTTAGGGGTGGAATCATTGAGCCTTCTTTGATGCAATTGGCTAGGAAGTACAATCAGGACAAGATGATCTGCCGCAAGTATGCTCTCTCTGCCCTTGATATGATTTGCTTAATATATGTTTGTTTGGTTTGCACACTCCTGTTTAATGTTATTGTGATACTGAGATTACATTCTTCTGTGATTTTATATTTTACCTGCAAATCAGTTTTGTATTCTCAGGTTACATGATTTTTCTGTTGCATGTTAATAGTTTTGCAGTCTATCCTTAGAAAATATGGCTTCAACTTGTCAATCGTTGTTAAGTAATTCCTTCCAGCTGAATAAAAGTATGGATAATCAGGAGATCTGGCCGGTATACCTTGGTGTTTGATGTTTCTGCTTTAAATCTAGATCAAACTGCTTGTCTCGATTTTGGTATGTGAAAGTTCAGTCCTAAGGTCTCGGTGCGATTGTTGCCTTGTTTGTGTTTGGTTGGATTTTGCTAGTCGTGTAAGCTTTATATATTACAGCATCTGATTTGAAAATTTGGTTTAGGTGCTATGCCCGTCTTCATCCTCGTGCCGTCAATTGCAGGAAGGAGAAGTGTGGCCACACCAACCCGGTTTGTTCTTTGAGAACTGTTATAACTAATATTGTAGAAGCATGCGCTGGTCTGTTTACTGTAATAATACTTATTATTCTTTGCAACTCTTGTCTGCAGTTGAGGCCGAAGAAGAAGATCAGATGAATGAATAGGCTTCCTGGGGAATGTTGAAGTTGTTCTGAATCTATTTATAGTTTTGCATTTCGTTCTCTTGTGGAATGTTGAACTTGTTAGAAGTTTGTCTTTTGAGTTGCGAGATTTGATTTAGGATTTCAGAGATGCCTTTTTAATTCGGTTTTCAATGATTTTTTTTGAAGAGAGATTGAATGGTATATGTTGTACATTTTATTGACTCCTTTTAAGGAGTTTCAGAGATGCCATTTCTTGTACCTTGCATTAATTTTCTCTTAAAACACACATTTTTCTTATGCGTTGCAAAAAGAAAAAGTTTCTACTATGTTGCTTTCTAAGGTGTAAATGAAGAACGGAAGCCAAATATTTGCACCAATGGCATGAAGAAGAGAAACGCGCAACGTGTTAAATTTAATACTCAAAGGCTCAGGAGTTAAAAGCATCAGCAGCGATTCTAATTGCAACACGAGTCACACGACTAAATGCATCAACTCTTTCAGTTTTTTATTTTGGGGGGAAAAAATCAACCATCAAACATTCTTGTTTTGTGTCATAGATGAGAGCATTTCAAAATAATATAACCAGTGTAGTGACTAAAGTTTCCTGAAATTTTCAAAACTTGAAATATAATTCAATTTAATAGTCTTAATCTAAATTTTAAAATAATAGGATGGAATTTTTATATACGTGATATACTTGTGTGATCACTGGTCAGGATGCGTTCTCGCTATCTAGCTATCTATATTTTAAGTTAATGGTATTAGTATGATAGTTTTGCTAGAAATCAACATTTCAAATGAATTGCATCAAACTCCAATATAATAGAATGACACCTACAAATGTGTATTTTATAGTTTTCGTATAAATGTAAATTTTAACAAATTAAAGGTTGTATGATGGAGAAGGTTGTGGATCTTCCTACTATCTATCAATAGTCTCCCAGTGGCAAAAACATTGTTATATTTAACTATTTTTTTGGTTAACTTGATTTTTTATAAGGTATGAAAACATCAAGGTTTAAATTGTATATTAGAAAAATCAAAATAATTTTTTTTGATTGCATTAATCGGGTTATAAATTATAAATATTGCACATTGCATAATAATTTTTTAATATTGTTACTAAAATATTTTACCTTTTTATAATTTTAATCCAACCCTGTCTTTCTATATACATACGGAAAGATGTTTTTTTCCAAAATTTTGCCCAATTTTAACTATAAACTTTTACACAAATATGAGAGTTTGTTTAATTTTGCGGATATGCATTTTTTTTTATAATACTCCATCCGTCCCTCTTTAACTTGTTTATTTTTTTATCTGCGTCATCATAAACTGCACACTTTCATCATTGGTAAATAATTAGCTTGAATGCTTATTTGATATGACAAATATAACCTTACTAATATTAACAAATTGCAAAACTCTAATTTTGGCCTTATATCCATAAGCCTTATTACTAAGCCCAATTTATTTTTTGTCTACCAGCCTTTGTGTTCCAAAAATCTCAGCCATCGATTTCAATTGCTCCACCTCCCTATTCTAAACACCTGCTCGACACTCTACATCACAATTTTAATCTGTTCGATCACCACCTCCACCACAATTAATTACAGTCGCGAGGATCTGACCAGCTGAAGGCTTAAGCTGATGGAGTCGTCACAGAACACCGCCGGCAGCGGCGGCGGAAACGGCATGCTAGCTCCACACTCTAACGACGCCTCGCCGGTGGAATCCACCGCCGCCGAGGAATCCAAGCAAAACCTGAATCAAGTCACGAATTCCATTCAGAAAACCCTGGGGATCCTCCACCAGCTATACCTCACCGTCTCTTCATTCAACGCCGCCTCTCAGCCCCCCTCCTCCAGCGCCTGTAAGAATCCTCTTCCTTCGCTATCTCGTCGTCCAATTTTTAGTGTCATGATATTTACTAGTCTTTGTTTTTCGGTAGGAACAATTTGGTATCGGAGCTGGAGAATATGTCGAAATTCGGGGAGAAGTGCAATATTCAGGTCCCCGTCGAGGTTCGGAATTAGGTTTCGAAATTCGATTTTGCGAATCCTGAATTTTGAGCTCGTGGCTGATACTGTAGCTTAATTGATAACGGGAAGAATCCAGATGACTTCACTAAAGATGTTCTCAATAACTGCATTGCGAAAAATCAGATCACCGAAGGCAAAACTGATGCATTCAAGGTTGCTTGCTGGAATTCACCTGCGCATTGATTGTTTCATAAGCTTCATGTCATATGTAATGCTTATGATCTGACGTGTAATGCAGGCTTTGCGAAAAAATATGCTGGAGGAACTTGATCAGGCGTTTCCTGAGGAGGTGGAGGCTTTCAGGGAAATTCGCGCTAGCTCCTCATCGGTGAGTTTACCTTGAGATTTTTGGTTTTTCTGCCTCTTGGATCTACATTTTCAAAACAATTATACAAGTATAACATTCAGATAATTTTTATATGCTTTGGGTTAAGGCACCGGTCTATGGACTTCAATTGCTCCTGTCTTATGTTTGTTCTGAACCTCACATAATTTTGTTCAATATGTGAGTAGCTTTGTTTCCCTAGAGTAAGTGGAACCATTGCTGTCTGTTTGAAGTTTGAGCAGCATCTGTTTAGTGATGATACTACGCATTACTTGAAGAGTTCAGGTACAGTATCGAAACCAATTTGTGGTTAAGTTTTGTGTTGAACTCTTGACCATCTGTGAAACTGTCTGGATGTTATGACAATTCTATTCGTTCTCTCTGTTGCAAAGACCTGATATTAGAGGAGTGAAATGCTGTCTTATTTGTACTGAAACCTTTCTGTGGATAAACATATTCCTGTTTCACATGACCTTGATTTTTTTGCATGTTTCTATGTATAAGTAACCCCTTTTCATCATTTTCTTTTTTTTTTCAGTTTTTATATTTCTTATTGTAAACCCTATCAGTAAGTACATTATCTTCAACTCTAGCATCCTGATTGTTTAAATAAAATGCAGGAAGTTAAACGGTTTGGCCAGGCGCAAAATATGCTACCTAATGGAGATGTCAAGGTTAAAAATGAAATGTGAAGTTGATGACTGATTAGTATGTTCTGAAATGTAACCGCCTCCATCTTTGTAATAGGCAGTTTGTGAATAGAATTGGACATTTTGAACTTTCTTTAGCAAACTCGAGATACTGGAAAACTTACGTACGTACTTTTCACTTATGTACCATAGTCATGCTTTTACTTTGCTATATTCCTTCTCGTGGTCACTGATTCTGTATTCTCTAATCATATAATCAGTTTGATTGACCACAACAGCTCCAAATGGCAGAGAAGAGATGCTAGTGTATCAATAGTTGTCTTCTTTGTTCCTTTGATAAAATTTCAATTCTCGAGAGAAATAAGATATACATACAATTGGCCATCTTTGTAATTGTTTCCTGCTAGTTTTTGTATGTGTTTCTCTATCCTCCATTCTCCCTTGAAGCCTATGGTCTTGTGTTAGATTTGAAGTCATTTTGATGATGCTTTGCCTTGCGTTTGTCTTTGCTAACAATGATTCAATACCATAGTAGAGGATTTCTTTGAAGTTTTACAGCTCCCACCAGCACTTTGAGTAGCAGCTTTGATGCTGGGGAGGATCATCGGGCAGGAAACTGAAGCAACCGTTGATTGCTTGTGTTGATCCCAAACGTGGCATTCTTCTTTCAGGTAATCACCCTTTTCGACATAATCTTGCGTTGCCAGATCCTTGCCAACTATGCTAGATTCTTCACTGAGCTGCTCAAGTCTATGCACCTGCTTGTCATGGAAATATTAGTTTGATTATCGTAAATTAGGGATTGATCACAGACGTATAAAATATGTATATATGTATAAACCTGGAGTTTTAGGGAGTGATTATCCTTCTTCAAGCCTTCAAACTTGGAGGCCAGATCATCGTAACTAGCTTTAAGAAGGTTGCATTCTTGCCCAATCTGCCTAGTCTTTGATCTGGCTCTCTTGTTCTGGAACCATATAGCAACCTGGCGAGGCATCAACCCGAGCTGGTTGGCCAGTTGCTGCTTCACACGGTGCTCCGGCCGCGCCTCCTCCTCGAACACTCTCTCCAAATACCTAATCTGTTCATCCTGAAATCTTTTCCTACTGCTATTGTTGTTGTTCTCGGACATTTTTGCCCAAGGATTGAGGATTATTGAAGTGGGGAGAAGTGGAGTAGTAAA
>JAULKM010000570.1:0-15461 GCA_032355605.1 Rubia tinctorum
ATAGGCTTATATCCACTCCTAATTGTATGAACCCTTAGGAAAATCCCTCTTCGTCGTGGACGACCCCGACTTGCCAACTATCTACTTAGTTGTATTTAGTGAGCATATTGGGCTTATAAATGTTTTTTTGAGAGGTACGGCGCAGCAATCACCAAATTATCCACATAGACAAGCACATGCAATGAAAGCGAACCACGGGAGTAAAAGAAAAGAGAGTAATCGGCCTTACTCTAAATAAATCCAAAGGTGTGTAGAGTATATCCAATATGGCAAACCATCTGTAAGGAGCTTATCGCAAATCGTAAAGAAATTTTGGAAGTTGACAGACAAGGCTGAAGAGGGCGCATGAAGACCTCTTCATGAATATCACCATGTAGAAAAGAATTCAGGATGTCTATTGGATGAAGTTCCCAACCATTAATGACTGCAACAGAGAAAAATAGGCTAATTGAACTGATCTTCGCAACAATAGAAAATGTCTCAATATAGTCGGTTCCCTCAATCTGAAAATTTCTCTAGAAACACCATATGAGCATTGTGACGTTTAATGGTAACATCAAATCTAAACTGACCATTTACAGTCAATTTTAGTTTTATTCGGAGGAAGAGAAGCCATAGTCCAAGTCTCATTACGCTCAAAAGCATTGATCTCATCATAAGATCAAGCCAATGAGCATAATGTTTCGACGCCTCATAATAAGTTGTAAGATATTCATTAGAACTCTTTTTTTTTGGTGAACTTTGCATATTAAAATTAAGCCCAAAACTTACAAAATTTAGATATATTCGTCCCAATCTATTACAGCCTCATTCCTACATATTTTAGATTCTACTCTATCAAAATCAGTTTCTTCCCGTTCTTATTTTCATTTTTTCTTCAACTCTCTTGCCTTTCCATTTCAACTCTGAGGTAATCTGAAAAGCCAATGTAGCTGCATCCAAATTTCCCCTTAAGCACGACTTTGTTCCTTTCCTGCCAAATGCCACATAGCCCTGAGATCAACTTCTTCACGTTTGAGTTTTTCCTCCTTCTGATCAGGATCCACACTTTTTTTTCAGCCGCCTTAGTGAACTAAGAACTGGTACCAGCAACAAGGTCTTTAGTTCCATTGCATAATCACACTCAAAGAATAAATGCTATGATGTTTCTTGTTCTTTGTGACACATGTAGCGATCATGTTTCCCTCTTAAAACATTAAAATTCTGATGGATATCTATGGTTGGCAGTTTCCCATTGATCATCATTCACAAAAAAAACCTTATGTTTAGGCAGAATCAGTGTGTCCCATATATTCTTATTCTGTACTTCGCCACTTTTCCTTCCATCATCATTTCATAGACAACTTCAATCTTTAAACTCCCTTTGTTGTTAAGGTAGTTTATGAGATTCCAGAAATATCCATCTCTCACCTTCATTAGCTCCCTCCATGGCCAGCTCTGTGTTGTTGAATGTTTGCAACTTTACTGGATCTTACAACACCCAAAAATCTAGAATGTAAACCAGAAAATTTATTGCAATTTACATAATCAGTTAAATGATAGAGAACACCTGAGGATAGTGATGTGACTGACTGAGTAGAGCAATGGAGGGGGTTAGCACAAATAATAGAGCAAACGTAGTCATTCAGGTAAGCAGGAGGTCGACGATCGTGAGCACTCTGGCGAGAAGGCAGCAGATCAGCTGAGGCAAGTGGAAATGAAGAGGCATCAAACGATGATGTTGCAGTAAAGAAAGTTTATTCGGCTGCAAAGGATGGCGGCAACATCAAAGGAGTTGCGGTAGTGGGAAGCAGAGGGAGATCCGCAGTTGACGGCGACAACTAAGATGATGGCGCGACAGAAGAAACAAGGTCAGGGGACGTTGACGGGGGCAAGGGATTAGCCACGCCTTAAGAAGAGCTGGCAGGGTCATTAATCGGTGGCGATGTGGCAGCATCGTTGGTCCGATCTGGAAAAAGAACAAGAGAAAAATCCAGTGTTGTGATTTTATAGAACCAAGTGTCAGTTTGCGAGTGTGTAGGCTGTACAAAGATAGATGGCACAACAAACGGAAACTAGTTTTCATAAAAATCATCATCACGACCGTTGAGGAAGGTTCATGATTCTAGATCATAAATGCGATAGCCTTTCTTTCTAATTGGATAACCAAGAAATATACATCGTCGACTTCTTGGAGCAAACTTGTCATGAGATATGAGAATGTGAAAGGCAAAACACGAGTAACCAAAGACATGCAAAAGCTTGTAATTTGGAGTGCGTCCATGGAGTAGCTTAAATGGTGTGCATCCATTGAGTTTCTTTGTCGGTGTCAAGTTAATGAAAAATGCAGGAGTAAGAACACATTCTTCACAAAAATCAATTGGCAGATTATCTTGAAAATGCAAAAGATGAGCAACATTTAACAAATGACAATGCTTCCGCTTCGCACGACCATTCTGCTATGGTGTTTCAGCCATAGAAGTCTCAAACAGGATGCATGATTTAGCAAAGTAGGATCACAAAGGAAGAAAATTTGTACCATAACAGACACGACGAACAATGTGATTGAACTTATTCTTGATTAATGGACAAAATTCAATAAATCTAGAAGCTACATCTAGCTTAGCCACTAATAAATAACCCTAAAAGCTCAGGAATAATCATCAATAATAGTTAAAAAAATAAAATGAGCTACTAGAAGAAGGTGAGCTAAAAGGCCCCTAAACATCACAATGTATCAATTCAAACAAAGAACTAGAATTTGAATAACTCAATGGGAAACTATGTCTAGTCTGCTTTGCTTTATGACACACAGAGCAAGGAACATAAGTATTATTTGTGCTAAAATCAAGAGTAGGAAAAAAAGACATCACCGTAGAGGATGGATTCCCAAGATGTTGATGCCATAAATAAAATGAAGAAGAAAAAACTAAAGCAACTCTAAGAACTGACTGCGCAATATGAAACTAAACGCTCGTATCCAGCAAACGAAGCCAATAATCCCCCCATTGCTGTTCACCCATGCCAATCACAGTCCTCTTATTGATTTTCTGTAATATGCAATAATTTTCAGTAATCAAAGCAATACATTTTAAGTCAGACAACGATCTAGAGCATGATAATAAATAGTATCACGGTGTAGGTATATAAAGTACATGAGTAAGAGTGATATCTCCAAAACATAAAACCTTATTGTGCAGAGAACGACACAAATCCATTAGGCAGTAGAACATTAATTTAATCCGTAGTACCAGTAATGTAAATAAGAGAACTTTTGTCTCATGTGATATGAGGTTCCCGAATCAAGAATCCAAGGAAAAGTAGGCTTACCTAACCTATGGTCGGAAGGATAATTTAACTGGTTGAATAAATTTAGGGTTGTACTCCATTGGTCATCAGACAGTGCAGGACCAAAATCAGATCGAGCAGGGGGACCGGAGGCCACGGCTATCGCAAATCCAAGTAGCGGTGTCACGACACCGGCAAAAGGTGGCAGGGTACCACAGTGCCGGCGGTTTGAGCATCGAGTGCGGTGGTAAAAAGTGGAGCTGGCACCGTGTTATTCACAGTGTTGGATCTGTCCCTCATCTCTGTGAACAATTATGGATAT
Organism: Rubia tinctorum; assembly: GCA_032355605.1. Lineage (NCBI taxonomy): Eukaryota > Viridiplantae > Streptophyta > Magnoliopsida > Gentianales > Rubiaceae > Rubia > Rubia tinctorum. Next base: position 3,590 of record JAULKM010000570.1, read on the forward strand.
CATTTGAGCTTGAAACAAGTAGCTTTGTTGTGGCCCTTACGATTACAATGCGTACAAATGAAATTCTCATGTTCAGCTAGAGTGAGAGCTTAAGGTGAGGATCCTGAAGATGGTGGGCCACGAGCGACATATGCCATGGAATCTGTTAAAGGTTCATGAGACCGCATGAAGACTTTGTGATTCTCATCTCAAGATTCCAGAGCATTAATGCGCATGATGGAGGGCATCTGTTCTTGAGTCATAACATTGGATCACTAGGTGTAATAGTCATCATCCAAACCGAGGAGAAATTGATAAATCATCTCTTTATCACCATTATGGAAGGCAGCAACAACAACATTACATGTGCACAATGGTTTGCAACCTTCACAAAAACAAACCTGAGCATGTTGATGAGAGTTGTAGTCATCATACAACTTCTTGAGTTTTTTGAAGTAGATGGCGACAATCTGACCATTCTGGAGGCTATTGATGATATCACCATGCATCCACGGAGTTTTGGGAACATTACCAAGAGAAAAACGTCCAGCAAGATCATCCTATAATTCCTTAGCTGTAGAAAAATAGTTCTCTGAAGATCATACATATGGATCAACAGTTTGCAAGATCCAGAGAAAAAGGGTAGCATTCATTCCGGGCCAATCTTCACAATCAGGATCATCAGCCAGAATGGTTCCATCAATGAAAGCAAGTTTCTTCTTAGCATGCAAAGCACTACGAATTGCAGTGGTCTATTCGATGTAGTTTTCTACACCTTTTAGAACGATGAAACAGATGACAAGACCGAGAACGTCAGAAAGATGGTTGTAATAGAGAGAACTCATTTATTGGAAACCAGGTACAGTTTGCCCAATGCCAGATTGCAATTGCAACTGTTTGAGTAAAACTATAATAACATCGGTGCCATTGAGATTCTGTAGCTTATTGACCTCAACTTTGGCAGCGATGTGAGCAACTTTTGCGGCAATGTGGGTGGATTCAGATCTAGATTCAAAGGCAGACATCGGAGCAGATCATATCAGCAGCAACTGAATAGTAGCCTATCAGGCAGCGGAATTGACAATGGCGGTGGCGGCGCATGAGGCGGACGACTGTCGGAGATCAGATTTGCGGTGGCATTGATAGATTTTAAGGTGGGAAGACAGCGGCGGATGGTGGTGCGTGACGTACACGCGCGGACAGCAATAACGGTGGTTGTGGGAAAAATTGGGTCAAAATTTTAGGGTTTAAATTTCAGGATTTTAGGTTTTGATACCATGTAGAAAGTAAGGGAATAATGTTTTGATTGGATACATGATTTGTGTTGCAATATATAGAGGTACAAGACACCTATACAAAATCATAAAAGAAAAATGATTATATTCTATATAAAATAATATTCACACAATATTGCTATTTTTAATACAGTGTGTGATAACATTTAAGATTCAACTGCACACCTCAATATTAATTTCTCTATGTTACAAATACGCACGCTTTTCCTTTGAAACTTAATATTTTGAAACGAAAACAAAGAAAGATGTCTAGATAACTCAAAAAAACAAGAGATCTCTTAGCTAACTCTTAGTGGAATCAACATGTACTCCCTCCGTTTCATTAACAGTGGCACTATAGGTTAATAGTATGGATTTAGCTGATAAAAATAAGGTGATGAAATTGAATGTAAAAAGTAAAAAAATAAAATGAGTGGATAAAATTGAAAAATCTTACCAAAACTAGAAAGCGTGTCATTTTAAAAAAATCATTAAGACAAATGTGTCATAAATAGAAAAACGGAGGGAGTATTTGACTGGTGTAGTTCATTTTAAGGGCCCGATGAATACAATTTTAATTGCTGCTAGCCAACTAGCCCAACACTAATTTAAATATAGCTTAAAAGAACATGAAGTTAACCTTTTAAAATATGAGATGAAGTCACTTGAAGTTTAGCCTAGTTAACACTTAAACTTAAAGGGATTTTACTCCCTTTAATTTGAAGTTATTTATGGTTTAGGGTTTATGTTTAGGGTTTATCAAGGAATTATACCATTGATAAAAAATTTATTCTTGACATCAGATTTAAGGATCTGTTACCATTGATTGAGAAACTGTTGTATGCATATGCTAATTACCTCTAAATTGTTGGTGATTTTAATCATGAACACACACATTATCAAGATTAAAACCCCTCTTGGTCCCGTAATAACGATCAAAGTACAATCAACCAACCAAACTAACAAAGAAAATAAACACACCAATTTTACGTGGAAACCCAAATCGGGAGAAAATCACGGGAATCAAACGATTCCAATCCACTAGAAAATAGGAAAAACCTTACAAAGCATGTTCTTATCACTCAACATACAATGTCTCACAATTCACTCAAACTATCTCTAATCTACCAAACCCTCAAACAAACTAACCAATCCCCTTCTTCACCATAGCTAAATAGGAAGAACACTTAGACAAGTTTCCCCTCTCTAACTCTCTCTTTTAAGGTGGTGGCTACTACAATAGCACAACATGTCTATTTATACTAAACACACCCTTAAACCCTAGGTCTAATCTTATTGGGCCTAAACTCTTGTAGCCCATCAAAGATTAAACACTAAGTCAAATACTAAATCTATTTTGACTTTGAGGAGAAACCCAACAGTATGTTGGCGGTTGTGATTCTCTGGTTGGGAGTTTTCTCACAATCTCGGTTGTGACACTTCTTTAATCCTAATTATTTCTTCATATGGCTCTTTTAATTTAATCATATGTTGTTTATTTAAGGTTACATCCATTCATTCCCTTTTCAACATTAGATTTTGTCTATTGTTTGATCATTTTATATAGAAGATGATGCGTTCTTCTTAAAAAAAATCTAACAAATTTATTTATTTATTTTGATTTATGAAATATTAAATTGTTTATATTAGCTATAGTTTTGTACTGATGGAACAATACTTAGAGATTCTTTTATTCATCCACCTCATAAAATTGTGTGAAAACTGATAATAAATTGAAATTGCTAAACAGGCCCTTAGATTTACTTTTGAAGTAACAAATAAATCAAGATATAGATAGAGATGGATTTCTGTCGTGTTCGTGCCAAGTTCGTGCAGAAAATTATGCAAGGCTTATTTTTGTTCTCTTATTTCATGTTGAGTTCGTGCAAGATATGATAAAAGGTCAACAATTGTACACGGACTGATTGTGCTTCGTGTGATTCCATATCATGTGGTAAAACAAATTCAACCCACAGTCCGTCAACGTGCTTTATGCGTGCTATTTCGTGCTAGACCCACCTTTTGAATTGTATTATACTTGAGTTCTTGGATTTAGTTGATGTGTGAAATATATTCCATTTTAAGTATATCTTAACATGAATATAAGTTCCGTACATACAAGAAAATGAAAATAATTTTTTCTTAAAGAGCATTTTTTAAAAAAAATAGTCAATTCTATTTAAAAAAGAAATCAAAGTTAGAAATTTTTATAAAAATTAACTAATTCATAAATCGATGTTAATAAATGTATTAAGAATATTTTAAACATAATTTCAATAGAGAGGATGGGAAGAAAAAGGGCAAGAGGTTCAAAGTTCAATGGTTATGCCGTAGTTGGCTGGAAATCCGTGTGAAAGATCCTTGTATTGAATACCTTGAAATATTAAGGTTAGCCCTAAAGAATATCAATTTAAATGTTCAAACAAAGTCTAAAAAGGCTTTTCCTATGAAAATAAATTTTATTGGAGCATCAAGTCCTCCTGCTCAGCATATCCCTCATTTCACCTCAAATGCTATAAGGGATTTTTTTTCTATAGCATGCCATGTAGAATCAAATGCTCATAAATTGTTTCCATTTACTTCTCTTTACATAGGCACGGTTATGAATAAGCATGGAATTTGAGTGAATGATGGATCCATCATTTTGGTTTAGTATGTTGGCGGTGGTTACTCTTTGGTGTGGAGTTTTCCACAGTCACAGTTGTCACTTATATAATCCTAATTATTTATTTATATGGTTCTTTTAATTTAATCGTATGTTGGTTATTTAAGGATACATCATTTCATTCCCTTTTCAAACATTAGATTTTGTCTATTATTTGATGAATATATTTAGAAGATGTTTCGTTCTTTTAAAAAAATGAATCTAATGAATTTATTTATTTATTTTTACTTAAGAAATAGTATTAAATTATTTACATTTGCTGTAATTTTATACTGATGGAAATATACTTAGAAATTCTCTTTTTCATCCACCTCCTAAAATTATGTGAAAACTGATAATGAATTGAAGTTTTTAAACTGGCCACCCGATTTACTTTTGAAGTAACAAATAAACCAAGAAATAGATAGAACTTGATTTGTGTTGTGTTCGTGCCAAGTTTGTGCGGAAAATGATAGAAGGCTCATTTTTGTTCTCTTATTTCTCGTTGAGTTCGTGCAAGATATGATAAAAGGTCTACTGTGGTAATCAGAATCATTGTGCTTCGTGTGATGTCGTGTCATGTGGTATAACAAATTTGACCCACAGTCTATCAACGTGCTATGTCATGCCCAACCCAACTCTTGAAATGTATCATAAGTGAGTTACTGGATTTAGTCGGTGTATGAAATATATTCCATTTTAATGATATCTTGACACAAATATAAGTTCCGTACATACAAGAAAATGAAAATAAAATTTGCTTAAAGGGCATTTTTTTAAACAGTGAATTATATTTAAAAATATTTAAGTTAGATCTTTTGTAAAAATATATTATTCATAAATCAATGTTCATAAATGTATTAAGAATATGTTTAACATAATTTCAGTATCGAGGACGAGAAGAAAAAAGGCAAGAGGTTCGAAGTCCAATGGTCATGCTGTAATTGGTGGGAAATCCGTGTGGAAGAACTTTGTCTTGAATAACTTAAAATGTTAATGTTAGCCTTAAATAATTTCAATTTAGAAGTTCAAACGAAGTCCGAAAAAGGATTTTCCTGCAAAAGTAAATTTTATTGGAGCACCAAGTCCTGTTACTCAGCATATCCCTCATTTCACCTCAAATTCTATTTGTGATTATTTTTCTATAGCATGCCATGTAGAACCAAATGCTCATAAATTGTTTCCATTTACTTCTCTTTACGTAGGCATGACTATGATTAAGCATGGAATTTCAGTGAATGATGGATACATATTTTTGACTTAGTATGGTTGCGGTGGTGACTCTTTGGTTGGGAGTTTTAACACAATCATGGTTGTAACACTTTTTTTAATCCTAATTATTTCTTTTTGTAGTTCTTTTAATTTAATATTATGTTTCTTATTTAAGGATACCTCATTTCATTCCTTTATCAACATTAGATTTTTCTGTTATTTGATGATTTTATTTAGAAGATGTTGCGCTCTTCTTATGAAAAGAATCTGATAAATTCTTTATTTATTTTGACTTATGAAATATTAAATTATTTACACTTGCTATAGTTTTATACTGATGGAACTATACTTACAAATTCTCTTATTCACGAACCTCATAAAATTGTGTCAAAATGATAATGAATTGAAATTGTTAAACTAGCCACCAGATTTACATTTGAAGTAAAAAATAAACCCAAGAAATAGTTAGAGCTTGATTTGTGTCGCGTTCGTTCCAACTTTGTGCGGGAAATGATGCAAGGCTCATTTTTGTTCTCTTATTTCGTGCTGAGTTCGTGCAAAATATGATATAAGGTCCACTGTTTTACCCGGACTCACTGTTTTTTGTGTGATTCCATGTCATGTAGTAAAACAAATTCAACCCACAGTCCATCAATGTGTGTTAGGCATGATATGTCTTGCCTGACCCAACTCTTGTATTGTATCATGCATGAGTTCTTTGATTTAGTAAGTATGTGAAATATATTCAATTCAATGATATCTTAACACAAATATAAGTATCGTACATACAAAAAAATTAAAATAAATTTCGCTAAAAGTGCATTTTTTTAATAGTGAATTATATTTTTTTTAAATTTGTGTCAGAACTTTTAAAATAATTTCAATATCAAGGACGAGAAGAAAAAGGACAAGAGGTTCGAAGTCAAATGACCATGCCATAATTGGTGGGAAGTCCGTGTGGAAGATCTTTGTCTTGAATAACTTGAAATGTTAAGGGTAGCCCTTAATAATCTCAATTTAGATGTTCAAACAAAGTCTAAAAAGGCTTTTCCTGCAAAAGTAAATTTTATTGGAGCACCAAGTCCTCCTGCTCAGCATATCCCTCATTTCACCTCAAATGCTATAAGGGATTATTGTTTTATAGCATGCCATGCAGAATCTTATGTTCATAAATTTTTTCCATTTGCTTCTCCTCACGTAGGCATGATTATGAATAAGCGTGGAATTTCAGTGAATGATGAATCCATATTTTGGCTTAGTATGTTGGCGGAGGTGACTAGGTAGGGAGTTTTCCCACAATCACTGAAACTTGTTTAATCCTAATTATTTCTTTATATGGCCCTTTTAATTTAATAGTGTTTTGCTTATTTAAGAATACATCGTTTCATTCCTTTTTCAACATTAGATTGTGTCGATTATTTGTTGATTTTATTTAGAAGCTGTTGCGCTCTTCTTATTAAAAGAATATGATAAATTTATTTATTTATTTTTACTTTAAAAAAAATTAAATTATTTACATTTGCTTTAATTTTATACTGATGGAACTATACTTAGAAATTCTCTTATTCATTCACCTCATAAATTGTGTCCAAATTTATAATTAATTTAAATTGTTAGACTGGCTACCAGATTTACATTTGAAGTAACAAATAAACCAAAAAATAGTTATAGCATGATTTGTATCGTATTCGTGCCAAGTTCGTGCAGGAATTGGTGCAAGGCTCATTTTTGTTCTTTTATTTTGGGTGGAGTTCGTTCAAGATATGATATAAGGTCCACTGTTGTACCCAAACTCATTGTGCTTCGTGTGATGCCATTTCATGTGGTAAAAAACATTCGACCCATGGTCCATCAACGTATTTTGTGTGTGCTCTGTCATTCCCGACTCAACTCCTGTATTGCATCATACGTGAGTTCATTGATTTAGTAAGTGTGTGAAATATATTAAAATTTAATGATATCTTAACAAAAAATAGAATATCCGTATATACAAGAAAATGAAAATAAACATTTCTTAAAGAGCCTTTTTAAAAAAAGTTAATTATATTAAAAAAAATTATGTTATAACTTTTATTAAAATAATGTAATTTGGAAATCGATGTTCAAAATTGTACAAAGAATATGTTTAACATAATTTCAATATCAAGGACAAGAAGAAAAAGGCAAGAGGTTTGAAGTCCAATTGTCATGCTGTAATTTGTGGGAAGTCCATATGGAATATCTTTGTCTTGAATAACTTGAAATGTTAAGATTAGCACTAAAAAAAATCTCAATTTAAATGTTCAAATGAAGTTTTAAAAAGCTTTTCCTGCCAACGTAAATTTTATTGGAGCACCAAGTCTTCATGCTCACCATATCCCCCGTTTAATCTCAAATGCTATAAGGGATTATTTTTCTATAGCATGCGATGTAGAATCTTATGTTGATAAATTGTTTCCATTTACTGCTCTTTACATAGGCATGATTATGAATATGCATGGAATTTTGGTGAATGATGAATCCATATTTTTGGCTAAGTATGTTGCCGGTGGCGACTCTTTGGTGGGGAGTTTTCCCACAGTCACGGTTGCGAAAAGTCTTTAATCCTAATTATTTCTTTACGCGGGTCTCTTAATTTAATCTTGTTTGGCTTATTTAAGGATACATCCTTTCATTCATTTTAAAACATAAGATTTTGTCTATTATTTGATGATTTTATTTTGAAGATGTTGCACTCTTCTTATTAAAAGAATCTGATAAATTTATTTATTTATTTTTACTTACAAAACATTATTTTTTTACATTTGCTATAATTTTATACTGATGGAACTGTACTTAGAAATTCTCTTTCATATCCACCTTATAAAATTGTGTCCAAAGTTATAATGAATTGAAATTGTTAAACTGGCTACCAGATTTACATTTTAAGTACCAAATAAACAAAGAAATAATTAGAGCTTGATTTGTGTCGTATTCGTGCTAAGTTCGTGTAGACAATCATGCAAGGCTCATTTTTGTTCTCATATTTCGTGCGGAGTTCATGCAAAATATGATATAAGGTCCACTATTGTACCCGGACTCATTGTGCTTTGTGTGATGCCGTGTCGTGTGGTAAAACAAATTTGACCCACGGTGCTTTGTGCATGCTATATCGTGCCCAACCCATCTCTTGTATTGTATCTTACGTGAGTTCTTGGATTTAGTCTATGTGTGAAATATAAGCCAATTTAATGATATTTTAACACTGATATAAGTATTGTAAAAACAAAAAATGAAAATAAATTTTGCTTAAAGTGCTTTTTTTTAAATAGTGATTATATATTTTATTTTTATGTTAAAATTTTTATAAAAATTCCATAATTAAAAAATCGATGTTCATAAACGTATCGTTAAGAATATGTTTAAGATAATTTCAATAATGAGGATGGGAAGAAAAAGGGACAGAGGTTCGAAGTCCAATGGTTATGCTGCAATGGGCAGAAAATTTGTGTGGAAGAACTTTGTCTGGAAAAATTTGAAATGTTATAGTTAGCCCCTAAACAATCTCAATTTAAAAGTTCAAGCAAAGTTTTAAAAGGCTTTTCACGCAAAAGTAAATTTTATTGGAGCACCAAGTCCTCCAGCTCAGCATATCCATCATTTCACCTCAAATGCTATCATGGATTTTTTTATAGCATGCCATGCAGATTTTTGTTCTCGTAAATTGTTGCAATTTTCTTCTATTTACGTAAGCATGATTATGAATAAGCATGGAATTTCAGTGAATGATGGATCCATATTTTTGGCTTAATATCTTGGCAGTGGTTACTCTTTGGTGGAGAGTTTTCCCACAATCACGGTTGTTACATTTCTTTAATCCTAATTATTTCTTTATATGGTTCCTTTAATTTAATCGTATGTTGCTTATTTAAAGATAAATCTTTTCATTCCTTTTTCAACATTAATTTTTTCCTACTATTTGATGATTTTATTTAGAAGATGTTGCTCTTGTTTCTTGAAAATAATCTGATAAATTTATTTATTTATTTTGACTTGCAATACATTGAAATATTTAAATTTTCTATAATTTAATACTGATGGAACTATACTTAGAAATTCTCTTATTCATCCATCTCATATAATTTTGTCAAAACTGGCTACCTGATTTACATTTGAAGTAACAAATAAACCAAGAAATAGATAAAGCTGGATTGTGTCGTGATCGTGCAAAGTTCGTGCAGAAAATATGATGTAAGGTCTACTGTGGTACCTGGATTCATTGTGCTTCGTGTGATGCCATGTCATGTGGTGAAACAAATTCGATCCACCGTTCGTCAACGTGCTTTGTGAGTGCTATGTCATGCCCAACCCTACTCTTGAATTGTATCATACGGAGTTCTTGGATTTAGTCAAGGTGTGAAATATATTCCGTTTTAATGACACTTTAACACCTATATATGTTCTGTACATACAAGAAAATGAAAATAATTTTTTCATAAAGAGCATTTTTTAAATATTGAATTAAATTTAACGAAAAATTAATTTAGAACTTTTATAAAAATTATTTAATTCAAAAATCGATGTTCATATATCATATCTTGCACGAACTCGGCACGAAATAAGAGAACAAAAATGAGCCTCACAACAATTTCTACATGAATTTGGAGTGAACACGACTCTACTCTAGATCTATCTATTTCTTGGTGTATTTGTTACTTCAGAGGTAAATCTGGTGGCCAGTTTAACAATTCAATCCATTATCAGTTTTGACACAATTTGATGAGGTGGATGAATAGGAGAATTTCCAAGTATAGTTCCATCAGCATAAAATTATAGCAAATGTAAATAATTTAATGTTTCGTAAGTCAAAATAAATAAATAAATTTATCAGATTCTTTTTATAAGAAAAGCGTAAAATCATCTAAAAAATTCATCAAATAATAGATAAAATCTAATATTGAAAAAGGAATGAAATGATGTATCCTCAAAAAAGCACAAACGATTAAATTTAAAGAACCACATAAATAAATAATTAGGATTCAAGAAGTGTCACAATCGTGATTGTGGAAAAACTCCCCACCAAAGAGTCACCATCGCAAGCATACTAAGCAAAAATTATGGATCCATCATTCACAAAAATTCCATGCTTATTCAAAATCGTGCCTACGTAATGAGAAGTAAATGGAAGCCATTTACGAGCATATGATTCTACATGAATTCTAAAGAAAAATAACCCCTGATAACATTTGAGGTGAAATGAGGGATATGCTGAGCAGGAGAATTTAGTACTCCAATGAAATTTACTTTTATGGGAAAAGCCCTTTTAGACTTCGCTTGAGCATCTAAACTGAGATTCTTTAGGGCTAACCTTAACATTTCAAGTTGTTCAAGACAATGTTCTTCCACATGAACTTCTCGCCAATTATGGCCTGACTATGGACATCAAACCTCTTTCCATTTTTCTTATCATCGTCATCATGCTGAATTATTTTATTGGGTTTGCCAGATATGATATAAGCTCCGATGATGTACCCGTACTCATTGTGATTCACGTGATGCCGTGTTATGTCGTGAAACAAAATCGACCACTTTCTGTCAACATGCTTTGTGCATGCCATGTCGTACCCGACCCAACTGTTGAATCGTGTCATACTCGAGGTCTTTAATTTAGTTAGTGCTTGAAATTTATTAATTTTCAATGATATCATAACCCAAATATAAATTCCACACATATGAGAAAATAAATGTAACTTAAAGAACATTTTTTTCGAAACAGTGAATCTTATTTTCATAAATTTTAAGTTAGAAGTTTTATAAAATTACGTAAGCCAAAAATTGATGCTCATAAACGTATCATTAACATATCTTTTTCAAAATTTAGGCTGAGAAGAAAAAGCTCAAGAGGTTCAAAGTCCAACGGTCATGCCATAATAAATGACAAGTCCGTGTGAAAGAACATAATTTTGAAAAACATAAAATTTTAAAGGTAGCCCTAAAATATCTCAATTTAGTTGTTGAAAGTCCTCTTCCTCAGCAAATCACTCATCTAACCTCAAATGCTGTCAGGGATTATTTTTCTTTCGAATGCCAGGATGAATCACCTTCTCGTAAATTGTTTCTGTTAACTTCTCATCATGTAAGCAGGAATATGAATAAGCATGGAATTTCAGTGAATGATGGAATCATATTTTTGGTTTATAAGTATGTTGATGGTTGTGATACTTCTTTAATCAAAATTATATATTTATAAGGTTCTTTTAATTTCACCGTATGTTGCTCATTTAAAGATCCATCATTGCATTCCTTTTTCAACATTACATTTTGTCAGTGATTAAATGATTTTATTTAGAAGATGTTGCACTCCTCTTAAATAAAGGAATCTAATAAATTTATTTATTTAGTATTACATAATTTTAAAATTTTAATTTTTAAAATAATTTTATACTCATGGTACTATACTTAGAAATTCTCCTATAAGTTCACCACATAAAATTGTGTCAAAATTGATAATGAATTTAAATTATTAAGCTCTCAACTATAAACTGACTACCATATTCATTTTTAATTAACAAATAAACCAAGGAATAGATAGAGCTGGATTTGTGTTGTTTTCATGCTGAGTTTGTGCGTGCGTGAGATGTGCATAGTGTGGCGATGCATGGTTTTTTTTTGGTGGGGGTTATTATTAGGTCCCCAGCCTGTAATGAAAATAAAAATGGTTACATTGTTTTTGAAAAATTAATTAGCAAAAGCAACATGAATTGCTCACAAAAGCTATCAAAGTAGAACAAGATAGCAATAATCT
>JAULKM010000581.1:0-15461 GCA_032355605.1 Rubia tinctorum
AGAATATGTAGATTATGATGGAGTTGTAGAGAGAATTCTAGAGAGCTAATTGTAGCCATTAGATTAGAGTTGAGATGGCAAGATCTTAGTCATTGGTTAGGGAATGCCACTAGTATAAATATGTGTGATGTAGTAGAGTTTTAATCTAGCCATAAATAATAGAAGTCTTATCCTTTTATAAATAATATCTTCCTCCAACTTTTCCATTTTTACCCAAATTTTCTAAATCATCTTTCAACAATTTAAAGTTTCCTCCCAACAAAATAGTATTAGAGCTATTTCCTCCCAACATTATGGGATAGAGGAAAGGTAGTGCTAGAATGGGCGATGCAGACATGATGTACGTGAATGCAAGGAAGACAGGGTTAGAAACAGAATATTATGTACTTGTTTTGAGTTTGAAATATGAAGAAATTGAGAAGTTTGAAGCTCTTCAAATCTGGGGATATTTGAGGAAACTCTTGAATGACTTGAAGAAATCTGCACAAGAAAGGAATTATAAGATGAAATGAGTTTTATAACGGCATAAGTTCGATGGTTTTTAAAATAAAATAAGCAATTGCGTGCGCCTCTTACGGAAAGTTCTTTTTCTCGTGGAGCTTTGATTAATTTAATGTGTGTGAACATTTCAAATGCTTGTCAACTTTTAGTGTTTGAGAAAAACCAAGGTCTCGGTAACAACTAGATCTTCGGCTTTCTCAGGGGCCAATGATGATGGTTGGACTAAAACTCATCGGCCTAGACTGAAGCTCAGGAGGCTAGGTCATGTTATCATCAATGGATCGAAGACTAATGTGGTCGAAGGTTTTCATGATTGAGGTTTATTCAAGGAAGTATAATTGAACACAAATTATATTATGGTAAGTAGGGGCGGAATTAGGAATTTCATGACCAAAGTTATATATATTTATATATTTCGAATCTACCATTAAATTAATAAATCACAGTACTTCCTTTGTCCCAGCAAAATTGAGTTGTTACTCTTAGCATGTTGTTCAAGAAGCATGTTTGACTATTAATATGTTTACCTACGTATAGTAATTGCAAATAAAAGTTGATATTTAGAATCTACTTGTTACGATGAATTGAACAATATCATATATGATAATATTTTTGTTCATATATATATATATATATATTTAAATATGCGGTCAAACTCTGATAGTGAATAATGTTTAAAAAGTAAGAGTGCAATTTCAACTGGGACGGAGGAAGTAAATTATTTTATTTAAAGGGGAAAAATCAAATAATAAAGCTAAACTAGTGCTAAAGAAAATAAAAAATTTGAGACATGTTAAATAATTAAAGACAAAAAATATGACACATTTATAGTATGAATAGGCATAAAAGTAACATTAGCATGACTCTTATAAAACAATAATTACTCATTACCAATGACTAAGCGTTGTTTTTTCCGTTAATGTGTAAAATAACATGCATCTTATTGTTTCAGGTACTTCAAGTGCTATATACGAAAAGAATAATATTGTTGTCGATAAAAAATATTTTTCGGTCAAAACCTTATCCAAATATAACTTGGATAAATATTAAAGATAAGCTTTTGTGAAAATGAATTATATCTCTTCTTGAATTTTAGAATTAAAAACAAAGAATTCTAACATTCTAAACTACTTTTTAAATCTTAATTTGTATAACATGTTTCTTTAATATTCAACGTATATCCTGCAGTAAGTATTATTTTGGGAGAGGGGGTATGGACCACAACCTTTTTTTAAAATACAAAAACAAACAAAACACAAGAAAAATTTAAAATACCAATGGTAAAATAAAAGTTGGCAGGCACCAGGCACCCCTTGGTCACCCCTATGTTTTTTCACAGATGGTAAGATGCATATTGCAATAAGGAATTAGTATATTTATCTTAGTATGATTTGGATAAATTATAATGATCATCAACCTCTATAAATCTTGCAGTATGTCTTTGATTTACTCATTCTATTCTCTTAATTATGTGCAAATATATTTGTGCCGACTTTATGATCAAAAAGTGATTCCCCTAGCGCAATACGGCTTTTTCTTGCAGATTTATTGTCATCGAACAATGATCGGCTAGAAGAGATTGTATCCATCACGCATCAATTATCATAAAAATATGATTTCATGTACACCAAATATTCTAGTTGGTTGTGGCAGGAAAAAGCGTAATACATGTTGTTTGCATGATCGAGTTTAATGATATAAATACAACAATAGTAACATCGATTCCATAAAGTATTACAAGAAAATAAACCTATTACTTTGACATTTTTACCTCATTTTTTTGGTATTTGTCGAACAACTAAGCTATAAAGTTCTTTAACCTCGGTTATTTTTTAAATTGAAGTAAAAGGTCTTGATTATAAAATAATCGAGGTAAATAATAGGATTTTTACCTTGGTTATATGATAACCAAGGTATAATGTTTCCCAAATCGATGTGAAAAGAAAGACTGACACGTGTGCGACGTCGGGAATTTATTTTTGAACTCACAGCATCGGTCCTCGTTGCTGTGACAGACTTCACGTGAACCGTTGTCTGGACCCATGGCAACCAATGCACACAGCCGATATTGCATATGTTGGGATTTATTTCTTATGTTTGGGATATTTGACCAACATTAATCATAAAATCCAGAATTTCCCTAGTTTTAAATTGAGCACAACCAAATCCAATCCTTCATTGTTGAAGGTGGGAACTAGCGTTATGGATTGTGCTAACTCACTACTCAATTATCAGGTTAGTACATTACCTATATGTTCAACCATTAATATCTTTAACTTAAGGTTCTAGGTTAGTTTTAATTCATATAAACATGTGTTGAACCACGGGTTGATTGATGGAAAAAGTAGAGAAGAAAGAGCAGGACAAGCTTCTAATGCATCAAATTCTGCATTAGATAATGATTCGAGTAGGGTTCTCAAAATGCAAAAACCTGAAGCTCCTGCCTGTAAGTTGTTTGGTTGTTTCCCCTTTGAGAGGTAAACCTGTGACTACTTGGAATTTGAATCAAATAAGAAAATATGGTACATAATTTGAATTTAAAAAGTGTGTTGTGTGTATGTTGAAACAAAGATATTGTTCCTCTTCATCAAAGAAGCAAAAGAAGTGGTAGATGTTGTTCTGTTTTGTTCTTGTAATTATGTTAAGTGGATTTTTATTGAAGAGTTCGTCTCTCGAAAGAACGTCTTTCCATAAATTATGGAAAAACCAAGGTTTAAATTGCAAATTAAAATAAATTAATATAAAAATTTTGGGTTACATTAATCGGGTCATAAACGTATAACTAATAGACGTTGCATAATATATTTTTAATATTGGAACTAATTTTTTTTACCTTTAGATAATTTTAATTCAACCCCGCATTTCTATATATCTATGGAAAGATGGTATTTTCCAAAACTTTGCCTTTATTGATATTATTTTAGGCTACCAAATTCAAAATATTTGTGCATTGCATGAGTGAATAAATAGATCAAAATATCTAATAAAGAAAATTGCACGGTAAAACTTACTAAAACAACTACAAACCTTGCATTCAATAACAACATGGAAAAGTATAGATGAAAGGTCATTCAACTATATTTTGTAAGTGTTTCAACTATAATTTGTAAGTTCTTCACTTATAGCTTATAGGAGTTTCAGGTATAAATTGTAGGCGTTTTACTTATAACTTGTAGGAGATTCACTTATAGCTTGTAGGAGTTTAAAGTACAACTTGAAGGTGGTTCTACCACAGATTTCAAGTGATTCAATTGTAGCAAGTAGATTTTTTTTATAACTTGTGTGTGTCACAAAAACATGGAAATAGAATAGGTTCATGGTGCTTAAAGTACAACCGGAAGGTGCTTCATCCACAACTTGTAAGTGGTTCAAATGTACCATGTAGGTTTTTTTAAAAGTAAAAATGGTAGGTGCTTCTACCACAGTTTGTAAGTGCTTCAAATCTAGCTTATCGGTGCTTATTTTATAATTTGGACGTACAGCGAAAAAAACTTGGAATAAATACAACTTTATGGTGATTAAAGAATAATTTGTATGTGCTTCAACCATACCTTAGGAGTGCTTTAAGTGTAACATGTGGGTACTTTTTTGATAACTTGGACCAGCTACAAAAACAACTTGGAATTAGTTCCGGTTCGTGAGCTTAAAGTAAAATTTGTATGGGTTTCTACCATAACTTGCAAGTGCTTCAACGGTAACTTGTACGTGCTTCGAAAACTGTTTATAAGTGCTTCAAATGTACCATGTAAGTGATTCTTTTAAAACTTGGACCTACTACGAAAGCAACTTTAAATAATATATTTTAAGGTTCTCAAAGTACAACTTATAGGTGCTTTAACCACACCATATAAGAGCTTCAGATGTATACTATAGGTGCTTTCCTTTATAACTTAAACATGATATGAATACAATTTGAAATAAATATAGATCCAAGGTACTTAAATAATATAAATTGTAGGTGCTTTAATTATAACTTATAAATGTTTCAAATATAACATGTAGGTGCTTCCAACAAACTAATCATTTTAAAAAATATAATTTTATAATATAAAACTCTTTTATTTGAAAATACTACCCTTATCAACCATAATATGAATATTTTGGAAAACACAGAGATAATTTAATTTTAATATCAAGAGAGACTTGGAGAAAAATTTCTTTATTTATTAAAAATAAAATCAAAATGTAATAATTTCTCAAATAAGAAATTATATCCAAAATATTACATACTCCAGTACTATTATGAAGAAAGAAAAGAAAAGAAAAGAAAAGTTTTAGCCGGTAAGTGCAAGAATCTCAAATTCAATTGCATGATCCTAGTCAGGCTGTACAGTATCACCGAGTAGATTGGACAGCTCAGACTTAGTCTCACATAGCATTATGGTCTTACATAAATAGGTTATCTCACATGAACCCTCCCCTATATATGTGTGTGTATTTATAATACATATCTCTATATATGGTGTTGTTCAATGTGCATATACGAGACATGGTAATTAGGGTTATTTGTATGTGTGTGTACCAATAAATTGGAATGATATATGTATTAGAATAGGAACCTAAAAATTGTGTACTTATTGTTATGTTGTAGGCTTGTCCATGGATAAATTCATTGTTTTGATGAAGATTGACCTAGTGAAGAGTATTAATGATTTTTTGCTAACTTCATTGAATATGCATTCGTGAATGTCGTGAAAGAGAATTTATCATATGTATATTGTCGTTGCAAGAAATTCCGGAACACCGTAATTCATAAAGATTCAACTAGTTTGAAAGATAACTTATTTATACATGGTTTTGATCCAACTTACACAACTTGGTTTCGGCATGGGGAGAATGTTGATGAGTAGACGAAAAATGATTTAGAGGTCAGGAAGGATGATATGTTGGATGAGTTAGTTGAAGAGGTTGTTAAGAACTGCAGTGGCAATCCAGAAAGGCTTTTAGCCTTGCACGTGCATAATGAGACCCTATTATATTATGTGTATCACAAATGAATTTATGTATTGAAGGGTACATTGCAGTTGATGAATATAAAAGCTAAGTATTCTTTAGTGATATTGGGTTCTCCGGGTTGTTGAGAGTGTTGAAAGAAATGTTTTCGGTGGGTAATAAATTACCGGAAATGGTCTATGAGGCTAGGAAGGTACTATGTCCAATGAGCATGAATTATAAAAAGATCCATGATTATGGGGATGACTATATGTAGTATGGGGGAGATCATTTGAATACAGAAGAATGTCCAAAATGTAATACTCCAAGGTACAAATTGAATGAGGTGGAGGGGAACGGAGACAATGGGTAGTAGCAGGCTAAGAAGGTTCCCGCGGAGGTTGTCTATTATCTACCTATTATTCCACACTTGAGAATATTGTTAGAAAATATTGAAGATGCGAGTAATATGAGCTAGAGGATGTAGAGAAAACAACTTTCATAACAAGTTTTAGAGCCTTTTGTTATGATATAATGCCTTTTAGACTAAAAAATGTGGGAGTCATCTACCAGCGTACAGTTGACGAGGCATTGCCCCACCAAATATGCCACAACATCGAAATCTATGTAGACGACATGGTCATAAAAAACAACATAGTTCACAAATTCCCACAAGATCTAGAAAAACGTTAATAAAACTCCAATCAATCTGAATGAAGCTGAACCCTAAAAAGTCCACTATCAAAGTAGGAGCGGAAAATTTTCTAGGATTCAAACTACCATCCAGGGGTATCGAGTAAAGATGAGTATGGGTCTAGGACCTGACCCAAACCCACATTTTTTGGACCCATTGGGTTGGGTTTGAGCCCAAAAAATTTAGACCCATTGGGTTCGGATCCGGGTATGGATCTGGGTCTAAAAAATTAAGACCCAGACCCATAGACCTATATAACCCCAACTATAGATTTATTTTTACCCTAATTTTAAACTTGCTTTCATATTTTCTCTGTATTTTTATTTTTAATTAAACAAATAATGTGTGTAGTATATTTTTTCTTGAAGAATTAATTTAGGTGCATATTGAACTTGAATTATTTGTATTTAGGAAAATATATTTTTTATTTAGTGAAGAAAAAACTTAGAATGTTAGACCCATTTAGTACCCGTTTGAGCATGGGTCTAAGATTTTCATAACATACTGGGTCTGGGTCGGGTCTGGGTCTAATTAAAAAAATTTAACCCAGACCTAACCCATGATCATCCCTAGTACCTAGGCCACCAGTGAAAAATACAAGTCATGCAATCTCTACCACCCCCCCCCCCCAATCAATCAAAGAGGTTCAAATACTTATCGGTGCGCCACGCTTCATCTCAAATGTTGTAGAAAAATAGTTACCATTCTTTGAGGTTCCAAGGAAAGCATCCAAGTTCGCCTGGACAATGGAATTCAACAAATCATATGAAAGACTCAAATTTGAGCTTAAACACTTATAGCTGCTATCAACCCCCAAACCAGGTGAAATCCTCTAACTATACCAAGCAATTTAGGCCCATGCTGTCAACTTTGTCTTTGTCCGACAAGAACTAGGCTACCAAAATGTCCATTTAGTACATCACCTGAAGCCTCTCAGGCGAGGAAAAGAACTACTCGAAAATGGAGAAGCTAATCCTCTCACACATCCACTCAGCTAGAAGACTTCGACCTTACTTCCAAGCTCACAAGATCGTAGTATACATTACAAACCCATTAAAAAAATCCTTCATGTACCAAAAGCAGCTGGCTTCCTGATGAAATGGGCCACTAAGTTGGAAAAGCATGAAGTTACATTATGCCCATGAACATCCATCAAAGGTCAAGCGAAGGCAAACTTTTTAGCGAATATGACGGAAGAACTACACTTTGACTTGGTGAACCTAGACCAAGCAATGTCAAGTCAAACCAAAGGAAATGAGTAGATCAAAGAAAATTCATTGAAAATTTTCATCGATTGAGCCTCCTCAAATAAGGGTTGTGGAGAAGGACTCTTATTTATCAATCTCGAAAGGGATGAAAACAAATACGCAGAATATGAGGCACTCATTGGAAGACTTGACCTAGAAATAAGAATGGACATATAGAGCATCCATGTCCACAGCAATTCGTAGGTGGTCATCCAGCAAGTGTTAGGCGATTACATCATCACAAAGAGGCAACTGATCAAGTACTTGAAAAAAAACAAGGCAACTCATGCGCCGATTCAATTACTTGAAGATCATGCATGTCTTGTGTTCTAAAGACATAAAAGAAGATGTATAAGCAGGCTAGCGACCTTAGAATATACGTTTCTAAAAAAATATGTCATAGCCGAGTTAATCCTAATTCGTAGCACGAAAATCACAAGTTAGCCCAAATACAAGAAGATGACATGGGCTAGATGGGACCCATCATACAATACCTAGAACATGCACTACCACATACCCCCCCCCCCCATTTAGCACCAGTTTATTAGTACCGGTTTTTTAAAACTGGTGCCCAATTTTAATTTGCACCGGTTTTTTATTGAACCATTTTTTTTAAAGTCGGTTCTACATTAGGAAAAACCGGTGTTAAAGTGTCACTGATTTTGAAGAAACCGGTGCTAAGAATAACCGGTGTTAAACCTAGCACAGATTTTTATGAAAACTGGTGCCGAATCCCGAATTTATTTGAAAGTGGCACCGGTTTGTAAGGGACCGGTTTGAAAACCAGTGGTAGAGAAAATTTGGCACCGGTTTTTTGACACTATTCACAAAAACCGGTGCTAAATTTAACATTAAATGCTCTCAACTACCGTGACAAAAATAAAATCTCATTTTTGAACTTTTTTTCTATTCATGGATGGAGGGTTTTTGTGGAAGGTGAGTTTCATCCCAAGGCATGAAGACCCATGAATGTAAGTTTTCTTTACTTTTGTTAATTTCATTAAGATGGTAGTGATTGCATGGATTAATGCATGCATGAGGTGAGTTTAGTTCTATTTATAAATGATTTCTATTCTTGAATAGAGTTTTATCATGTTTTGGGTGTGTGAACATAGTTGTCTTTATTATATTGGTAGATGGCACATCTATATCTCCCAAGAACATGGTTATCTTGGTAGTCATAGGAAATGGATTGTGTTTTTTTAAATAATGTGTGGATATTGAATTATGGGTTTTTTTAATATCACTTTTAGGTACAATGGATCGAGAATGGTTAATTGTCTAAATACAACTAGATGGAGTGGTGAATGTATTGGTTTAGTATATTCCTTTCTTGATTATGCCGACAGTAGGGAGGAGATTAAACTTTGTCCATGCAAGAGATGCTTGTGTCGGGAAATGTTTGAAGATTGCGAGGTTGTTAGATTTCACTTGCGGAAGAACATATTCGACAGAGGTTACATTGTTTGGACATTTCATAGGGAGGTAGAGTAACAACGTAAGGTTGGTGGGTTTCACGACATGAATGGAAACAATTGCACTATTGATGCTATGTTCGATGACATTGTAAGATATTTTAAGGGGAAGCCTGAAATATTGAGTGCTTTTCTAGAGGAAAAAGAGAAGCCATTATATCTGTGATGTAAAAGTAAGGATACCATAATATCCTTTTTAATGGAGGTTTTCAATTTAAAAGCTGCAAGTGGTTGGAGTGATACAAGTGTGAATTCACTCCTAAAACTTCTGAAGGATACGTTGCCGGGTGGGAATGGAGTACCTAAAAAATTTTATGAGGCAAAGAAAATATTTTACCCTCTTGGTTTGGAATATAAAAAATACACACATGTCTAAATGATTGTGTGTTGTATGGCGGTGATCTTAAAGACGCGGTTGAATGTCCTGTGTGCCAACGTTCAAGGTATAAGGGTGTGAAGAAAGATGTTGATCTATGTTTAGCAAAGAGCATGAAGAAGGTCACGTTGAAATGTATGTGGTATCTTCCTATAATTCCAAGGCTGAAGATGTTATTTAAAAACCCAAATGATGCAAAGAACTTGAGGTGGCATACAGAGTGGGATATACCAAGTGACGGAAATATTAGACATCCGGCAGACGGTGAGCAATGAATTTTTTTGACAAACGGTATCCTACATTTGGTTTGGAGGTTAGAAATTTATTCCTTGCTCTGTGTACTAATGAGATGAATCCATTTTGATATATGTCATCGAAACATAGTTCTTGGCATGTGATGTTGGTTATCTGTAATTTGCCCCCATATTTATGCATGAAATGGAAATATGTTATGATGCCTGCACTAATCTTAGGTCCTAGACAACCTGGAAACGACATCGATATGCAGATTCATATGAAGGTAAAAACATTGAAAGTAGTATTGGGAAAGCACAAATGCAAAGGAAAAAATCCAATGTGATGGTCCATGGAGGAAGAGATCTATATTTTTTTTAATTTACCGTACTGGGAGCATCTTAAGGTTAGGCATTATCTGGACGTGATGCATATTGAGAAAAATGTATGTGAAAGTCTGATAGGCAATCTGTTGAATATTCCGTGGAATACAAAAGATAGTTTGAATGCCCGGTTGGACTTGGTTGAATTGGAAATCAGAAGTTACCTAGCTCCAAAAATGAAGGGAAAGATGACTTACTTACCCCCCGCACCTTGTACATTGTCGAAGGAGGAGAGAACCTCTATTTTTTAATGTTTGAAATTAGTAAAGGTCCCTATTGGTTATTCGTCGAATGTTAGTCGGGCAGTTACAGAGGATGGTAGGATGATTGGTTTGAAATCTCATGATTGTCATGTTTTGATGCTGCAACTGTTGCTTGTTGCTATTCGTGTAGTTTTTAAGGATGATGTGAGGTACTCAATCACCAGAAATTGTTTCTTCTTCGATTCCATATGTCGGAAGTCTATTGACCGCCTCCAATTGGAAGTCCTGCAAAACGAGGTTGTTGTTATGCTGTGCAAGTTGGAAATGTATTTCCCTCTAACTTTTTTTGATATAATGGTTCACCTGGTTGTTCATTTAATACAGGAGATAAAGATATGTGGCCCAGTTGGTATGCATTGGATGTATTCTTTTGAGCGTCACATGAAAGTATTCAAGGGATATGTGAAGTGTATGAGTCGACCAGATGCTAGTATTGTTGATACGTATGTTACTGAAGAAGTAATTGGATTTCTCTCTAGTTATCTCTATGATTTTTCTATCGTTGGGGTGCCAAAGAATCGAGATGTTGGACGATGGGTGGGTAAATCGAGGTCCAAGGGAATGTTATTCACTCCATTGCATAGCGACTTGATGAAAGTTCATTTATATGTCCTGGTGAATTGTAGGGAGACCGTAGATTACGTGACCGAACACCTTAATTTGATCACAGAGGTTCATCCTACGTGGGCCTCCAATAAAGTTCAATTAGAGCACAATGAAACGTTTGTAAATTGGTTTTATGATCGATGCATTGTCGGGGACAAAATATTTTAAGCATTTGCAAGGAAGCCTAATTGTACAGTAATGATGTATTCTGGATATGACATGAACGATTTCAGTTTTGCTACTAGGAACCAAGATTCAAGGAGCACGACACAAAACAGTGGGGTTTATGTTGAGTCTGAAACAATGTGGTAAGCAAGTAAGAAAGACTTCAAACTGATCCTCGCTGTCATGTCATTTCATGGTGGCATTGATGAGATTTGGGAGCTTGACTACGGAGAATTCAAGATTCTGGTTTTCAAGTGCATATGGTTTGACAACAGATCTGGAGTTCAAACTGACGATCCAATGGGATTTATACCGGTCGACAAGAGTCATGAAGCATATGGAAATGATCCATTTGTTTAGGCCGACTAAGTAAGGAAATTTTTCTACGTTGATGATTCGTGCAATGTAGGGTGGTCGATTGTCTTACAAGGTAAAAAATATTGCTTCAGTGATGAGATTGATTCGGAGGTTACAACGAAGAAATTAGAGTTTCCATCAATTTTCCCCAACTGATTAACGATGAGGGGGGAGCGGGAACCGCACTCAGGAAACACAAAGATGGAATTTAGATTGATCCAGATGGCAGGGAATTAAGGGTCGTGCAATAGAAAAGAAGGTGGTTGGAGACTTGTGTTTTAGTAGTATAAACTTGTCTGGGTATATTAGGTATGTTTGAAGTATGTTCTGTATTGTATGACTAACAAATACTCTGAAACTGTGTGCTATTCAGTACTAATTTTGAAATGGATAGATCATACCAGTTTCATAAACATTGTTCTGCCCTAACAGTTGCATTTGACAAAAATGAATATGGAATTTAGCGCAGCCCACAGCTGCTCTAATAGTTCCACTCAGCAGTAAGAAAAATCGCAGCTGCGCGCAACTGGTCTAGTAGTTGCATTAAGAAAGAAAAATATACTTAGCCGCTACCCGCAACCGCCTTATTAGTTCAATTTGGATTATGGAAAAATACAAGTGGGTTATGGGCACTGACCGCAGCTGCTCTACTTTTTCAATTTGACAAGAACTATACTTAAATTGGGCACTAACCGAAGCTGCGCGCAACCACTCTTTTAATTCGTTTCATGAAAAAAACAGCAACATGTGTCCACGGGCACCTCAGAGGTTCACTCCTCCTCCGAGTCTTCCTCCTCCATCAGAGTCGATGACGTGTTGAAGGGTTAGTAGTTCTCCCAAATCCTTCACCTTTTTCCCTCCCATCACCGTCAAGTACTTTCCAGCCTCCTCGGTCCAGCGAATGAGATAATCCATCTTGGACTCCAATGCGTCCATTTGGGACTCAAACATTTCCATGAAGAGTTGACTCATTTCTGGGCCAGATGACGCCGCTGCTGTTGTTCGTTGTCTTTAACGAAGACAGCAAGATTGATAGGACCCATCGGATTGCGGGGAAGGTCCGTATCTCTCTTCTCGCAACTAGCCTTGGAGTACAATGTCGTGATAAGGGAAGAGAAACCGATAGAGTTGTGATGATTAAGGCTCTCTCGAATCCCGTCATAATGGTACTCCCAACGTCGTAGGTCAAATTCTTTTTCACCTTGTAGAGCAGCAAGAATCGTGAACAATGAACTTCATTGTTGATCCTGACCGGCTTAAGGTGTGCCGCGATGAAGTTGTACCAAATGTTCATCTCGTTCGACAAGTATATCTTGTCGATGCTTGACCATTTAGTGAGGAGATTCTTTATAACACTATGTCCATCCTCGCATACTTCCTTCACAATTTCAGCCCACTACGCTTTCTCGATGGCCTTGTCCGCAGCTGATTACTCAGCTGCTAGCCTCGAGGGGATTCTATAGTAGCGGTTGATATCATCGGCTGATATCAAGACTTTCTTTGAATGGACACAAATCTCCTCCAAATTTGTGTACTTTAGCAGCGCCATAACCTCAAATGTCATTGTCTTGTTAGCACGCACCGGGGAGATGCAGAAATGCTCCCATCCGTGATGGTGAATATACTCCTTGTACGGCCCCTCAGCTCTTAAGACTCTCTCTAGAACCATTCCACGACACAGGAAACAGCTGTACATATTCTTTAGCTCAGGAGAGTCAAAATCTGGTTTCGGCATTGAAGGCTCTACAACCGTCATCTCTAACCCACTTCCTTGCTTCTCCACATGGCCACCTCTGGCCTTTTTTGAGCATTGACAGTGCCATCTTTGCTCGGGCTTCCCTTTCCTAACTTTATCGGGGCCATATTTGGGAGAAAACAAACAAAGCAACATGTGAAACAAAAAATAGAAACTGGTGCTATTTTTAAATCATATTTCATTGATGAAAATCTGTGCACAATTAGCTATGTCTCACTAAGGTAGTTTTGTAGAAAAATAATAATTATTCAATATCAGGGCTTTTAATATACCATAAACACACAAGGATGAGATAATTACAAACTAAAACAAACTCATACAAAACCCATTGTGAGATGAGAATGAATATGGCTACATGCATGCAAAATGGACTTAATTTTGTGTATTAGTATCAGAATCAGTACTGCAATTATGAATTGCATGATACCTCAAACAAACAAACAATTAGAAACACAACTGCTTTAACCTAAACTTAAACAGGCCGATCAAACATTGAGGAAAACGAATTTGTATCACACCTCATTAAGAATGTAGCTCAGTAATGGCATGTCATCGTAGAATATCAGGGCTTGAACCAGATTCCCAACCCAACAATTTATCTAGCTACTAGATACAAGTTATCAATACAACATGACTCAAGCGTAGGCGCCAGTCCAATTTATTTTTGAAAAGTTGAATTTGCTGTAAAATATGACCCAAAAAAACCAAATCATAGTCACAGATTAAACTAAACACGAACACCCGTTCAATATCATTTTAGAAAAATTCACATATTCCAAGAAGTTTAAAACTAATGAATCACGAAACTGAGGTGCCAAAAAAGCAACATACTGAACAATTAAATGGATGACATGCATTCAAAATAAAATCATCTTCTTAAGAAAATAGAATATCAACTAAATAGCATCCAAAATCAACACTAGTATTCACTACAAGAAAGTTGACCTTTTGCGACATATATACGTGCGACCCATGTGTAAATGTCATATATTTACCACACTTATGGCAATGTGTCGTTCATTGGCGACATTTTTACGTCATTTCATATCTATGTCACCTTTCTTGTGACACGTATGCGACATATTATTTTGCGTCTCAATATTACGACATATTATTTACGACACTTTACCAAAACATCATAATTAGACGACACAATTATGAATTTATTGCTAATTTATGGCACAATTGTATCATTTATTTGACGTGTTGTATGTTTTGTGACATATATACGGCACTTTATAAAATGTCCCAAGATTACGAAAAATTATTTACGACACATTTACTAAAATGGCATAATTAGATGACACAATTATGAATATGTTGCTAATTTACAACAGAATTGTATCATTTCTTTGATGTGTTGTATGTTTGGTGACATATATGCGGCACTTTCTAAAATGTCCCAAGATTACGATAGTTTATTTATGACACTTTACTAAAATGTCATAATTAGACGACACAATTATGAATTTATTGCTAATTTATGCAGAATTGTATCATTTTATTGATATGTTATATGTTTTGTGACATATATGGCACTTTCTAAAATGTCAAAATATTGCGACAAACTATTTATGACACTTTACAAACTGATGATGATGTCTTCTTGAGATCATGTTCAACTGATGATGCTGATACAACGATGTGCCCATAGTTCCTGTCTGCTACATTTGCAGTAATGTACTTTAGCAATATGAACAATCTCGGAATATATCTCTTCTGAACAAACATCCTTCAGTCAAACCAACATGCAAAGGAGATAATCATTGGTTGTCTTACTGTGGGATCTCAAACAGAAGATAATACAGAAAAGAAGCATAATTCTCCAAATTATAGGAGAAATTGAAAGCCTTAACCTGCCCAATTTTGATATTTGGTCAAATAGAATTTGTGAGATAAATTTCCACTATCAACATGGAACATTCTGTTCAAAATGAGGGGACTTTTCAACTCTAAATTTTAATGCAACTTCAACTCTAAATTTTAATCACTGTGTTCAACAGGTTAGTCCCAGTGTAGGGGACTTTTCAGATTTGCCGAGAACAAAAGACTTGGTAGGTTATGGTCACAACACAAAAGTATAAAAA
The DNA here is from genome assembly GCA_032355605.1 of Rubia tinctorum. Taxonomy (NCBI): domain Eukaryota; kingdom Viridiplantae; phylum Streptophyta; class Magnoliopsida; order Gentianales; family Rubiaceae; genus Rubia; species Rubia tinctorum. The sequence continues at coordinate 15,077 of JAULKM010000581.1, forward strand.
AAGAAGAAAAAATGTGTGCAAATAAAGCCACCATACCCATTGATCAATCTTGATAAATTAGAAACCTTTTGTTGTGGTTACAACTCTATTGTTCTCCTGCACATTATCATGTGGCAAGAAGAACAGCCGACTCTTGGCATAATTGTTCTATCTTGTTTTATTTATATGCAAGGCTCCTAAGGTGATTACATGCTTAGTGAAACACGAGGAAGCATCAAGTAAAATTTCAGTAATAGTTTTAAGTCAAAAACATTTAGTCCCTCACATACTTATATGATAGAGAGTACTCCCTCCATCCATGAAAATAGTACATTTTGTTAGGGGTGTTCAAATTGTCCGACCCGACCCGACCCGGCCCGTTTTGACCCGGGCCATATGGGTCGGG
>JAULKM010000592.1:0-15461 GCA_032355605.1 Rubia tinctorum
TAAAAATCTATTCTTGCAAAATTAATTAAATAAAAAAAGACCATCTCTTACAAAAATTGTGGCTATGCATAATTTTCGTTATATGCACATTTTTTGGAGGTTAATCAAGTAAATAGTTAAAATGTACATTTAATGTAGAATGAAGTGCTTATATAACCCTCAGTTATTTGTTATGTGCAAATATAACCCTCAGTGAAAGTTCGGCTGTACCCAAAGTCATTGAAGTGAGTAGTTGTGCCCAAAAAAATTAGGAGGAAAACGGAGGTACTCGGGTATAAGTTTACATATTTTGGCCGGCCATGGGTATATCCGCGCTTTTAAAAATCAGCTATGAGTATATTATCACTTTTATAAAACTGAGAGTTATATATGCACTTTATAAATAACTAATTTCATCTAAGCATTTTACTCTTTAATGTATAAGCAAAAATTACAGGCTGGTGGTTAAACCCCACTAGCCCCATCTCGGTCTGTCCTTGAAAATATATATACGGAGAATAAGCGCATGGTGCAAGAATGACCCTTAAGTATATTAATCATGTTATAAAGAATTTTTAGATAGCATGAGAAGTTGAGTGCTATGTTTTATGTATCAATCCAAGCTTGGTGTTAGGTAAACTGTGTTTTATTGGTAATGTTATTCTTTAATCACCGTTAGCAATTATACTGCGTCCGTTTCGTTGAATGTGACGCCATAACTTTACCTTCTTGGATTTAGGTGAATGAAGTGTGTGGATGATATTGAATTTAGAAATGAACAAGTAAAATGAGTAGATGGAATAGAAGGAATCTTGCCATAAAAGAAAAGTGTGTCAAATTTATAAAAATAACCAAAAAGGAAAGTGTGCTACATCCAATGAACGGAAGGAGTAGTTAAGAATAATTTGGTGGATTCATCATTTAGTGCATGCCTACCAATTAATTGGTTAGTTTTTTATTGTTGAATTTGTCATTAATCCCGAAAGTGTGAAAAATCATCAATTTATAATACAATATATCAGGGATAAGCTGTATTTACATTTGTGAAGGAATGGGATCTGCCATATTTTTATTTTTATTTTTAAATAAATCATTTAAAGATGTTGGGAAAAAATATCTCGCGACGATAACAATGAATGGAAATAGACATATCGAGCCTAACTAGCCTCTAGCAATAAATAAAATATTGCAAGTATATCTAAATTACATGTCAACCAGACTAATCGTCTATACTATTACGATTAGAGATCCAATAAAAATGGTAACATCGCTCTCGGGGATATTAACTCGCTTCCAATGAAAATCATGACCACTTGGCTGAGAGGAGCGTATCATACATCAATACCACTTTTCGACCTGATCTTCTACAACTGTAATATCACTTGATCCAATCATGATCTATGTTGTTCAAACTGTAAACACCTTGAAAAACATAGATCTGACATATCCAAATTAATGAAAACCCTGAGATAAAAACACAAACTGAATACAAACACACAGTCTGAACAAATAGATTGAGAATAATACATCGACGCGAACAATTAAATCGAGTTATTTTTATGAACAAATAGAATACGAACACACGATATGTACAAACATATTGAGAACATTACATCGATGCGAACAATTAAATCAAGTTACTTTTATGAACATGGCGATCTAATGGATTAGGTCAAAAAATAAAACAAATGTGCGGAGATAAGTTCCACTTATTCAATAACAAAAACATCAATTAAATAAATTGTTGTTTCCCCATCTCCCCATGATGGAAGATGGGGAGAAGAAAATTGAAGAAAAAAGTAAGACTTTTTTGGGAGAGAGAAGGGAGGTTGCGGCGGAAAGGGTTTAGAGAGACGGGGTGATTATATATAGGGTGAACGACTTCAGAGCCTTATGAACTTCCTCCATCGTTCACCTTCGCCCTTCTTCTTTTTTTTGAATACTTTTGACGCCTTACCAAGAAAAACTGTTGAGTCGTAACCCTTCCGTCCGGTCAAATCGGTAATTTTGAAGTTTTGACCGTTAACTACTGGATTTTTAATAAAACAGAGGGGAAAAATGACTTTTCATCTTTTTATTTAAAAATTCAGCCCTCTCCATCATTTTTTTTATTACAAATCCAATACATATATTTTTTTATTTATGAATTTAGTCCCCCCCCCCTCCATCCTCTTTTATTACACTCCAATCCCTGTCATTCTTATTTACAATATGGCCCTAACCTTTTTATTTGCAATTCATCCCACCTTCTCCTTCTGCTTCCATCGACGGAAGCTGGAACCTCAACGGTGGCGATGGAAAATTCCCGCTGTCAATCTTCCCACGCCTAGTCACTCACACCACTGTTCCAGCCAAGCCCCAACTACTTTCCACCTCGACTTCCATCAACGGAGGCTTCCCTATACAAATTCTAATCGTCAATCTTCCAACCCCCGGTCATCCGCACCACCATCTCAGCCAAGCTCTCGCCACTCGCCACCTCGACTTCCATCGACGGAGGCTTCCCTATACAAATTTCCACAGTGATCTTCCCACCCATGGTCATCCGCACCACTCTCCCGGCCAAGCTCTCGCCACTCGCCACCTAGACTTTGCCACAAAGAAACCAACCGCAGTTTACCCTGTCTCGAGCCCACCATCATCCCACCCTATCTATCATTGGTGCAAATCGATTTCGGTTTCGTCGGCGACATCCTCCCAGTCGTTCATCCCACTGCCTCTTGCTGACATCCTCCCCGCTACCGTCAAGATCATTTATTCTGCCGTCAAGATTTCAGCATTGACCTCCGTCGCCGTGTCCTCGGTACACCGGTGAAGATGACGGTGTAAGAGAAAAAACTTGAAAATATAAAAGAAAAAAAAAGAAAAAAAGGAATGGAAAAAATAAAAGAAAAAGGGAAAAGAAAAAAATAGAAAGGAAAATGGGTAATGACTAGTTTGCCCTTAAAATTAAGGTTTTTGACTAAAGGTAACAGTTTGACCCAACGGAAGGGTCACGACTCAACAATTTTGCTAGTTGAGGGGCAAAACTATTCAAAAAAAGAGGGGTGAAAGGTGAATGATGGGGGAAGTTCAGAGGCCCCTGAAATCGTTCGGCCTTATATATACTAGTATATATTCTTAGAAAAGTGCATTTTTAACCATGTATTTTGGTCAAAAGTGCAGAAAAGACTTTGTAAAATGTGAAAGTGTAAAATTAACCGTATGTTTTGGTCAAAAGTGCCAATTTAACCTTGAAAACCAAATTGTGGCTAGAAATATTTAAAATGACCATTATACCCCTTTAAAAGGAAAATTTTAGAAAAATATGAAAAGATGATATTACCCTTCCTAAAAAGTGCTCAAACTCTTCCATCGGTCAAAGTCGCCGGTTAATGCTGGTCAACGACGGTCGCCGTCATCGGACCGCCGCCGGTTGATGGTGACCGGGTTAGATCAGTACTTTTATTATTAAGATAGGGTTAGATCAGCACTTTAGTAAAAAAATCAGGGTTAAATTTGCACTTATGTAAAAATGACAGGGTTAGATCAGCACTATCATAAAAAAATCTTTTTGAGGAAAGCCCACTCATTATAAATATGCTTTCATTACAACTTCATAATACCATAAATATACTTATAATTTGTATTCCTTCCATAGGAAGTAAGAAAATTTGGTGAATAATTTCCTTACGAAATGCGATAACTTTGTAATTAGGAATCGACACAAATTGCAACTAGAATAATGCTACGGATAGAGTCAATTTTTCATTATGGAGACCGAATTTGTATAATCTCTCCAGGAAAGATAAATTGGCATATTTTGACTTTTGGAAGTCAAACTAAGTCAAATTCAATCATTAAATTCTGTTATTATATATGCAAGACTATTATCATGTGAAATGTTGTTGGATTCATCATCACAAATATTTTTAAATTATTTTTTTCCAGATTTTATTACACACATGAATAAATATATTAAAGTTGTTGAAAATTAATTCAGTTGACTTCCAAAAGTCAAAATGTGCTAATTTATCTGGGATGGAAGGAGTATTGAAAAGAATTTAACATATAAATTATAAATATATTTATCATACATCAGATTATGAAGTTGTATTTTACCAATGATTAATGAAATATACCTTATTTTTCAAAAAATAAAGAAATTATGAAGTTGTAATGAAGACATATTTATAAAGAGTTGGCTCTCCTTAAAAAGATTTTTTTTATCATAGTGCTAACCTGGCCCTATCTTTTTAAGAGAAGTTCTAATTTGACCCTGTATTTGTTACTAAAGTGTTGATCTAACCCTGTCTTAATAATAAAAGTACTGATATGATCCAGCCACCATTAGCCGGTGGCGGTGACCGATGGCGTCTCGGCGTTAACCACCTTTGACTGGCGGCGGTCAAGCGTTGACCGATGGTAAAGCCTAGGGGTATAATTGTCATTAATTTTTAGTTTTAAACCCAGGGATGTTTTTGTCTTTTTATGTTAGGTCAATGCCTGAATTCCTTTAATTAACGGCGAAATAGTGCAATTTGGGTATATCTGCACATTCCTTCAAAACATAGGGTTAGATTTACAATTTTAAATTTTACATGGTTATTTCTGCACTTTCACAATTTAATAGGGTTATTTTTGCACTTTTCCCTTATTCTTATTACATTGTGTTACTCGATAACTTGTTGCAGCTCACGTGGTCTTATTCAGTTTCATAATTTTGTGGAGATACATTTTTAATTAAAATAAAGATTTTTCATACTGGTTGCAAAACGGAGTTCACGTATCATCGGCTTCGAACTCATCAGTTTGTTGTGGTATTCATCATTACATGTTCTCTTTCTATACACCTACTTAGAATGAATCAACTTAACGAAAGCATCAGCACATCATAGATATGGGTTTTGCTATGTTATTTTTATTATTCTATACCGCTATCTTATAGGCTTGATGCATTTTTATTTGAGTTGTACAATTAATTGCCGACACAATTTAGTTCTTGGTGGAAAGTCTATGTTTGAGATTGTTTATTGAACTTGGTTGAGTTATTCCTTTTTTACATGTGTGGTTTTTATGTGTATCCTTGTTGTGTGTTATTCCATCTCATAAGTTTGCACATCGTTTCATTCAGTGTGTATTTATTGGTTACAAATCTTATCGCAAAGGCATCAAGTGTCTTGAACCAATTTCTTTGGGTATCTATATCTCTCATCACATTTCCTATGTCACCTCTTCATGGGATACTCGCTCCATCTCTACTATGAATTTTTCTCATATATGGAACCATCAAATGTTTGGTCATTTTCACCTAGATCCCGTGTCAGTGATGGTTTAAAAATCACGTAGTTATCTTTCAGTGTCATCATAATATTCTTTTGGTTTATGCTCACTCATGAAAATCATCCTGCTTTTTAGACCCTCTAGACACCACATTTATCACAGTGCCTTGTTTCCCCTCAAGTTAGTTCCACTTCTGCATCTTCCTCTTCGACATCACCGTCCCCTCCTCGTTTAACTAATGCTATGATGGCTCGTTCTTGTACATGCAATCTTAAGACTCGGTAATTTCATGATTTTGATGTTACTAGTTTTCTTGTGGCACTGGTTTTTGAGATCTCAAATGGATTGCAACTATGGATGAAGAGAAGCAAGCCCTTCGATATAGCATATTTATGAACTTGTTTCTCGCCCTTTTGGTGCCAATATTGTTTGGTCTAAATGGGGTTTTCATCCCAATTATCTTTTTAATGGTGACATTAATCGTCGCAACGCTAGACATGAGTCTTGGAAATTTTCTCACATTCCAAACTTTTACTTCACTCACACTTTCAGTCATGCGATCAAGATAAAGTGTTCTACTATTTGTATCATTTGTCTCTGGCCAGTATGCGGATTTCGTCACTTCCTCAGCTTGATGTCAAAAACAGGTTATTCAATAGTGTTTTGAATGATCATATGTATATATTAGTGGGACAACCCTCAAGTTAATAAGATCCTCTCTACTCCAATACCAGGAAAGCTGGAAAAAAACTCATAAGTTGAGTAATTTTGTATTCATTAATATATGATACAACACATAAGGGATCAAGGTCCCGACATCTCGACTTATCAGAATTTCACTTCATTTTAGTTATATATAAATTTAGTTTAGTTTAGTATATTTAAATTTACTTGAATTCAATTCAGCAAATTTTGAATTGATGATATAGAGCATAGTCTTGTCTTTTATTGCTACTTTTCACTATGTTTAATTTTAGTTCATTTAATTATGTTTAGATTTATTTAAATTTAGTCCAATTCAATTCAATATATGTATATTTATTTAACTTAAGTCCAATTCAGTTCAATATATTTTCATTTATTTAAATTTATTCCAATTCTAGTAATTATATATAGTTATATCTATTTAAATTTAGTTGATAATGCAACATTATACACTAATGTGCATGAATCTATTTACACTGTCAAATAAAGAATTTTAGTTTTAGTTTAATATATTGTCAAAAATGATGTTTGATAAACTATTTTCTTTGCTTCATTCAAATTTAATGATTACATTATCTTAAGACGAAATTATTTTCCCCCCAACACATACCGCAATACCATCTTTTGGTTCTCGATGCTAATACCGCGTACATTCATCAACTAACAAATACAAAATGATTTTTTTGCTCCCCATAGGTGGTTTTCAGGTGAAATCAACGGAAAAAATGGCCAAAAATCTGTGAATTAACCATTATACCCCGAAAAAAAATCCTCTTCTCGGTGCCACCCTCTTCCCGCAGTCAACCTTTTCCACCGCCTCTCTCTTACCGCCGCCACCACCCTCTTCCCCGCCACCCAATTCCACCGTTGCTCTATTCCTGCCACTGCACTCGAAGCGCCGTGACTCTTAATTGCAGAGGCGTCGACGAGTTAGGGTTTCAGCCAGTGGTCACTCCTCCTTCTCTGTTCAGTTTTTGACCTACCACCGCCGTCAAAATTCTTCGGCCTCCACCGTTGTTGAGAAGAGGGATTAGGGTTCAAAATTTTATTATTTTCAGTTAGACTCCTAAAATTTTGTGCCTTTTTTTAAATTTACCCAGAATTAAAAATAATTAAATTTATAGTTTTTTAATTAGTAAAATTATAATAATACTCATGTCTATATCGGAAAATAATTTTGGTTTACCTGAAAACCACCTTTGGGGACCAAACAAATTATTTTGTATTTGTTGGTTGATGAATGTACGCGGTATCGGTGCCGGGGACCAAAAGATGGTATGCGATGTATGTTGGTGACAAAAAAATAATTTAGTCTTATCTTAAACTATAAATAGTTGAAAGAAAGTCTCAGAAAAGACGGTTTTTCCATAAGGTTCTGGACAGTTCACAGTGACTTTTACATTAAATGTTATAATTTTTTTAAAATTTAAAAATTATATTTTACAAGTTAAAATAAGTACTCCCTCTGTTTTGTTTTTATTGGCACGCTTACTAAAAATGGTTGTTTTTTTAATTAGCACCCTTTGTTTTGTTTCCATAAAATAATTTTTTAAAATTTAAAAATTATATTTTACAAGTTAAAATAATTATATTTAATTTGGACAATTTTGTCCTCGTAATGATTCAAAATTTACACTCACCCATCTAATAGTTAAGCCATATTAATCAAAGTAAGTCCCTAATCTTTTCCTCATTTATTTTCAGATTTGGGTCCATGAGTTTTGAATATTCAAAGCCCAATTCTTGACACAATCTTCTAAAACCTACAATTGTTTCAACCACCATATAAATTGATTCATGAAACCCTAATCACTCTCAAAGCCCACCTCCTCCATTCCTTTCACACACTCTCTTTGTGTTCCCCTCACCGAACCTTACATCTGAACCGTAAACCCGCCTCCATGGCACACGAAGTCATACGCCGGTCTGAATCCCCACCTTTCATAAACTTCAACATTCCTATTCTCGGCAAATCCGAATTGGAAAAGGAAGACCTTCAACATTCTCAGATGGAGGAGATTGTAGTCCATGAAACCGAGTGACAAATTCTCCTCTCCTTCATCCCTGAAAAATGGCACTGGATGCCATAGCTATTGCATCCCAGTGTGGTAGCGCCGACCAAGACGATGTGGAAAAGACCGACGCCTATACGCCATCGTCCGAGCCGTCTGTACCACCGCTTGGTTGAAGACATCAATCGAGTCAACAGATCAGGCCCACGACACAATGTTGACACCGAGGAATAGCCGGTTATTAATGACACTTACGAGTCCGAAAAAGAGGCAACAAAGGACACGGTGGAGGAGCAGTCCCTTTCAGAACTGATCATTGCCCCACCAAACATATATAATTTAAACAAAGTGCGTATTGACTTTTCCGAGGTACAATCGACGATTTCGTTGATTTGCTGTTTTGCTAAATTATCAAATTTGTCAATTTTTTGAATTTGCTTAGTTGTAGAATTTGACCAAAATTTTAAACTAATATACTGGTTTATCGAATCAAAGCAAATTTGCCCAAATTTGCTAGTTTATCTATATTGTCCACCGGTTCTGATTTATTGACTTTGGCCAAATTTGCTGATCTAAGGCAAAAACTTTGGGGGGCTGTTTTACAGTTGGTTTATGTTCTGTGGAGTAGTACCAGTTTTATTTTTTTATTTTTTTCACCAGCAGTGGATGTTTGCGCAGCAATTGTAGTTGCTTTCATTACTGCTATATGAACATTGGTACTGTTTGAACACAAATTTGAGTTCATACTTATCAAATATGTTGTTTTGAATCTTTACTTTATTCATTTGCTTTATACATATGTATACTGTATGTTGTAAATGACATGTTCCTTTCTTGTCGCAGGTAATCCTTATGGTGCACAAACTTTTACTCTAGTAATATTAGTAAGACGAACCTGGCAAACTCTCGTATCCCACATAAATGAAGATGTGGCCGGTGTATTACCCGATATAGGTACTACTGTTCAAACTTATAATATTTGATGGATAACAAGGGAGTGGATTTATCATATTGTATTGGCTGTGATTTGTTGAACTGTTTATTAATGTGCATAGTAAAGGATGATTTGGGTTGGCTGTGATTTTTATTGGTTGTATTCGTTGTATTACTTGTGTATTGGCTGAAATGCATACTGAATTTGGTTGTGTTAGCTGAGTAATGACTGTGATTTTCATTGCATGTATTCACTATTATGGTTGTGTATTTCATGAGATGCATACTTAGTTTGGCTGTATTTTCATGGTTTGACTGTGATTTTTATTAGGTGTATAAGTTGTGTATTGGCTAAGCTGCATACTGAATTTGCATAACTAATTTTCACGGTGCAGTATTTTCTGAACCTCTGAATGTGAAATAAGCATACATGTGAAACAACATAATATACACCGAATAAACTTCTTAACTATTACAAAGGACATGCAGGGTTGCATCTTAAACATGTTTACAAAATAATGAAACATGTTTAAATTAAGTAGGACCATCACTTGTCATCCCATCACATGAATGAGTCCGGGCAGCAACTAAAAAATTGTCATCCCATCACTTGATCAATTAGATGTTGCAGCCCATTTTCATAGTTATGTGCCATCAAGTATTGTAAACACTCTCGTACCAATTTTGTATCCACCTCAAGGTTTGTGGGTAGTAAACTTGTCGTTCCAGTGCATCCTTCCCCATGTGTGGTAGCTTGTATTTGTTAGACCCCTTGAATTTCATTATTTCCACCATCACACACTGTAGTGATAAGAACACCCTATTTATTGTTTTTGGCTGAATTTGTGTGAAAGCATTTGTAGTTGCTTCTACTAGCTCATCCAATGTGAGTGAATTCATTTTGTGTTGTAAGGATTGTTTGATATGAAAAATCCCAAATCTAATATGTTTAAATCTCGACTGTTGGGCGGCTGGAACCCCAATCTTACGTTAAACTCACTTGCACTTGCCACTCTTCTAAATTATGGATCTTCATCACATATATGTGTCCTTGCATTATCCTGACGAATTGTGATATTTGTGTTTGCAAGTAGGGGCCATTTTCTTTTAATTGCTGGTACCAATTTCTCCAACATGAATTTTTTTGATCACTTCTCTGTCGATAGATGGAATCAGTTTAGTGATGATGGTACTTGAAGGTCTATTTATACTTGTATTCTTTGCTGGTTCCTTTGTAATAAATGGCCATATTCCTATTTTCCCATCAAATAACACCACTCATTCGTTATTGAAAACATGTATGCATACTGTACATAAGAACATATTTTTTTGGATATATCCCTTGTTTTGAACAGTTCAATGAGGCTCTTCTTCCTCCGAAAGAAGATAGTACCTCTCGGCCACTCTCGTAATGAAAACCCATTTCTCATCTATGTGCACAACATGATGCATGCCCAAAAACATAGTTTTACCTTCTACCATGTCATGCTTCAAGTGAGGAAGTGAGTACAATAACCTGTTCATCTCATTGATGCATGAGATTTGGGGCTTTATTGCATTTGAGTGGCTGTGTATTTGTCCCTCTTTGATCCATTTGTGCATTTTAGTAATGCTAACCCCAAGTGCAGCAGCATAATATCTTTTTGTTGTTCTCCGATGCAGTGGAACATCCATTGCTAATTCTTTGTTGATATGAATACTTGTTCTTTCTTTCTTTCCCTTCATTTTACTCCTCAAGTCCCGAGCAAACCCTTGCTCATCTTGGGAAATCTATAGTGAATGGATGTGGCTCACGGTGCAGACTGATGTGTTCCACCTTCGGGCTGCTTCCTTACAATGGCTACGTATCATCTTACCTTGTACCTGATTTTGTAAGATGAATTCACCAAATTCTGAACGTTGAATGTCTGTTAGGTTCATGCGAGGAGCGGCTGATTCCTCCATTGCACGACTACGAAGAAGGCACAATACTTATATGAAGAGTTATTTGTGCCAAAAGCAGTGGGGAGTGGAGGAAGAAAAAGGCACCAAGTACAGGGAGGATGCAGAAGAATAGAAGTGGGAGAGGAGAAGAAAGTGGGCTTGTTTTAAATCTGATTTTAGCCACTCAAATGGGTCTGATGTTTTTCTAATTATTTAATAGCAAGTAGACTGTTTCTCCCCGATTAGTAGAATTTCAATTTTTGATTAACAAGTCCCCCCCCCCCCCCTTTCCTTGTGTAATCTCAGTTTGTGGAGGGAAAAATTAACCATTTTGGGGGTTAATGTACCCGAAAAAATCAGTACTTCTCACCTTTAATGACAATCTATCATTCTTATATTTGCTTTTATGTCAATTCAAGTGTAGGTAAAAATACAAGTGCTATGTGCTATGCTGCCAATATAAACAAAACAGAGGGAGTAAAACATATTTTCAAAATTTCTACATTTAGTGTACGTAATTTAACAAATGCAGTGTATAAGGTAAAAAAAATAAGTGGCATGCCCATAAGTTTATGTACAGACAGCGTGTCTTGATACCCATTCAATAGTTGACTCCTAATTTACCAAATACAATTATGAAACTAAACAAGCAACATAAAACAATTAATAAGTTAAATATTTAACGAAAGGAAATCATACTTATTCCCAACATATCATCATTGATCTAGAGAATTCCGTAGTATGGACGTTAATAAAAGAGGAAATCTCTCTATTGTTTACGTAATCGGATTCATCACGTGATCGACCAGAAAACACAATAGCATGGAATCGATCAGGAAACACTATAGCATGAGATTTCCTGTTTATTTAACTGTTTTTTCCTCTCTTTCAGAAAGGATCATTTTTCAACTTAATATATTTTCCAAACCCCACAATATGTCCAACCAAAGACCAAGAAAAGATTTATCGCCATAAAGGTGTTCAGCCATTCCCCAAGATTTGTCCTCCATGATTAATTTAAGGTATTATCTTAGTTTTTTTCCAACATAAGACAAAAAATAAACTAAAATCAAATAAAGCTTATGAAGTGATTTTCTTTATAATAAAAAAAACGGTGCAGTTAGAAAGGTATGGACCGTCTCTAAGTGAACAATGACAACTTCATTATTAGAAAGTACAAATATCCAAAATTATATATAAGTACAGTACAATATTTATAAGTAAAATTTTCACAATTTAGTTAAGGAACCAAATATGGAAACCACGTTCGGTGCTCACGTGAAAATTCCACAACAAAGCTGGTCACGTCATGAAAACTGTTTTTTTCCCTTTCTGTTACTGCATTAACTCAAAAAAAATCAAGGCAAATTATTGGGAAAGACCGTCTTTCCATATTCATATGTAAAGACGGGGTTGAATTAGAATAATAAGTAGGTAAAAGGTTTAAGTTGCAATATTAAAAATTTATTATGCAACGTGTAGTAGTTATAACTTTATGACCCGATTAATGCAACCCGAAAATTTATCTTTATTTTTTTTTCTAATTTGCAGTTTGATACTTGGTCTTTCCATAACTCATGGAAAGATCGTCTTTCAAGAGACGGACTCAAAAATCAATAATGAATTGAGTTAGATCGAATATCCTTTGTGTTTTTTTTCCAAAAGAAGTTCAATGTTAAATATCCATACAAGCAATTAGTTTGTCAGTTTTTTGAGTTAATGTAGTATGTAGTAAGTATGATCGGTCTTTTTTACCATAAATTATTAATGTCGCTTATAAGAAATGACGGTAAAACTTTTGAAGTTGTAAAATAAAAGTTGGCTAGTATTAAAGGACATTGGGAGTCGCCTGAAGTCTTGAATGACATTGGTAGATCGGTAGGTGAATTGCTCCTCTTCTGCGTAAAAATTGATATATGCAAAGAAAAACCATCCAAAATTAGACTAGGGTCCCTTTCTAATAAAAAAACCTTTGCTACTGTCTAAGAGGACTTCCCCGAATATTGGTTTTGTTTGGCAGAACTTTTTATCTGCTATACTTATAAGTAAAAGAATTTTTGATGTTTGGTAAACTGTTAAAAATCAGCTTATTTTGAAAGCATGAACAATTTTTGGGTTGTGGGGGGGGACAGAACCTGGTATCCCCCTACTTTCAAAATAAGTCAGTTTTGTTTATAAGTACAGCTCTACCAAACAGAACCATTGCACTCCCTCCGTTCACTTTATATTGGCACACTTACTATATTGAGATTTTTTTTTTAATTTTGACACTCTTTGTCTTTTTGCTAGAAATGGCAAAATTTAGATGAATGTCCACTTTTCATTTTAATTCATCTACTTTTACTTCACTCTCAACCATTCATTTAGCATTTTGTCAATATTTGTGCCGAAGTTGAATGTGCCATTATAATTTGAACAGAGGGAGTAAGAAATGCTCAAATTTAGGACACTCTTAGGGTAATTGCAGAAAGGGGTTATGATAATTAAGCTCCATATTTCATAAATAGTTTCAGCAACTGCAAGTATTAAGAACTCCCCCCATCCTTCTCCTTTGCCATTCTAAACCAGTCATATCTGTATTTTAAAATTGTTGTTACCGAAATTTGAGAAAAATAGCAGTATAGGAGAGTTTATTGAGATTTAAAAAAAATTAAATTATAAATGAAAAGGAATAACTAAGGAAGACTTTGAGATTTTAATGGCATCAGATCCCTAATTGAATACTCAGGCAGTAGCAACCAAGAACCAGATTCAATTGTGGACTTTGACATATTCATTGACAACCTGAATGAGTTTGAACTGAATACCAAAGGGAATACCTTTACAGACATGAAACCATACAGACAGGAAACCTACTTCCAAAAAGCTGGATAGGATCCTTGGTAATGAGAAGTTTACTCGTGATTTCAACACTTCATCAATTCATATGCTCAATAGGACAACCTCCGATCATCCCCCCTACTCCAGATCTCAAATTATAACATTTTAGCCCCAAAATCGTTTAGATTTCGAGAAATGTGGATGTTAAGAAAAGACCATTTTGAAATAGTTGAACATAGCCCCAAAACATTTCATTGGTATATGAATTTCTTCATTCAAAACCTTATTGGTTCAATAAACTGCTACCGCATCTCTCTTCCGTCACTCTAACTGCAGTATCCAAGCATATCCCTATCTCTGATCACAAAGATTACATGATTTGGAAAATGATTGAATCGGGTAATTTTTCTGTTAAATCTGTCTGCCATGTTCTTAGGTCAAAGAGACCAGTTATTCCCTCGTTATAACAGATCTGGAATCAGGTGGTTCCTAAGAAAATAAACTCTTTTTTATGTAAATAATTTTCTTCCATTTAATAATATCATGAAAAGAATGGGTTTTAGCTAGCTTCTACATGTATATACTGTGATCGGATTGAATCCCTTTTTCATTTTTTTCAGTTCCTACCCTTATGCATCATCATTGTGGAATGATCCTCCATCCCACAATAAACTTCCTACCTTCCTTTATATCATATCCAACAAAAAAAATTCCTACTTATAGATTTTCCATATATAGTCATTCAATCCACCAAATTTACCCTCATTAATCCACTAAATTTACCATTATTTGCTACTTTTGGCACTATTCATGACACTCAACCTAGCTTAAGAGCAACATTATTCCTTTACGGGATATCAATCCTTTTGACAACAGATTTTCATAAAATAATGGAAGTCAAGCCAACCTTGATTTGACACAGGTAGTGGAGGATTGAGAGTTGGGAACACTTCCATTGCCTTTTCCTTCTTTCTAGACATCGCTATAGCTTAGCCAACTATCTTGTACATGCCTTCTCTTTCTTTTTTTCCGTGTAAAATATCATTAATTGTATGCCTCAGTTCCTTGTTATGTGAATATACACCCCACGACTTTTCGAATATGCACTCGTACCCTTGGATTAGTTGTGTCTTAAAAACTCGTAACCCTCCTACCTGAGTTCGGCGTTGACATTCTGCTTTTCAATGTTGATCGAAATTTGAATGACTAAAATAACATTCACTTCATTTTTGGAAAAAGCTGAGGACCTGGAAGAAGAATGGGCCGCCGCTACTCAGCCACCATCGATGCAGCTCCATCGTCGCTGCTCCGCCACCACCGTCGTTGCCCACCACCTCCGCCTCGACGAAAAACACCCTCTCTTAAGGAAAAAGCCCAGCCACCAACCACCTTCCACCTTCTCTCCACTAGCCACAACCCCCATAATAGCCCAGTCTACTCTCGTTTGGCTAAGCTCTAACACCACACACGCCCCAACACCACACCCACCACCACACCCATGGACTACCCTCACCACTTCAATAAATGCTAGAACCAAGAACCCACCGCCTCTCGCCACCTCAATCGACGTCGAGGCCTCCGAATCAACGGCACCGACCGCCACCTCAACGCTCTGTCGCAACCTCACCCGTCACCACTCTCTGGCCCCACCCATCGCAGCCCCACTGGGAGGTCGTCGCCGTACCTCTCAAATATGCTATTTTAAGCCCGTTTGCTTACTAAATACAATTAAGTAGATAGTATGGCAAGGCGGGATCGTCCACAGAGACAGGGGCTATTCTCAAGTGTTTGCTCATAAAATGGTAAAAACTACGCTAGATACATAGA
>JAULKM010000612.1:0-31820 GCA_032355605.1 Rubia tinctorum
ATCTAAACCCCTTATGATGTAAACCTACCTAAATCTAGCAATCTTCCAACAAAAAGATAACAAAAGAGATGCTAAAGGCTTAGGAAAATACAAGCATTTTGGCGTCTCATCATTATATCTTCTCATGACAACCCATTCATGCTAAAGAAAGAAAATAAACACAAAGTTCAAAGAGTTACTCGAAATTTGAAGCCAAGAGTTGAAGATCCACTCGAGAAGAAGAAAAAGATACTCTCCTTTGAGAGAAAAAGTCCTCAAATTTTCGAACTATTCTTATGGGAAGTGAGAGTGGGTGTTTTTGAAGAACCTGTTATAGGTTAAAGGCTCATATGGATAAGGGGAATGTTTGATGTAGCTATTTTCAGTAAATCATGCTCCTCCAAAAAAGGGTTATTGAGAAGAGGAGGTACAAAGGAGATAGTAATGGTTTATGGAAAAATATAAAGTTTAGGGACAAAAGTATCTCTTATTTAATGCTCAATGGAGGTGGTGATGTTTAACATTGTACTATTTACATCACTAATCCAAGGAAATAAAATATTCACAGAATTTATGGGGCAAAAGTACATGTTTTGGTTAAAATTTTTTAATTTTTTAAAATATGAACATTTTCCCCATTTTCAGCATGGCACGAGGCAGTAGCATAGATGTGCCACATGAATCCTTGTGCTGACACGGTCTGGCACAAGGCAGCCTTGTGCTAATCCCTTCTAGCGCGAGTCGTGCCCTAACACAAGACGTGCTACCTTGGTGTCTCCCCTTTTCTTTTGAAAAACCTCTTACACCCAAAAAGTCCTATTTCTCACGGACACAAAACATAAGACTCGATCTTACATTTAACGATCAACAAGATTTTCACACTAAGATCCTTTGTTAAACACACAACAAACATGCAAAATCTATCTATCTATCGAAAAGCATTAAATCAAAGCAAGAAAAAGGCACCGTACTTTTGTTGTCGTCCGCACAACTTATTTTATCATGTATTTCAATTAAAACGAACCTACCATTGGGTCTCCAGAGTCGCCATCAGAAACTCCACCTATGATGAAACCTCTCCACAAGGTGTCATCTTCACCTTTGCGCTATTTTCTTGTTGTGGAGAGTGAATGTCTATGCCTAGCCAATGTTGGATCCCTAGTTGTTTCCTCGGGTTTAGGAGGTGGTCGATAAGGTTTTACGCCCTCGCTCCTCTCCGCTACCCTCTACAAGTTAGTGAGCATAGAAAAACAATCCATGATAGAAATATCATAACTAAAATATTGAAAAGCATAGGTTTTATCAACATAATCATCACAAGTGAAGCTCAACGTATGTTTTTTTATCATCAATCTCATTATCACAAAGGAACTCATCTAGGCATTCATTATCACTTATCATGCAAGAGTTTTCACATTGAACAAGTTCATCACACAAAGTTATGTCCTTGCACATAAGAGAGGAAATAGGTGAATCATACTTATATTTATATATTCAAATCCCACCGTATCATTAACATCCTCTAGAGTTAGCGTTCCTAGATGAACACCTATCTTAGTCCTTGACATTTTTAGAAAAGGCCCCCCAATAGAATTGAGGGTGCACCACCATCGTGCTCCACGTTAAGGATATAGAAGTCCACTGGAATCACTAAATTGTCCACTCTAACCATTACATCCATAACTAAACCTCGAGGGCTAGCTTGGGAATGATCAGCTGATTGGAGAATTACCTTAGTTTCCTTTAGATCACCTATGTCCAGGTTTTCATTAAGGCTATGAGGAATGACATTAATAGATGCACCTAAGTCAATCATAGCATTTTTCATGAATTTTAACATAAGGAGATAGGTAATGAAAACATCTCGGGGCCATCACATTTCTTAGGCAGGTTCCTATGATTTATATTAGCCACTCCCCCTATCTTTTAGTATCCTACCTTCCTAGTTGGTTTATTCCTCTTCTCAGTACATGCAATTTTCAATAATTTAGCATAAGAAGGAACATGCTTAATCAAATCCAAAATAGGAAAGGATGCCTCAACCTTTTCGAAGATTTTCCAAATGTGCGCATCATTTGTTGCCATCTTCAATCTTCCCCTAAGTGCACTAGGAAAAGGAGGTGAAAGGATCACCTTCACCTCGGTGGGAAGGATATCTTTGGGAGGCTCCTCCTCAACAACCATTTCCCACTTTTAAAAGTTGGTCTTGTCAGCTTCCAAAATCAAGTCATCCTCTTGCACAATTTCTCTTTCGACCTCACACACTTCCTTCCTGCTCCTTAGCTTTAATTCACTCACATTCCTCGGAATAACCATTGGTTGGGAAGGAAGCTTACCGGATTCCTCAGCCTCAAGTCAACTCACTGAGGTGGCTAGTAGCCCAACTTGGACTTTGAGATTCTTGATGCTCGAAAATGCTCTATTGAAAACCTCCTTGATCTCTCTCCTTGTGCGCTCCGTGAACACATCATGTTTCTTCACCAGTTGGCTAATTTCATCTACGATCTTCTCCCAGTCCGACTTGTATAAGGCAGCATTATTGTTAGATGGCCCTTCTCCCTTTTGGTATGGTTGAGTTTGTGCATCTTGATTGTACCCTTGACCTTGGTTCTCCTCTCAACCCCATCGGACGTTGGGATTATCACGGTACCTAGGGTTGATGGAATTTGCATAGTGGACTTGCCTTTCACCTCTTTGGTTTTCTCAAAACCCTTGTTTTTTTCCCTTAGTGAATCGTTGCCTATTTCCATCGTTGAAGTTTGTTCCTTTCATCTCCTCAAAATCTTCAACCACTTGCTGACAATGATCGGTAGGATGATCAAGATTGCATACTCCGCACACCCTGACTTGATGCCTTCTCCATTTCATAAATTCCTATATCATCGAGGCAAGTTCACGAACTTGCTCTTCCAACTTGGGAGATTAAGCCGGTTTATCTAATGTCTTCACCCAGGATCTAGTGCCCAATTGCCTTGTCCCGCTGGCCATTTGGTGCACACTAGGTGGAACTCCGACAAATGCTTGTTCAAGTCTTCACAGCCCATCCTATGGAAAGTTAAAAAACATTGGATCATGTCACTCTTGAGCTCACAAGTCACATTCAATGGAAAAGGTGGGAAGATAATGCATAGGGGTTGATTCTCCAAGTTAGAAGCCATTAACTCCCTTAGCGTGCGATTATCTTTCTCTATAGCTGCATACTCCTAAAAAATAACTAGCTCTTGTGGAATTCCCGTTTTAGTTTTCCTTCTTCTTACTCTCCTATCACTTGTGCCTCCCAGTAGGTGTTACAAGATCCCTATGTCTTAAAAATCAAACAATGGCAAAAAAAATGGGTCAAAAGTAAACGGAAATACTATAACAAGGCTCAACAGCAAAAAACCAACTAAAGCCAGCAAAAACAAAAACAACAGTAACTACTAAAATAATAATTTATTCAAGTTAACAATTAAACCGTTAGACTAGCATCACCGGTAACGGTGCTAAAATTTGATCTGCCCTCCTTTCGGGGTCATAAAAATGAACCACAAGATATCACAACTATCTTACCCGAGGAGAAGGCTTGAACCAAATATCAAGATTTATATTGTTGCTCCCATTCGTACTACTATACTACCTATGGGGTAGATAGTGGAAAGACCTGGGTCATCCACAGAGATGCTAGGAATCCAAAAGTTAACTAGATACAGCTGCAATCAGGCCGTCAATTGGATCACGTGTCAGGAATAGCTAATGTTGCAAAATTGATTTTTGGGGGTTTTTATCTAACAACTACAATCAGGAAAAATCACAAAGGAGTAAAACTATTAATTTCTAGTGCTTGGGGAATATTTGTGTAATATGAATGATGAAATCCTCAATTCAATCAAATTCAAGACATAGGAATATATCATAATGCTTATGATACGTAGTGCGGTCGGTGGTCAACACTTCCACATACCTGTCACGTGGAGTGTGCATGTAATTCTTCCACCGACCTTGCCATCGTAATTAAGGGAGTGCAACAATGGAAAAAACACATTATGCAGATCTAATTCTCCCACGTGCTATTAAGTCCCAGGAGGTACACCATGAATGCTCTATCCCTAGGCCTTCAGAGGCAAAGGAAATAGGCCCCTTATAGATGGCTCTGAGGTTGTGACTTATGCTAACCCTAGTTTGCTACCAAAAGCTATCTCTATTTGTAACCTTTCTGGAAAACTCGGCAACTAAGACTAGTGTATGGTTGATCCAACGTTGACTCGCCAACCCACATGCACACATGCATATGGTACTACACCATCGTGACCCTAAGTACATCTAGGGTACTCTTCCCCGGGGGATGTAAATAGATACGCCAATATAAAATTAGACTACGGTGTGTCAATCTTAGTGTGACAATCATGCAATTAACAAGAAAATGATGAACAAGCCAACGTAATAATCATAAGCACATAAATATAGGTAAATCTATAGAATCTTCAAAAATAAGCACCAAATCCTGAATACAAATACAAAACCCTAGTTAATTAACTAATCTCTAAGAATTGAACACAAGTATTTCATGAAATTCAATGCCCTTGGGAAAAAACAAGAAGAAAAGAAATTAGAGAGAAGGTTGGAACCCTTTCTCTCTTTACCAACTCTCCTAGGAAATAAAAGTGAGTATAAACTTTAATCCAATGTATTCATAGAATTAAATATATGGATCTAAGAAAATAAAAAGAAAGGAAAAGAAAGAATAGAAAAGAAGAACTGTAGAGAAAGAGAATTCCCCTTTTTTTTTAACCTACCAAAAACTTGAAGTCTACATTATGCCTACTTGTTCAACCCTAGAAGCCTAAAGGCCACTATATATAGAAGTAGGGAATTGTACCATCTGGGGGCTGGCACGATGTGTATTGTCTGGCATGGCCGTGCTGGCTGGTGCTGACACGGGTCGTGCTGCCTGACAAAGTCATTCTTCCTAACACGGTCATGCCAGCTGGAGGCAGCACGGTCTGTGTTTCCAGGAATGGTCCGCGTTGCATGGCACGGCTGTGGCGGGTGGTGCCAACATGGGATGTGCTGTCTGACACAGTTAGGCCAGTTGTGTCTAGCATAAACCGTGTCGGGAGGCATGAACCATCGACTAGGACTCCGTTATTGCCTTCTTATGCTTGCGCCCGCGTTGTTTGGCTTGTGCCGTCTTCTGGAAGAACTTCTTGATCAGTTGAATGGTGTTGGCCGTGTGAATTCTTCTAAACCATCTGCTAGGGGTCATTTTCTGAGATAAATAGTGGTGCGAGCTTGTCTTTATTTGCACCCTGTGGGCTGGTCTTCACATTTATAGAGTTGAAACGACACGGGCCATGTAATAAGGCATGGTTCATGGCCATACTTAGTCTCAAAAAGGGTTGGGGCAGTACTGGCCATGTTACACCAAACAACTCGTGCCAAAGGGTTATAGCACGACCGTGATAGATGGAAAGGCTCGTGCTGAAGGTCCCTGACATGACCCTTCCAAAATCTGATTTTTTTTCCTCCAACTTGTTTGAACTACTACAGATGAACCGCTGTTCCGATTAAAAAATTTCATGTAGTCAATTTTACAGTGCTTGATAAGATGAACCAAATGGTACCACCTATGCACGCTGATTCTTCTTGGATCATTGTCGAAACTCTGTACTGCTATCAAATTACAATTCACCAACTTCTTTGTCTTCCTTCTATGATCCTTCTGTCTTTTATCGTGTTTTGACTCGTGACCATCTTCTACCATCCTTGCAAGTGTCCTTCTACAATCTACGACCACCCTTGCGGATGGCCTTCTACAAAACGATGCCAAAATAATCACGAGTAACCTACAAGTAAGCTCACAAAAGATGATCCTGGTGCTCGTGAATATAAACTTTCCATTAGATTCTATTAAGCCTACAAAACTCAGGATTTAGATAAGAAAACCAATAATTGTCATCTAAACCTTTTGTCGTGTAAACCTAAATAAAACTAGTAATCAACCAAATAAAGCATAATAACAAATACATCAAAAGCATTGGTTAACGTATGCATAAAGGTGCAGATTAGAATAGTTGGGTTGTATATTGCAATTTGTATTCCGTCGGCACATCAAATTTGAGTTAGGGAAAAACTGGTACGAGGTCTCTTACAACGTCAAGGAGGAGGCTTGGAAAGACTCATACGAGGTCTCTTTCTCACTGTTTTATATCTATCATATTTGTGTTTAACACTTATCTAATTTACATCCATGTAAATGTTGCATTGCAGGCATGCTTAAATTTGAAAACAGGCTGACTGTGGTTGAATGAAAGAGAGTGAAGATGAACGTGTGTAAGAAAGCGTGTGACAACCATTGAAATTGGAATACGGAGATGGAAAAAAAGTACATAAATGACGTCAAGAGCACAAAAACACATCAATAGTTAAACCCTGTAAGCACTAAGAGTGGATGGATGAAGAGGAGTTGAATTTGTTTTGATAAACACGTTGGTCGGGAGATTTCCAGGTAAGTTTAACTTGAAGTACGTTAGGAGAGCTTGTTAAAACTTGTTATCATTAATGGTGTGATATTGTTGCTTACATAACCTATTATTGTATCCTAAAATATAGGTGATAGAAACCGCCTAATTGAAGCAAAAAAATACACTCACCATAGTGGGAAGAGAGATAACTGGGCAACCAAAAATAAACTTATTGAGCAGCAAAAAGAAACGGTTAGAAACAAGTTGTAGAATCAAGGTTCAACTGAAGAGGAGATCGAGCATTAGTTGAGTGCAAAAAGTTTCATGCCCGATATATCTCTATTCTACCTAGAGTCCAACAAGGGGGAGCGCAGAGAGTACACAACCCCAAAAGATCAGGCAATTGTTGTAAGCATTATAAATACAAATTGCACGTTAATTGTGTTTGTTTCTTCACGTTTTTCATATTGTTGTTCATATCTAATATATTCATATGCAAACAGTTAAAGATGAACAAGAAGGTCATGAACGGAACAATGTTGTTGGAACCCGGTGAGAACAATTTGATCAAGGAACGAAGAGGAAGGATCACCCCCGGTCGGTACATGGGGGACACAGAATGGAATCCATATGTCTTTCGCTATACCACAAGTTGTGAGGAGCAAACGTGGCAACAGCTCCTTTACTGAACCAAGGGAGTGGAGGAAATCCCTCATGGAGCGGCTAGTAGTTAAGGCAATGGTTGCATACTTAGGCCAGGTGGTCAAGGGGATCACACCAACAGGCACAGTTAATATCCCCACTGTGCTCGATGATCTAAAAACCTTCATTGAGAAGGCCTTTGTAGATGTATGCACCGGTCTCAACGGGCCAGATTATGATACCAACGATGGAGAGGAAGATGAGGAGGTAGACACTGATGCAATAATTTGTTTCAGTTACATAAATCAATAGGGTTATATGTTCAGTTTACTGAACCAATTAACCAATTTCTATTTTCTTCAACTTAAATTATGGCGAGGAGGCAATCTTATTCATTAAGAACATTTATGGAGAAGAGATAATGCATACAAAAAGCTTCTGACAAAAGTCAGGTCATCCAAAAAATGCACGAGATGGAGTAGCTCGCATTCGAGTGTGCGAGTCAACCAATCATTCCAAGGTTGGATTGTCATCTGCCAAAGACCAATTCAATGATTTTTTAGAAGCGTTTGGAAGTTTTTATTATTATCCTTTTGCTTTGGTCAGTGATGAGGATGAGTTCCTGAGTAGCAAGGCTAAGGACTTGGCAAAAAAGGAATCCACGGATGAAGAATTAGAATGCTTCAATGTTACTGATGATGAGGTGATTTCATTGTAAAATTAAATAACCTATTGTGCTTCTATTTTTCTGCTTATTTGTTATTAAACTTAAGTCATTTGCGTATCAATATACTCAAACATTATGGGCAAAGCCATCCGCATCGAGTAGCAACCTCTAACCATCCAAGAAAATACATGACCACCATAAAGTTATCAAACATGTACATTTCTAAAGCAATAATCATATTCACTATTAAGATATTTTGAGTACACATACAAATTGGTAACAATGTTTTTTACTTTGGACACACAAATTGTCAACAAGGGTAATTTCAAGGATTATTCAATGATGAAAAAGTACATAGAGTATAGCAATGGGGTTCTAAAAGACATGCAACAACTTGGAAAAGTTGTATTCTTACCCCAATTTTGACCATCAAAATTTTATAGATCACATTCTTGTGGACTAGAAATAGATTAGTTGGTCGATTTTGGAAACAAGCTTTGGAATCTTACTTTTTTACTTAGATCTCCAATGCATAGATGGATATGCGGAAAGGGTAAGTTTTAACATTAGATTGTAGTTTAATTTTGTGTCATTTTGCTTCTCATGATTAATTGATGATATTCTTATGGGCACTTATGGGAGAAACTATACGACACTAACAATGGGTGCATCCAATTTTGTTTGTCAAACATGGGAAACCTAAATAGGAAGTTCATTGAAAATGAAATCAATAACTGTGTAGAGCTGATTTTCACAAAAATGCAAGCAAATGAAGCTGACATCTGTGTGGCGCCTTACCTTAGATTGTAAGCCACAAATTCTTGCTATAGTACCTCTTCTCATACCGTCCTTGATTTTTAGTCATTTACTATTTTCATTTCAATGAACCAATCATTGGTACCTCATCCTCGTCTCCCTAGTGCAAAAGTTGTTTTTACCCTTGACATGATTACCGAAGACATCAAACTCAGCCATATAATTGACACCCAAGTGATTTTCAAGTATTTAAATTCTTTTCATTGTACGTATTTCATCTAGTCTAACTGAGGTACGTTAACTTTCAACGTAAATATTCAAATTTCTGTATTTATAGGCTTGCATGTACATATCAAAGGGAGAAGAGGAAGATTGAACCATCTCCTGATTACACTTGGAAAATCACGAATATTGATGTAAGTCATTCAATCCACACGTTTCAATTTGACTGTAAATATTGAATACATTGACAAATGTTAACAAATCAATTTTTTTCAGCTCAGATGATAGAACAGTCAGTGGCAATGATGGTACTATGTCATGCTATTCATGGAAGAAGTGGTGCTCAAAACACAGTCCAACAAGATCCTCATAGTTAGTGGCTAACATATCAGGTAAATGTTCGTTTTTCTTTCATACTCAATACTTAGGGCCAATGTAGTACGTGTAAAATCCAAGGTGTTTTCTGAGGTACAAGAAGCATACAATGCATATGAAATTCAAAGTTATGCCGAGAGATGGTGCGAGCCTTGGGTAGAGGCATACTCAAAACAAACAAACACGTTCATGGACCACCAGGAAAATAAGGACGGAATAGTTGTATGATTGTTAGTGCTTTGCGATTGTTTGAGGATTAATAGCGGTGGATGAGAATAATTGTTATGATTTCTTCTTTCAATTGTTTTTTTTGGGGTTTTAATTTTAATTCATTTTAATCCTTTTTAATTCAAATAAAAAATTGCATTAGATGTTCTACGTTTCAGCACTAAAACATTTCAGGAAATTATACAGGATGAGGAATGCATGTCGAACTATTGCACTACAAATGAAATTCAATACTAGCACCAGCAATATCAATATAGAATCGATGAGTGAAAATTTAGTCTCAGCAAAATTTACACTACCGGTGCTAGAAAACATGAGCACCAGATGTATGATTAGTACTAGTGTTAGGAAATAATAGTACCCAGTTATCAACAAGCAATTGGTGCTGTAAAATTCAACCATTTTCTAAAAATCAGCATCGGTATTAAACAATATACATTGCTACAAACAGATTAGTACAACACTGAACATCATGTACAATCATAGCACCGGTGAGGATATGTACCGGTGCTCAATGTACGTAGCACTTGTAAGAGATGATGTACACCAGTATCAAATACCGGTGCTAAGATTAACTCAACATCGGTCTGGATTACCGGAGTCGGAAATCTGCATTCCAACAGTGCCACACTTAGGAACTAGTATTAAAAGGGGTAGAATTAATAGTGCCTGTGGGGTGAATTACCGGTACCTATGTAGTTGTCTTGCAGTAGTGACAACCTGTTCTCTGGGCCCTATTTTTAAGCTTCTGAGTGGAACAAATTGTTCATGTTTCCACAGTCTATCTTCTAGGATATCTTTAAGCTTTTCTGACTTGGTACGGACTGTGCATGTTTGCACGGTCCGTTCATCAGGCCTTCATCTTCTTGTCTATTCTTGTGGCACAAACCGTGTAATATGGCATGGTTTGTACTAGAGGAACACTTCTAATTGGCCTTGAAGATTCTTCTTCTTTTCCCTTCCTTTTTCTTTTACTTTCTTCAATCTATTACTGATCTGCACCTAAAATCATGCGTTGACCAATGCATTTGACACTTTTGTTTGTATTTTATGGTTGGTTGATTGCTAGTTTTAGTTAGGTTTACATTACAAAGGGTTTTGATGACTATTGTTGGTTTTCTTATCTAAATCCCTAGTTTTGTAGACTTAATTAGATCTAATGGACACTACGTTCTCACGAGCGCTTAGATTATATTTTTTGGAGCTTAATGGTAGGTTACACATGAGCATTTCGGCATAGTTTGTAGAAGGCCATCTGCAAAGGTGGTAGTAGATAGTAGAAGGCTATCCGCAAGGGTGGTAGTAGACAGAAGGCCACGAGTCAATATGTGGTAGTAGATAGAATCAAGCCGAGAAAATAAGGGAGTCAAAGTTCAAGAAATAAAGAATTGGCATGGTCGTGTAATACTACATGAGCCATGATAGAAGACCATGGCATAGGCCTCATGGTTCCACATGGCCTATGATGTCAAATATACCTCGTGCGGCTAAATATGGGCAGGGGTCGTGCCATATTGCCAGCCTGTGAAATTCAATGTTAAGATGTGAAAACTAGCCCACGGGACATAAAAAATGTCTCACCCGCTCCATCAATTTTCCAAGAAATTGACTCCCAGCTAGCGGCCTGCAAGAATATATAAGGTATGTGCTGTTCAATAGAGGAAATCAAGCTTCCAGTTGGTTTCCAGCGAAGATCTACATAGCCCGTATGGTTCAAATAATCAGGAAGGGATCCCAGTCAGTGGCCCATAATGAATGGCGTGACCGTGCACTCTGGAAGGCCGAGCACTATGCCCAGTCGATAGCCTATGTGCAATTACAAGGGTCGTGTGTTGTAGCAAGGCCCGTGCCCGGCAGCTGCTATAGTTTAACTTGCCCTTTTTTTGGCCTTTTTCGAGGCCCATTTCTATCTACTATAAATAAGAGCCTATATCTGCAGGGTTTAAGTTTAGATAGTTATGTTTTCAATCTCCTAGTTTTTCCCAATAGTAGGTAGAGAGAGAAAGGGACTAACCCTTCTCTCTTAGTTTAATTCTTCTTGTTTTTCCCAAGGGAATTGAATCCAATAAAATTTTGGATTCAATGTTTAGGGAGTAGTGATTTAGGTTAGGGATTTATATTTGTATTCATGACTTGGCAGTTATTTTGTGAGATTCTAAGATCTCCCTATCCATTATACTTATGAACATTATGTTTACTTGTGTTTTACATTCTTGTTAATTGCATGATTGTTACACAATGGTTGCATACACTTTAGTCTACTTTCATATTTGCGCATTTACTGATATCCTCTAGAGAGCGTCACTAGGGTAATAGGGGGAGCGACAGTCCGGGACCGTATGGGTGTATGTATGTGGGTTGCCGAGTCACCGTTCCGATGTCCGTATGCTAGTTAATCTGGGCTGGAGTCCAAAAGATTACAGATAGGATAGTTTAATAGAAACTAGGGTTGGCATAATTCGTCCTATGTCATTACAACCTTAGAGTCAATGATAAGGTGCCCATCCCCTTACCTCTGTAGGCCTGGGGAGACGCATTCATAGTGGAGTACCCGGGACGTAATATTACGGGGAAGAAACTGATATACACAGCAGGTAGCGCTGTTGTTGCACTCTCTTAATTACCGAGGAGGTGTCAATAAAAGAAAACGAGAGCACCCTTATGTGATAAATAGGGGGGAGTGTTGACTATCGACCACTCTATGTGGCATAAATATTAGGATAGGTTTATATGTCTTGTATTTGATTGAATAAATGATTGAAATATACTACCAGCCATGTAACGAAAATATTTCCCCAAGTGCTAATTTAATATAATTTAGTCTCTTGTGCTTGCATGCTTGTAGTCTTTAGTTAAAACCCCTGGGAGGTAATCTTCGTACCTCTCAAATATAGCCCTAAAGTGCTTCCTAAATACAACTGAGTAGATACTGGTAAATCGGGGTTGTCCACGAAGAAGAGGGGTTTTCCTAAGGGTCCTTGCATATAAGATGGATAGAAGAATATATACAGATATATAAAATAAACTAAATGGGAAAGGGGGAGAGGGGGTTGGTTAGTTTTTCTAAGTTATGAATTTAAAACACAAGGAAATTATCATAAACTAGAATTAAGCTAAACATGCAACAAACTACAATGAGTCAATTTAACACAAAGCACGAGACGTTAGGCGCAATTGATTTTCACTTCCAAACCTCTTACCTATCCTTGAATCCACAACCTATTTACTACTTTGACTATTTATTGTGAAGATAAATCTTTCATTCTTCTTTGATGGTAGTTTACAAGAGTGAATTCAAGATCCCTTGTAAACCTCACTGATGACCCTTTTGGTTGAGAAACGACTGAACATATCCCATTAATGGCATTATGTACGAAAAATAAACAATCTTGATAACACTTATAAATGTTAAATCAAATGTCTAAGTATTGAATCAATTGATGCATTTACTAAGATTAGCCGAGAATATGCAACATTCAATGACTTCTCCAATTTGCTAACTTAAAATAAACATGACAAAGGTTTCAACATCATCACATTCATCTAGAAATTGTAATACCATAAACCCAATTAGAAGCTCTGAATCATTCTCTTGAATTCCAAGTCAAAAGTGGAGAAATTAGCTACTTTCATCGACTCTCAACAAGTATCATACAAGCATTTCATATCACTAAACTTCAAATCACATGAATGTTATCAACAACACAAATTAAAAATCTTCATAAATGCATAATAGACAAAGCATTCAATTGGCCCCCAAGACTAGAATTAGCTACTACAATCCATACTAACAATCACAATCAAACTAAACATAATCCAAAGTAAAATAAGATGAAAAATAAGGAGAAACTAGGGTTTCAAATGCGGAAAGGTAGGGAAGAAGAAGATTTGAAGAGAGAGGATAAGATTTGCCTTTTATAATACAAGAAGAGTAACTATCTATGGACATTCATCTGTAGAGACTGGTGATACAGTCGTCGCGACTCGCGACAGAGATCAAATGCAGCATCTTCATTTCATTCTTTTTCTTGTCTCAAGTTTTCTTCTTCAATTCCTCAGGTCCTTAAAGCTCAAAAGATGGTCTCCAAATCTTCATACAATTTCTTTTTCACACAAAATTCCCTAAAAAGTAATAAGAGTAAAAAAGTCGCTCTTAACTGTCCTAAGAGAATTTCAAGGTAAAATGCAAAATTTAGACCATAAAAGTGTACAAAAGTGAGTCCAAAAATTCCCAAAATAACCATATAAATTGAACACATCAAATCTCCCCACACTTGAACAACCTTACTTGTCCTTGGGTAAGAAACGATTCAAGAACACAAAGAGATTCAAATATCCACATCCTATCACTAATATTCCTCCAATCAATATCTCACAAAACAGTCATTAGCATAAATCTCAAAATCAAATATCAATTGTGAATTTTTTCACACACAACCCCAATTCCTAAATCTACCCAAACATACTACCTATCAATTTACTACTATCCAAACCTACTACCTATCAATTTACTACTACCCATAATAACATAGCCAAATCCTGAACTAATAATCACAATTTCCTATGGTACAAAATGAAGTCAAAACCATATCAAAGGTTTAAGCACATATTTCACTTATACCAATATATCAACTCAAAAACGAAGTACACAAAGAATCAAGAATTGATAACCCTACTTCGTTTCCCCGCTAAGTCACCCAATCCCAAGAAGTCTTATAATGTAGGCTACCTGATTCATCTATATGTCATCGCAACCTTATGACTCCAACGCCGACAAATGAGTAGAATTGTAACAAATGTTTTATTTTCTTTTTTTCTCACATTTTTCTTAGGAGCCCTTTCGGGTTTTCATCCTAGCGACACATCATGTTTCATTGGCTCACATATCACCCACATTTAGACTCTCATTTTTACCTAGGCTACCCTTTCGGGTTTTCGACCTATCTGGGCCCCTAATGTTGCCTAAATTGCCATCATGGGCTTTAAACTTGGAGGATTTTCAACTTGGAGGACTTTCTTATTATGTTTTTTTTTCAAAATTGTCATTGTTTTTCATTTTCCCCATGTTTTTCCAATCAAAAGTAGCAAAAAGCATCCACGATCAAGATTAAAAGAATGTAAGTCATTCAAGCTCTCCCCACACTTAAAACATTACATTGGCCTCATTGTAAACAGAAAAGGAAAAAATGATAAAATCAATGGGGCAAGTAGAATGACTCACGATCAAGAGTAGGGTGAAGAACCACCACTACCGAGGTAGCGCTGATGATACTGTGAAATTCACTCCTCATTTCTCCTGCGCCTATTTGCCGCCCGTATGCATTTGTATCTTCATGTGATAGACCTAGGAGGAAAGATAATAAATATCCTCATCCATGTCCATCAGGCCTTGGGATATAAAAATATTTTGTTTGGCTTTTCTGTGAAATTCGACTCGACTATGTGCAGCAAGCGGGAGTATAAATCTAAAGGAGTCTGAGGGAACTAATCATGTGCATCGTCCTGCATTGGTTGAAATCACCCCCCTCGGTATGGACTGGCATCAGAGGCAATGCCTAAAGCTCCCCTACAACATTGGCCCGGCATAACACATCTGGCTCTATAGCTAAGTTGGCAACGGGTATGTTGATCTCTAGCTTATTCCGTTGGGACTGAGGAACCTTCATAAAGGTGATCCTGCTCCTCCCATAAAACTATTGATACACGCCCCCACAACTTTGGCCTTGAGGAGGTGGTAATTGACCATCTGCGGCAGAGTGATGAGGTATGACTCACCCCTGCCTAGATGCTGAAGACCTGGAAGAGTGGTGATATACAAGTGCTCTGCGAGGAGGGTGATCATACCTACCATTGATATCTCACCTTTCGCCTTCTCCGCCACGCCGATAACTCTCTCAACCTATAACTCAAACCACTTTCTGAAGCATGTGACCTCGTTCGTAAGGTTCCATAAGTATCGGATTTCATCATTGAGGATATTCGTAGCCTCTGCCTAATAGAACAATATGCCCATCAAAAAGTGATGCACAAAGCGGAGATCGGCATGGATGATGATGCTATTTTTGTCCCTCACATCCCAAACTTTCCTCGTGATGGTATACCAAAAGGCTACATCATCTTGAAAAGTGGGTGTCGAGGCCTCTGGATCAAACCGTGCTCCAATGTCCACCGTGTCTCAAGCAAATACCTACTCAATATCCTAGAGGGTCATCTCATAAGAAATGTCATTGAGATGGAACATGATGAACCACTCGGAAGGCTGCTCTCTTCTTGAATTATACACTCTTACCGTGGAGAGGAATTCCAAGGTGTATCTTCTTGTATGTTGGTGCGCCACAGCTCATGAAACCTTCTAAGTCTCCTTTGGTTATAAGGCACCCACGTCGATGGATTTGGTCTCTTGTATTCTCCGAATAGCCAATCTCTCCCATCTCTCCACATATACACAGGTGATTTGGAGCAAACTCAAAAACTTGTCTGGGGTTAGCACTGGGGCTGGCTCCGGAGCTAGAGGGGGAGACAGAGGTGGTGCGGATGAAATCGCACCTCGAGTAACATGTCGTCTCTTCGGTGCAATAAATATCACCACAGAAAACAACTCACAAACTCACATGGACATAAGAATATATAATACTAGGTTTAGCATCAACATTTAATAAACCCTAGTATTCTCAAAGAATATCCAACCCATTAAGCAATTACCACTATGAAAGTATCCCATGAAAATGTCAAACATATATCAAAAACTATCCAAGCATCATTACAGGATTTAGCAATCATACTTACAATGATGTAGTTGGCACACTACAATTAACCAAAGGCAACCATAAAGATGCAAGAATGTTCATATGTCGATACATGTAAAATCCAATCATAGTTCATTGCTAGATAAATTCCTCTACATGCTTATGTCCTATCTCACCATACTTGGCCATACATTGAAAATCACCAAATTGGAATTACCATGTGACCAAAACTACCTATGCAATTTCCCAAGAGCACAACTATAGCCATCAATCATCATGCCTATCTTAAACAAAACAAGTCTAACAATTCTATTGTTCTTGGACAAAACTACACTGGAATAATCATTACCAACCAAGTATGTATCAATATCAATCATTTCAGTTCAAAAAATCACCAAGAATATTCAACTCATATATTCACAAAATCACAAAGTCACAAAATCATCAATTACACAAATATCAACAATTAAAATTTATAGAAATGAGTAATTGTACCACGTATGAGTGTAAGATAATGGAAATAACAAGCCTACAAACAATCCAAGCTCTAATAATGAATTCTTTCAAAAAAAAACCCTAATTTCTAGGGTCTGTGATTTTTTGGATTTTTGGGCTGATTTGGGGGTGATTTTGGCGTAGAGATGGATATGGGATGTAGATGGGTGGATTCCAGTGTATTCTGAGGTTAAATCTGGCCGGAATGGTGGATAAATGGTGGAGGAGCGGTGGTCTCGAGCGGGTTTTGACGAAGGAGAGGAAAGAAATGGGAGAATGAAACTATGATACCCATTTTTAATTTTGAATCTGGGTACTCATCGCGACTCGTGATGCTATTGTTACGACTCGCGACAAAGAAGTTAAACAGTTTCTAGAAGTCAGCCTCCTATCGTGACTCGCGACGCTATTGTTGCGACTAGCAATATATTGGACCTGGGAGTTGTAAAGTTTCAGAAAAAACTTCTAATTTTTGTTGTGACTCGCGACAGGATTATCGTGACTAGCGATCAAATGATTCTGGGAGTTGGAATTGTTTAGAAAACTTCCTGAGTATGGTCGCGACTCGTGGTAGAAATGTCGCGACTCGCTAGGACCAGCCGCGACTCGTGACAAAATGGAACTAGGAGTTCATTTTTGCCAAACGTTTTTTATTTTGATTATGACTCACTACCCATTGTCGTGACTCATGACAAGAATTTACTTGGAGTTGAAAAATTCCTTTTTCGTCACGACTCGCAACATAACTGTTGCGGTTCATGACAGACAGGGTTTCCTAATACTCAGAAAAAAATTTAGTTACCAAACCTCCAAAATTTCCTTCTTTTCTCAAGGCCTTCATTCTTTAATCCATCCAATGCAATGCACTTCACTTGCTACAAAATCATGGAAAAACACAACCGTGAAAATAACAGGACAAAATAATGACAAATAATGACAAAAACCAATTGGAAACAACATCGACGGGGAGTCACGTATGACAATCTAGATGATGAAAAGCAATTTTATTTAACATCGTCAACATGACTTACTCCTCTAATTGGATTCATTCCCAAAATGAGCTGAGAGGGTTGGTCTCTTTTCCTTGATCCATGACAAAACTTTTGGGATCCACATCATCCCCCAACAAAACTTGGGGCACATACCCTAGAGCTTCTTCATCGTCCTTAAACATGCTCAGCAGCTCCCTTTTTTTCTCCACGACGATCTCAATTAAATGAGCAGGTTTTCTTTCCTTCTCTAAAAGATGAATATTTAAGAACTTTCGATGGTGGTTTGCACTCTACAACTGAAGTCTTCACATGAGAAGGAGGGAAACCCACTTTTTTGGCTTTCCCGTGGATATATGGGGGGGAGGGGTTGAAGTTACCTTCCCAAGATAGTCTTCATCACTGTTTATTTCCTTTAAGTTAGTACTAACAACATTTGCAATATAAGCATCATTCAAAGCATTATCTAGGACA
Organism: Rubia tinctorum; assembly: GCA_032355605.1. Taxonomy (NCBI): domain Eukaryota; kingdom Viridiplantae; phylum Streptophyta; class Magnoliopsida; order Gentianales; family Rubiaceae; genus Rubia; species Rubia tinctorum. The sequence goes on from JAULKM010000612.1 coordinate 18,014, forward strand.
ACATTCAAGAAACTACCGTCACTGGGCTCTAGCAGATCTTGCTCTATATCATTAACAACATCAATACCTTGGCAAGAGTGGTATCTACTATGATGATCAATAGAATTATTAATTTGAGATTCTACTTTCAGCCCATTAAATATCATGGTTAATATTCCATTATACACATTGATTATTATCTTTGAAGTCTTTAAAATGGCTTACCTAAGAGAATAGGTGTTGCATGATTATAACTCTCCATATCAAGGACATAAAAATTGGCGGAGAATGTCAAAGAGTCCAATTTCACCAACACATCATTCACAATACCTTTTGGGAGTGTGCTAGAGTGATTGGCTAGTTGGATAACAACCCCGATTTTGTGCAAGGCACCGAGATTGAAACTCTCATACCAAGGATATGGGATCACATTTATTGAAGCACCGAAATCTAGCATGGCCTTTTTAACATGTTTTCCTCATATCACACAAGGGATTGTAAACATTCCCTAATTATCATATTTAGGAGGTAATTCATCATCAAACATGGCAGAGACGTGCTCACTTTTTTCCACTTGTTCTCTTATTTTTCTTTTTTTTCTTTTTTCTTTCCTATTGACGGGACACAATTCCTTAAGAAATTTAGGATACCTAGGAATTTGATTTATAGCATTTAAGAGTGGAATGTTTATCTCGCATCTACGAAAGACTTTGTGGATCTCCTTGTTGTTCTCCTTCTTTCTCCTACCCTCAAAGCCTTGAGAAAGGTGGTTCCGACACATATATGTGGATTTCCACCACTTTAGCTTTCTTGTGGGGAGGGATGAGGTCTCAGGGTTTGATCCCATCCTTGGCACAATGGTCTTCTCTTAAATTTCCTTCCTCTTGCTCACATTCTCTTTGGCCAACTCCTCAGTCTCCTTCTCACAATATTCCTCTTTCTCAAGCACCTAATCAACAACAACTTTTCCTTGGGGCCCTTTCACCTCTTTACCACTCCTCAATGAGATGATACTCACATTTTTTCGAAGGTTTAGTTCCTGTTGGAAAGGAATTTTCCCTTTTCTCTTGTCTCCATCCGATTCAATATTTGAGCCATTTGACTCACTTAGGTCTCTAAGTTCTTGATGCTTGATTCGGTCTTCTCTTGAAACTTCTCAGCCTTCTCCACACATAAGCTCAATCTCCCTATGGTTTGCATCACTTCATCTTTTGAGAAGCCCAAACTCTCGCCTTGATCATAGGGCTTGTCTTGGAGCCTTGGGAAATTTTTTGGCGTGGGCCGGTATTGTTGTTGTTGAGGGTGGTATGGTTGTGCATTATGTTCTCCTTGAGAATTTCCATACCTAAGATTCAAGTGATCTCGATTACCCCCATTGTAAGGCCGATTTTGGTAGCCTTGACCACCTTGACCACCTTTATTTTCTTGATAACCTTTATATCCTTGGCCTCCTTGAAAACCCAAAGCTTTCACCTCTGCTATATAACCATCTTGCAAACTTAGGCACCCATCTGTCGGGTGCAATGAAGAACAAATCTCGCATGACTTCACATGAGGTATGGTTCCAGTCTTTGTCACCAAAGCTTTCACCATGGAAGTGAGTGACAGAACTTGGTCCTCAAGTTTTCCATTGTTGGAGGGAGCACTTGTGGCGTTCATATTTTGCCTTCTCAAATTAGATCTTGAGCTAAAGGTCCTTAACTCCTTGGCCAACTCTTTAGAGAGCTCTATAGCCACTCCTGAACTCTTGTTCCCAATGGAACCACCACAATATCCCCTCACTAGCCTTTGTTCCTCATTAAGAAGACCGTTGTAAAAATAATAGACCAAATCTCCTTTAGAATAGCCTTTATATGGACACCTTTAAAGAAGCTTTTTCAACCACGCCCAATCGTCTAACAACGACTCTTCATTCCATTGGAGGATATTACTAATCTCCTTCTTCAAGTTGGAGGACAATGAGGCCAGGAAGTACTTGGAAAGAAACTTACTCTTCAACTTAATAAATGAGTTAATGCTCCAGGATAGAAGGTAGTGGAGCCAATCTCTTGCGGCATCTCTTAGCGAAAAGGGGGAAGGCTTTAAACTTATAAAGATCTTCATCCACTCCTTCAGGAATCATACAACAACAAACCATGTGAAAATTGGGGAGATGTTTGTAGGGGTCCTCCCCTTACCTACTAAAAAGGAAGGTAGCAAGTGTATCAACCTGGGCTTTAACACAAAATGCCCATTCGGGCCAACCTCCAGAAATGTGATGCACACATAGGTTGCTGCTCAAGGTTGGGAGTAATAGTCCCCCTCAATGGAACTTGCCTCAATGGGACATTCCCTCCTTGAAGGTGAGGGTGTTGAGGTTCTTCTTCCGGATGCTCGTCTTAAGGCTCTATGGAAGTAGAAGGTTCACCAAAATGGTCACTAAAAGGGGTGTTATTCACACTTTCTAAAGAAAGCCTCCTAGCCCTTTACAAGTTCAACTCTAACTCGGGGTCGTAGCTCAGGGGTTCTTGTGAAGAGAATCGTGTACAAACCATACACCAAGAATTCGAACAATACGTCTCCAAGCTAACCATAAGTCAACTAAAAACCAAACAAAAACAAACTAGCACATATTTACACAACTAGCCATATATTCACACATAATATGCCCAAACACTTAAAAATAAATGCCTCTTCCCCGGCAGCGGCACCAAAATTTGGGAGGTCATCACCGTATCTCTCAAATATACAATTTATATCCCTAAAGTGCTTCCTAAGTACAACTAAGTAGATAGTGGAAAATTAGGGTCATCTACGAAGAAGAGAGATTTTCCTAAGGGCTCATGCATATAAGATGGATATATATAAGCAACTAAAGGGGGGTTGGTTTTCCTTGTTATGAATTTCAAAGACAAAGAAACTATCATAAAATAGAAATTAAGCTAAACATGCAACAAACTAAAAAGAGTGAATTTAACACAAAGTGAGGGACCTTGGGCGCAATTGATTTCCACTTCCAAACCTCTTATCTATCCTTGAATCCACAACCTATTTACTACTTTGAGTACTTATTGTGAAGATAAATCTTCCATTCTTTTTTATGGTAGTTTACAAAAGTGAATTCAACATCCCTTGTGAACCTCACTATTTAGCTGAGAAACAACTAAAGATATCCAATTAATGTTATTATGTACGATGAATCCACAAGCACGATAACACTTATAAACATTAATCTAAATGTTTATGTATTGAATCAATTCATGCATTTACTAAAATTAGCCAAGAATATTCAACATTCAATGACTTCTCCTAGTTGCTACCTTAAAATAAACATGACAAAGGTTTCAACATCATCACATTCATCTAGTAATTATAATACCATAAACCCAATTAGAAGTTCTAAATCATGCTCTTGGATTCAAAGTCAAAAGAGGAGAAATTAGCTACTTTCATCAACTCCTAACAAGTATCATACAAAGATTTCATATTATCAAACTTCAAATCACATAAATGATATCAACAACCCACATTAAAAGATTATAATAGACAAACCATTCAATTGGTAGAAATGATTCTCAAGATATGGGTAAGGAAGCTACAATCAATTGCTCCCACAACTAGAAATAGCTACTACAATCCATACTAACAATCATAATCAAACTAAACATAATCCAAAGTAAAGTAATATGAAAAGCAAGTAGAAACTATGGTTTCAAATGGGAGAAAGCCGGGTAGAAGAAGATCTGAAGAGAGAGGATAAGATTTTCCTTTTATAGTAAAAGAAAAGTAACAACTAATTATGGCCATCCATCTACCGCGACTCGCGACACATGCGTTGTGACTAGCGACAGAGATCAAATGCAGCATCTTCATTTCTTTCTTTTTCTTGTCTCAAGTCTTCCTCTTCACTTGACATCTCTTCAATTCCTCAAGTTTTCAAATTTTAAAAGAGGGTATTCAAATCTCCAAATCTTCATACAATTTCCTTGTCACACAATTTCCCTAGAAAATTAATAAGAGCGCAAAAGTCGCTCTTACTTCTCCTAGAGCACAAAAGTGTACAAATGTGAGTCCAAAAATTCCCAAAATAACCATATAAAGCGAACACATCAACCTCTCCAAAACCTGTTTTGCGACATTAGCTAGTCCTGACACGTGATCGGATTGACGACTCGATTACTGCTTTGTATAGTTGAGCTTTAAAATCGTAGCATCTCTGTTGATGATCCCGGTCTTGCCACTATCCACCCTTTGGTAGTTCAATAGTAAAAATGGGAGAAACAATATAAATCTCTATCTTTGATCTCTGAAGCGCTCCGCGGGTTAGTAGATTTCTTCCGCAAAAAGGTTGTGATTTATTAGCGACCCCGTGGAGTGCGGATCAACTACCATTAGGTTCAACAACCTTCATTCTTCTACCAATCTTGCGATTGGCCTTCAATCTACTACCATTCGTGTGAATGGACTTCTCCAATGTATATCTTCAATCTAATCTCAATAAATACATATAGACCACTCATCGAGGAAAAATCCCATCACGCAAAGAATATCTTACAAAGTACAAAATTTAACATAGATAATAAAACAAGATGGTTATAACTCTTCACCATGAAAATCACCTAAAACCTATTTATCCACAAACAAAAGCATATAAAAAGAGGTGCTATATGATCTAAGAAAACATGCATTTTCCGTCTCATCAAACCTCAAATGCATAACCACACTGAAATACAGAGTTGCGAGAATAGAGAAGAAGACGCCGGAATTGCCGGCGGTTATAAGCGGTTACGGAAGAAGAAACAACGATAAAATGAAAAAGAAAACATGAGACGGTGGAACGATGGAGGTCACGAGGAAACACTACAGAGGTTGGGAGGAAGTTGAGAGGATTTTTGAGAAAATAACAAATGAAAAAAATGATATTTATATGAAGCCGTGAATTTCATTTAATTACAAAACAAACCTCATTTTGCAATCAAGTCCCTGACTTATCCAATCTCTTAAAAAAAGTCACTTTTTTAAAAACTTTCTCTTAATTCTCATAAAATATTTTAATTTGGATAACGATTTTATATTTGTTTTAATGAGTTGGTTTCCTAAATTCTGCATATATTATTCAAGGATATAAAAGAAATAGAAATGATGGTAATTTGGTGTAATTTAGATTTTGATCACTGGCGTAACTTTAGAGACTAGTTGTCATTGTACTTTAAAAAATTACTTATATAATACTAATCTTAGGTAAAATGTTGGAAAAGACCGTCTTTCCATATGCATATGGAAAGATAGGGTTGAATTAGAATTATAGAAATGTAAAAGGTTTTAGTTATAATATTAAAATTTTATTATGTAACATGTAGGAGTAATAAGTTTATGACCCGATTAATACAACCCATCTATTTTATTTTAATTTCTTCAAATTTGTAGTTTAAACCTTGGTCTTTCCATAAGTTATGAAAAGACCGTTTTTCAAGAGACGCACTCCTAATTTTAAGTTAAAATAATGAATTTTATAATACCAATAATTGTAATTGGTAATATAACAGACTTTTGAAGAATTTAATGTCCTATATGGTCATAAATAAAATTTTAGTTGTATTTATTCTTAAAATAATTCTATAGTTATATTTTTAAAATTTAAAAAGCGTAGTAAAAATATAGTATAAGGGATAAATTGAAGATATATAAATATGTTAATTTAGAACAAAAGTCAAAGAAGAAAAAAAGAGAAAAAATAGAAAGAACAAAAACATTTTCCATTTTCTCATTATTTATTAATCTAATCGTTTACTTTTGGTTAAGGATATAAGGGCAAAATTGAGGCAATCTCTGAATTTGACAGAATATTTTTGAACAAAAAATATTAGGAAAAAGTTGCTCTTATGAAAAAATTTCAAGGGTATAAATTAAAACCACTCAAATCATCTATAAAATGTAACTTTAGCTTATGACTCTTTGTTATATAAGAAAAGTATATCTTGGGTATATTCTCTCCATCAAAACGCAGCATTATATAGGGAAAGCATTGACTTCTTTCAAAAAAACAATTCAGTGATCGTGTTCCCAATCGATATCAGGCGAGGGTAAGGTATCAAATACTTACTTGATTAGTAGGAACGGAAATAAAAACACATTTGTACCCTTCTCCATATCTCGAGAGAAGGGAAGACATTTATTTTTGGGGTTAAGGTGGAGATTGAAGCTAGAAGCGATCACTGATTCTCCGACCATATATACTTCAGGTAAAATTTACAAATTCTTTTTTTGTTCATATTAATTTATCAAAACAACAATTGCTTATACTGCCATAGATGCGATAAGATTTTCTGCATTTTTCCATTTCTTGTTTCTGCTTCAATTTTAATGATCGTTCATTCTAAATTAGGGACGAAAATTCAGAGGTGCCAGCAAGTGCACGAATATCCCTATTTTTTAAAATTTCTCGTAATTTTTTATCGGAAAAATAATTATTTTATTATATTAAATAAATGCTCTCCTCCCTCCCCTCCCCTCCCCTCCCCTCCACACTTTAAAGGAAGTTTCATAATTTAATTCTTGTAAAATTTTATATTTTCCTAACCGTTTATAATCTTCTGATGAGTTTATTTCTTAAATTTTACATATATTATTTTAAAATATAAAATAAATAGAGTAGAAATGGTGATCTGGCTTAAATTGAATTTTGGTCATTTGTGGAACCAGAGAACTCCTCTAATTTTTAAAATATTTTCTTCATTACTATTACTATTAAATTATCTTTATTTAAATTGGCCTTCCCAACAAACCACAACCCCAAAATATAAAATGGAAGCTGCGATGTTTTGTTTTTATTCAAATTTATGTTTGGAAAAGAATTTACAATTTTTTTAAAAATTTTGTTTCCAGATTTTGTTTTTGGATGTAAATGAAATTGAAAAGGAATAGGCTTGGTATAGTTTGGATTTTGATTTTCTTTCAGAATAATAAAATAATATAAATAAATGTCCTGGTACCTTTCAAAAAATAAAGATATAAATCCATTAAAAGACATAAATACTTAATTAATATTTCAATAAGTGATCACAAAATTTCATAGAAAATTTTACTTTTTCATACTTTATTTCACAGTTTTTAATTTTTAACATTTATTGTTATGAAGTCCTTTATTTTACTTTCACATTTTTCTTGTTTATGCATGTATTTATTATTTACTTTTTTATTTCTAGTCAATTTGTACATGTAATGACTCTTTCAACATAAATTTGTGGTGTTATTAATATAACGTTTAAGCTTTATAAACCTTGCCAATGAGCATAGATTTGTGTTGAGAGTGCAATGAATTAGCTAAAAAGATTAGAAAATTTAGAAACATTCCTTATATTTATCTTCTTTCTTCATTTCTTTTCCTCTCTTGAAAACAAACGACTACATGTAGGACATTGTTTCCTTCAATATATTTTGTATTGTTTTCAAATATATATAAAATAGACTTTTATAATGATCTTTATGTAATTTTATATTAATTAATATTCAAATAACTAAAAATAATATTAAATATATACCGTAGGACATAAATAGAGAAGTAGGTAGAGCACTAGATGAGGTTAAACTATATATAGTGAAAAGTCATAAAAGTTATTCATGGTATTGATTTTTTAATATATGAGGTCAAAGATACATTTTTTTTACGAAACTAACACGATTTTCATGATAAATTACTAATATTCATACCTATATCTTGATAAAAAAATATTTTTTCAAAAAGATATTTTTTTAGTTAAATTTAGTTCTTACCTTCATGACCCTATATTGATTTCCTTTGCAATTTTTATTTAGTAAAAGGAACGCAAGTTTCTTCTCCTGTAGAGTATGGCCAATATGGACAAGTTAACGGAAGCAATGCATTCGAGTGAAGAAGCAGGAGAGAGTCTCCTCAGCGCTATCGGGATCGTGATGTTGCATTACGAGGAGTTTAAAGGTCAGCAGAAGAACACAAGCAGCTGTTTTTTGGACTATTACAAAGAGCTGCAAGGCAAGGAGGAGAAGCTGAAGTTAGGTGCAGAGTCAATGACGCATAGTCTGGAGGATTTAAACTCGAGGAGATGCATGCTGGTTCAGGATTTGACGAAGTTGGAGGAAAAAGAGAGGTTGTTGAATGGGTTGGTGAGCAAGATGGATAAAATGATGGAGGATGTTAGGGGGAGGGAGAAGCTAATTGAGGATATTTTTAGAGGCTTGGTGTCTACGCAGAAACAGTTGGAAGCAAAGGAAAGGGAACTGCATTGTCAAGAGGAGGATTTGTTGAAGCGGAAGAGCGAGGTTTGTGCTGCTGGGAAATGTTTGGAGGTATGGGAAGCCCAGTTAAAATCGAGGGAAAATGGTATTGTTGAAAAAGATGATATGTTGAGGAAATGGGAAGATGATCTCCTTAAAAAAATCAAAGTCATAGAGATGAGGGGAAAGGATCATGATCTGAGGGAGGAAGAATTGGAGACTAAGGAAAGAGAGATGGATCATAACAAGAAGGTTTTGGAGATGAGAAAGAATGAGATGGATTCAAAGGAAGATATGTTTGAAAGTATGCAAAATGAACTCGTATTGAAAGAGAAAAAGTTTGGGAAATGGGAAGATGATCTTCTGGAAAAAGTGAAAGTTTTGAAGGATAGAGAAAATGATCTTGAGCATAGGGAAAACAACATTGATTTAAAAGAGGCTTTTTTGAAGACAAAGGAGGACGAGCTTAGTGTCAAGGAAAGTAATTTGGAAAATATGCGAGATGAGCTCGTATTGAAAGAGGAAAAGATACGAGATGAGCTTCACTTCCTCTTTTCAAAAGAGGGGAAGTTAAAGGAATGGGAGGATGAGCTTTGTTCTAGAGAGAAAGAGTTTGACAGGAAGGAAAACGATATGAATCGCTATATCCAAGTTCTGAACAAAAAGAAAGATGACCTCTATGATAAAGAGTGTCATTTGTTTTTGAAGCAGAAAACGTTCGAGAAGTGGGCAAATGATCTCGATACCAAAGAGATGGTTTTAGATAGTAAAGACATTGAACTTTGCTTTAAAGAGAAAACTCTTGAAAGAAGGAAGATTGAGGTGGATTTGTTAGATAAAGAAGTTAAACAAAAGGCTCAGAATTTGGGACAACAACTTCTATGCTTTACTGAGTCCCCCAATCATTCTCCAATTGCGGATGTCAAGAAAAGAAGCAGGATAGAATTTCTGGAAAATGTTTCCAAGAGAAGTTGCACTGGAGAAAGTAACAAAAATAATTGAAGAAAATTTTCTTGGTGGTAATGTGCTACTATATAGGTAACATTTCAATTTTCTCTGATTTGTGCTATTATGTATTCATGAATTATGAAGAGTGGTTGTCAACATTCAATTGTGAACCTCATTTGATTTCGCCTAACCTATCTTACTAATCGAAAAAATAAAAGGATAGTTAGTATCTAGTTCATGAAATATCTTTAATCGAACTTATATCTGGCCAATATATGGATTGTAGGATATCTTAATTTATATAGCTTTAGTAAGATATTAAGTTAAACTAAAGACAATGCAAAAAAAAAAAGATAGAGATTAAGCTATTTAGTTGCTATGTCTAGAAGTTGTATTATTGAACAAAATTTTAGCCACATACAGAGATTCAGATGTAGTTTACTAGACTAAATGTAGAAAACATTTAGGTATTCAAGCTTGTTCTTCCCACCATCTTCACATTAGTTGTTTCCATTGGTTTCCTTATTTTACATTTTTATTTTGCAAATTAAAATATGCTAGATTCCATTATGAATTTGAATGTTGATTAGATGCCCTTTTTCAGTGTTCCAGATTAAACAAGTACAAGATTTTGAAGTTCATAACAGAAGGTGTCTGCACAGTAGCACAATAACTTTGGATGGTGCCATCAACTAAATTCTCATTTTAGCCTCTTTGGATCAACGATGTGTATTCCTTATCGATTCTAAGGGATAATTTTCGAAGAAATTTGTGTTGACATGTATAATTTTTAACCCCAACTTTAATCCTTACATTTGTGACTTTTTTCACCCCTATACATGTTTTAAGTTTTTAATGGTATTCTCGAAGTAACTACTCCATAGTTGAGGTCGAACTGACGTAAAGGTAGGCTCAAACACGTCTAGTTTATGCTGATATGTATATTAGTTCTTCCCCTTTTCAACATAAGTAGTCATGATATGTACTTATTATAGTTGAAACAAGTCCTTTTATTTAAGCCAAGTCATTATAAGCCCCTCCTTCTAAGGATACAATATTTTGTTGGTGAAAGCTTTTAAATGTTAAAAAAGAAATCTATGAAAGAATGTGATTGATATAAATGGAAAACTTTAGGCAGAATCGGTCAATCTGAATAGAACGCTATTCCAAAAGAGTAAAAGTACAAAAAAAGAGTGAAACCTTACCCATTTTGAGCTTTAAATAGATATTACAACTAACAGTTTCATGTTCATAATATCTTTTGGATTTATTAATATTCAATCAACTAATGAGGTGTGACACTTAATCATGCTTCATATCCTAATTATACTTTTGCTACAAAGCCTCAACTTAGTGGGCAGTTGGATGAGACTCTATTCTTCTCCGTAGTTAAAGCATTTTTCCTTTTTACATAATTTATATCGACAACCCGAGATTTTTAGAAACTTAAACACTTGGTCTTAGCTTTTTTGGAAATGACCCACCATTGCCAAAAATTCTTTTTTCCTTACCTGTGTCCTCTATGTATTTTAAATCCACAAAATAATGTTGAAAATGGATGTAAAACCAGGGTCATCTCCAAATATCAGGAAGCATGTGCTACATGCAAAAACTAGGCCCTAAAAATTAAAATATAATTATTTAAAACAATAATAATTAATTTTAAATTTTTTGTACAATAACCTCTAAGTGATGTACAATCTATCAATGAAATTATTTATATAGAGTCATCCTTCTAACATTCTTTGAAGCAAACTCATTAACTATATATTCATAGTTAGTTGTATCTCAAACTTTATTTCCAATTCTCGTTAACGCAAAACCATTAAGTCTTTCATCGGTCATCGCAAAAATGACTTCTACGGTATCAAGTTAGATAAACTTAGCTCTGCAGATGCAACTGTCACTAAATTGTCAACAAAATTATGTATGCAACAACTGAGTTAGGAAAGAATAATGACTTTTTTTAAGAATTTAAAATATCTAACGGTCTCATGTTTTCTTGAAGAAAATAATCATTAAGTAAACTTAACTAAACATACAATTCATTTTCATCAATTTCAAATTGTCCATTGTTCTAAAGTGCAACTTCAAATTGAGCACAAGAAGATTTCAAACTCGCATCCCTAAGTGATTGTAAGTGATTGTAGCTTATAAGAAGTAAATAAAAAGCCAAAGAGATTTTCATATTCTTAGAATTATCATAATCTCCTCTTAAGAGAAATAATTGATTGATAAATAATGTATAAAAAATAATTAACTCTAAAAGAGTTCTCTGCAAATTGTGAATCAATCGTTGAACTATTTGGATTCTTATAAAAAAAAGGTTTTCTTCTAATTTCACGCCTTTGTGATAAAAGGGATCATTGTTCATCTCTTTGGGAATCTCTATAGAAATTTCTAGAGCATCTTCAAAACAAATTTCTCTATACTAATAAAAAAAATATCCAACCCTTTATATTTTTTAATAGAAACATCAATTAGCATTTCATTCGATTATAAATTCTTACTAACTGAATTAACAACAGATAGTATTTAAAACTAAATAATTATTTCCACCAAAATTTCAAAATCTTCAAGCTTTTTATTTGCCAAAGATTTAGCCTCTCTTCTTATTTAAGAATCAAGATTTGTTTCTCCTACTTGGAGTAGAGTCTCACACATATCAATCTTTTGAAATCGTATGGCTTTAACACTTTCATCACGACTTCCCAATGAGTAGATGACAATGACTTATGGGTCAATCCTTTAACATTATCTTTCAAAAAAATTCACCTTTTTGTAGAATATGCAAATATTATGTAGTAAATTTGTTGAATGGTTTCAAGAAAATGCCTAGCTTTTTCATAAGTATTAGCCATGTCACATAAAAACAAATTAAGACTATCACAACCCTAAGGAATATATAATGCTCTAGGATTAATATCTAAAAGTCTTTTTTTGCTCTCATTGATGTCTTCCTTTCATATTTGTTCCATTATCACAACCTTGTCCTCGTACATAATCTATGGCGAGACCAAGATCTTCCAAATCCTTTTGCAAAACATCAAAATGTTTATAAAGTAGATATAACAGTCTTTAAACAGTTCCGAACTTGAAAGCTTTGAGGGATGGCTTGGTCCTTTGTGATGTTCCGGTTCGGAACGAGTGCGATGTGCTTTGGCCCGGTATTGGCTTCCGAACTCAGAATTTATTTCCACACTTTGAGATTCAGTGAGAAGGGATCATAGCTTCTCATTTGGTTCCGGAGTCTGGTCTTAATTTCATCTCTCCTTTGGAAAAAAGTCCTTCAATAATGATTAGAATGATTTTTTTCCGAGTTCGGAAATGTTTTTGGCTTGCATCTTTCGAATTCATAAGACAATGACGGCCATTTAGGTCAAATGCTCAAAGAAGAGATGAATGACGTTCTGAGTTTGGAGCTGCGGTAAGGTGCTCTGGTAAAAAATTCATTTGCAACATTCAATAGCCTCTAGTTATGGATTCACAATGTGTCAAAATACAAGACATGCCCATACAACCTAACAAAACTCTATAGATAAATCTAAGTAATGTTAGGCTACGTTGCTCACAAAAGATGACGTGCTTCCCCATCGGAATTAATTGCCCTTCTGTTTGATCTTTCTTCAACTTAGCCTACATTCACAGAGAAAATAATGTTAGTCTACGTTAATTGGGTTATGGCTTAAAGAGGAAAAAAAGACAAACAAGTTACCACACGTTCCGCGAGTTGAATTTCTTCCAGCCTTTGAATTAACCCTCCTTATTAAACCTCTTCTTTTCATGTAGGCATCAAAATTGTGTGAGCTATACATTGATCAAGTCGTAGGTGGTAGACCACTCAATGAGCCGATGGAATTTTACACGAGTCGATGTGACATCATCACTCAATTCCAATTGTTGCTGGTATTTGATGTATGCTTTTATTATATGTTAGTTTGTTTTTCATAATCTCCTTTGATATATGTCTGTACAAGAAACAAGCGCCAATATAGGAGTGAGGATATTACATAATGTTATATGTAGTGGAGTGCGTTCAAGAAGTATGATTAGATTACCTAGATGTTAACTAGGTATAAAGTTGTTTCTTGTCACCATTATAACTAACAAATTTCAAATTTTATACAACACATTTTTTTCTAATGTTTCTCATTTCATATGGACATATTTTCCCATAATTGAGGTAACCCCCCCCCCCCGGCTTAATGGATGAGGAATTATGTTCTTCTTGGAAATATGCCTCCCTGGTTCCCTATGATAAGTTAGTACATAAGTTAATCCTCAATCATAAATAGATGGTTCACAACTAAGGATAAGTTAATCTAAATCCACTATAAAAAAATTTAAAATGTACTATCATTTTCTTCATTCTCCAACGCTATTCTCTTGTAAATCTCCTAATTCTTTGGGTGAATGTGTGTGTAAGTTAACCATATCCTATGTATCAATCTCAAACGGCCTCTATGATGAATTTCAAGACCGTTGTGTGAAAGATGAAGAGTTAATTTGTATGAACAAACCATTGTGAATTGGGGGGGGGGGGGGGCTATGACCACAAAATATAAAGTTACCTTGCACTCCGTCCACAGGGTATCGTTGTAACCTTTCGGAACCTCATGGTACCTCTCGTAATTTATGTCAACCATAG
>JAULKM010000650.1:0-15456 GCA_032355605.1 Rubia tinctorum
TGGCTGATCTACACCATATTCTATTCTCGTAAGATGATAGACACTAGCTAATAGCCCGCCGGGCGCTACATCATAGGCGCATTGTGAGCGTAGATAATTGTAACCATATACATATAAAATAACAGCAATGGAATACCAATCCTGTGGCTTTATTTGTAAAGTCTCTGTACCTTGGTAATCAAAACCCAAAGATCTATGACTTAGTCCATGCTTGACTAGCCACGCCGACAAACGACCCTGCATCTTTTTTATCTCTCCCCCCCCCTTTATGTGTATTATTATGTGTATTATTTGTATTAACACATTTACGATGAAATTTATGAAGAATAGTGTATAGTGCTATTTTGTACAAAGAAATACTGCCTAATTTTTCAATTCGTCATAAAAGACTGAACTTTTGTATTTAAAAAAAGGTTCAGTAGGTATTTCTGACGTTGCCGTAGAGTCCGCTTGATAAAGGATTCCTTTATTAAAATTTCCAGTATGAATACTGCGCTGAATATGAAACTTATGATTGGAAGTAAAACACCGGTTCATTCGTTGAGACCTAATTCTATCTTCGTAGATTTCTCGAGATATTTTTTTACGAAGTTTTGTTATAGCCTCTATAACCGCTTCCGGTTTAGGTGGACAGCCTGGTAAATAGACATCCACAGGAATTAGTTTATCAACTCCCCGAACAGTACTATAAGAATCAGTACTGAACATCCCTCCTGTAATTGTACATGCTCCCATAGCAATAACATATTTCGGTTCGGGCATTTGCTCATATAGTCTCACTAAAGAGGGGGCCATTTTCATTGTTACTGTTCCAGCTGTTAAAATTAGATCCGCCTGTCTAGGACTCGATCTTGGTACTAGCCCATAACGATCAAAGTCGAAACGTGACCCTATTAGGGAAGCAAATTCAATGAAGCAACAACTGGTACCATAGAGAAGCGGCCATAAACTAGAGAGTCTTGACCAATTTGAAAGATCATTTAATGTAGTTGAAATAACCGAATTTTGGGCTGTTCGGTCAAGTAAAGGAAACTCAATGGAATTCATAATAGTCTTAATTTTCTTTTTTCCCCGTTTTCTTTGTATTGTCTTAATATTCAGGAGCTAAGACCATTCCAATGCCCCCTTTCGCCATGCACAAACTAAACCAACAATTAAGATAAGTACAAAAATTAAAGCTTCTACAAATACAGATACACCCAATATATCGAAACTCATTGCCCATGGATAAAGAAAAACCGTTTCAACATCAAAAACAACAAAAACTAAAGCAAACATATAATAACGGATACGAAATTGTAACCAAGCATCACCCATTGGTTCGATACCCGATTCATAACTAGAAAGTTTCTCTGGTCCTTTTTTAATCGGGGCTAAAACTCCTGAAATGAAAAAGGTAAAAATAGGAATAAGACTTGATATTATTAGAAATACCCAAAAAATATCATATTCGTAAAGCAGAAACATAGACAGACTCCTCTAGACGTGAAAAATATACTGGATTGCTCGATTCAAATTCAAATTGTCAAGACATCAATAACTTTTTAGTCAAAATAAACATAAATTCGTTTTGATCGAATTGACTAGTTTCTGTTGTTTACTGTGGGGAATATCGCATTTCAAGGTGCAATCCTATTTCCATTATACCGCTTTTTCTTTTTTAGTTAGTATAATTCGATCTATGTCTTACTTTGTATATAAGTTCTTTTTTTGCCTAAGTTTCTCTAGAAACTAAAGTCTAAACTAAAGAAAGGTAATTCTCATTGTTCTAATTGAATAAATTGAAATTTTGATAAATTTATTAAAATGAAATAAAAAAAAGAATCAAAATTAATATTCTAAAATTTTATTGAATTTTCATTAATCATTTTTTTTCTATTCTAATAAATTAGTAATTGTAACATAGTAATTTGAATTCATTTTAGGGCTATACGGACTCGAACCGTAGACCTTCTCGGTAAAACAGCTCAAACTTTTTATTATCAAAATGATCTGAACTGTTTCAAAGACCCAACATGCATTTTTTTTGCATTGGGCTCTTTCATTAACTGATGAAAATATCAGCTAGTCTGCCATATTTTTTCTTTTGATAGAAAAAGAAAATAGCTCCACGTGCTCGGATTACTTAATTTTGGCATTATGATCCAAGAGCACTACCAAAGTCTTTCAAAGGTACGGTTTTCTTGACGTAGGTCTGCCTCTGGCCTATATCAACCTAAGTTAAATGAAGTCTCTATCGTTCTTCTTAAAAATGAAATATGAAACTTAATACACCTTAAAGTTCATAGGACGAAAAGAGATTGTTTGAGCTCCTTAATACTCATTAGGCCTAGCATTGACTAGACTAAATATTCACCTTATCAATATCTCAAATCCAGGATAGGGTCTCCTTGGCACCTATACGGGTATTCCAATCGAACCAAACCCTTTGTCAGGCTATTGTTCCCTTAAAGTTATGGGGTAAGACATCACCTTCTTAATTAATATTCCCATTCTTTTGATTTCATTTTATGATGGGTTCCCCTTGAAAAACATTGGCGCACGTGTAAACGAGGCGCTCTACCAACTGAGCTATAGCCCTTATTGCTTGTGATACATATTTTATCATCTAGCTAATTTCTTGTCAAGATTAATATTCGATGATCAAACATCATAAATCTTTGATCTGTTTCGCCGGTATTGCTTCTAAGGAATATTCTATTTATAATCCAACAGGGGAATGGGTTCCATTTTTCTTTTTTTGGGGACGAGAATTGGCCTACTTAACTCAGTGGTTAGAGTATTGCTTTCATACGGCGAGAGTCATTGGTTCAAATCCAATAGTAGGTAGAACTTATTAGATACTCAGTATCTAATAAGTATCTAATAAGTTTTTGAACCACCCTATGTTTAGTTTATTGATTTTTCATTTTTGAATTTCTTTTAGTTGCAGCAAAATGGGGCTTTGCTTCAGTGCATTTGATTTGATTCACTTGCCAGAATCAAAATAGGGTTTGAAACCTGATTATTTGAATGGTACCAAACTTAGTTATGAAATCAAACCGCATTGAGAGCCTCTACACGTGTTCTAGCTCGCCGGAGAGCTAGTTGTGTTCAAAAGTGCAAATATAACCTTATAAAATCTGAAAGTGCAAATCTAACCTATGTTTTGGTCAAAAGAATCAATCTAACCCTGACAATCAAATTGTTGCCGGAATTCTTTAAAATGACCACTATAGCCCTTTGAAAAAAAGAAAATAATTGAAAATGGAAAAAAACGATATTACCTTTCCCAAAAAGTGTCAAACCCTTCTGCCGATCACCGTCGTAGGTCAACGTCCATCAAGCTCAGTCAACACCAGTCAACGCCGATCAACACCAGTTAACCACAGTCAACGCTGATCAACACCAGGCAATGGTGGTCATCGTTGATCAACGTCGGACCGCCGCCAGTCGCCGTTGTCAAACCGCCGCCACCGGCTGATGGTGGTCGGGTTAGATCAATACTTTTATAATAAGACGAGTTAGGTTATCACTTTAGCAAAAAAAATACATGGTTAAATCAGCACCTATGTAAAAATAATAGGGTCATATCAGCACTATCATTAAAAAAAATCTTTTTGAGGAGAAACCATTTTTATAGATATGCCTTCATTGCAACTTCATAATATAATATATCATAAATATATTAATAATTTGTATGCATTTGTTACAAAAGTAAAAAAAATTGCAAATACTTTCCGAAGAAAATCCAAAATTTTGGTAAATAATTTTCTTACAAAATTCGGTAACTTTGTAATTAGGAATTGACACACATTGCTACTCATATGCTGCTAAAAACATAATACATTTTTCATTATGGAGACCAAATTTGTAAACTCCCTCCGTCCCAGATAAATTGACATATTTTAACTTTTGGAAGTCAAATTCGACCTGTAAATTCTATTATTATATATGCAAGAATATTATCATGTTAAATTTTGTTGGATTCATTATCACATATAATTTTAAATTATTATTTTTTCAGATCCTCTTATAATGGCTCACATTCTATTTCAGGAATTATGATGGTCTTTTTATTTTGACTCCTTCGTATTTTGGAAAATTCTATATTATTTTCATGGACTCAATTTACTTTTTACTCTCCAAATGCAACTTCCTCCACTCATTCCAACTTTTAAAAATCCTTGTGTCATATTATAAGAGGCCATATTTAAAGGACAATAGGGAGTAGTGCAAAATTGATTCAGTTGATTTTCAAAAGTCAAAATGCGCCCATTTATCTAGGATAGAGGGAGTATTGAAAATTAATAAGAAATTAACATACAAATTATAAAATATTTATGATACATTAAAATATGAAGTTGTAATGAAAACATATTTATAAGGAGTGAGTTCTTCTCAAAAACATTTTTTTTATGATAGTGCTAATCTAATCCTATATTTTTTTTACATAAGTGCTAATTTAACCCTGTATTTTTTACTAAAGTGCTGATCTAACCATATCTTATTAATAAAGGTACTAATCTAACCCGGCCACCATCAGACGCGGCAGCCCATCATTGACCACCATTGATCGGGAGCAAAGGCTAGGGGTATAATGATCATCAAAATTTTAGTATTTAACCTAAGGTTTTTTTCTTTTTTTATTAGGTCAGCGCTTGAATTCCGTTAGTCAACGCCGGAATAGTGCAATTTGGGTATATCTGCACCATTGCTAAAAAACTTAGGGTAAGTTTTGCACTTTCAAATTTTATAGGGTTATATCTGCACTTTTAAATTTTAATAGGGTTACTTATGCACTTTTTCCTAGAATTTAATGGTCGGATTAGACTCAATTTGACTTCCAAAAGTCAAAATATGCCAATTTATCTGGAACGGAGGGAGTATACAAATTCGATTTTCATAATGAAAAGTTGATTGTGTCCCTAGCATTATCCGAGTAGCAATATGTGTCGATTTCTAATTACAAAGTTACCAAATTTTGTAAATGAAATATTTAGTGAAATTCTGAATTTCCTTAGCAAAGTTTTAACCAAAGTTTCTTATTTTTATAACGAAAACATACAAATTATAAATATATTTAGAGTAAAATATCAAAATAACCCTGATTTTGGGCCAAAAGTGTCAATATAAAACTGTAAAACCAAAAAGTGTCAAATATCCCTAACTTTATGAATTAAGGGCCAAAATAACCCTGGTAGGCCAAAATCCAGAGTAGACCGATTTTGAAGTAAATGACGATTGCACCCCTCGTTTAAAAAAATGAAAAGATGCAACGTGTCTATAAATTTATGGACATGAGAAACTATTAGGAAATGCGACATGTCTATAAAATTATGGACATTTTACTGTAATTTTTATCTTAAATGTTGTAATTTTATTGTAAAATTTAAATACTTCTTCTGTCCCATGTTAAATTGTACAAAATCAAAGATTCAATCAAATTTGGAAAACTTTGACTACATATTTAAATCGATATAAACAATTATATCATTTATGAGATACTATTAGATTCACCTTAATATGTAGTTTCTAAATATTTATATTTTATGTGTCATTACTATACATAGTTACATATATTTACAATCAAAGGTATGTGTTGGAGACCGTGAAAAAGATTGTGTGCAATTTAACCTAGGACAGAGGGAGTATGTGTTTTAAAAGTTAAAACAAGTAATAATATGTATTTGAATGTCAAAATATATAATATAAAATTTTAAAATTTAGTATGTAATTTAACAAATGCAGTGTATAAGTAAAAAAATATACAATGGACAAGCTGTCAGTTAGGAGACCCACTCTTAGTGAATAGTTTTAAGAGAAAAGTGCATATATATAAACCTACCCAATTCACATAGGTGCAAATATAACCTTTTGATAATTGAAAGTGTAAATATAAACCTAAATAGTTAGTGCACGTGCAAATTTACCCTTTCCGGTAGTTTGAGGCATGATTTTGTTAAAATGACAATCCTACCCCTTTGAAGAAAAAAAATATAAAATGTCTAATGCCAATAAATCCCTTTTTCCTTGCTTTTCTCCTTCTCTTTCTTCCCTCTCAACTGATCCCTTCTTCCTCCTTCTTTTCCTTTATCCGATTATTTCCTCCTTCTTTTCCTTTCTTTTCTCCTTTGCATTAAATCCTTTCTTTAGCCGAAAGTGGCGCCGCAGGCAGTGGCGCGCGGGATTGGGTGCGGGGTAGCTGGTGGTGATGCAGCAGTTTGGGTTTAGGTGGGCTGTGGTGGGCTAGGATTGGGTGCGACAAAGTCGTTGTAGGAGAGAGGTGCGAGCACCGGTGCTGGGGCGCGCGACATCGACGGGGCTTGGGTTTTGACGGAGCTAGGGTTTCGACGAGGGGAGGCAGCGGGTTTAGGTGGTGAAGGAGGAAGGAAGGTGATGGGGGGCTTAGGTGGGGCGGGGCTAAACAGAGGAAGTGTGGTGGTGGTAGATCGGTGGCGGGGTGGCCGGTGGGGGGGTTGGGGTTGAGTGGCGGGGCTGGGTGGTGGGTGGAAGTGCATAGAGTAGGTGTCGTGGCCGTGGATGGGTGGTCGGGGCTGGGTCGGTGGCCGATGGCAGGGTTGGGCTGCGGGGATCAGATGGTGGTGGGTTTGGTGGCACGGGGACCACCTCGGAGCGACGATGCCGGAGCGGCAACGAAGGTGGTGGAGCAGTGGTGGTGGTAGCAAAACAGTGGTGGGCAAAGGAGCATTTTTGTCTTTCAAAATTAGTATTAGGCTGAAAGGGCGTTTTGGTCATTTCTGTTCGGTCAATGACCGGAAATGGATAGTCAATGCTGGAATATAGTGTTTGGGGTTGTATTTACATTTATGTAAAGTAGTTAGAGTTGTTTTTGCACTAAAAATTATCTGAGAATTATATGTGCACTTATTGAATTATATAAGATTATATCTGTATATATCCCTAGTTTTAAAATTTTATTTACTCTCAAACTGAAATTAAAAAAAATGAAAAGAATAAGTTTGAAAAGTAAATTTCATCTTAATTACAACAAATTTTGGTATGGGTGTGCAAATGAAGAAACTCAGCCCCTCCCATCCTACTGATTTGTCTCTTAACTCGGGACAAAACGGATTTCATCACTTGCACTCATCTACATGGACAATTAGTCTTCAACAACGGTGGAGTTATACATGTACACAACAAAAGCCATGATCACAGCCATCAGAGCTAAAACCATGCCAGCATTCACAACAGTCTTGGCAACTCCCTTTCCTCTCGAACCACTCCCCGTTCCTTTTGGCACCATTTCCATCTCTCCGCCGCCTTGAGCCGGCTGCGCTGGTGGCGGCGCAACCTCACCTTTACCAGAACCCTGCTGGGAATTACTCTGTTCTTCCGGGACCACTGAATCTGCAAGGAGCTTAGGCAAGATGATGAAGAGCTGGCTGTTGGCAAATTTTGCCTGAATCCCACTAGTATTGCAGTTTTTTGGAACTGTAACTTCTTTGTAGAATTTGCTTCCTCTTGATGCATCTATTGATCGCTCCCCGGAGACTTTAAGGATGCCTTGGTTGTTGATGTGCACCCTGAGCTGCTTCTTTTTGAATTCTTCTTGAAGCATAAAGAGAAAAGAAAACTTAGAAACTGGGAATTTAGCAATGCAAACTTTTGATCATGGAATCTCTTTGATTTGTATTAGGTTATAATATTATCAGGTGCGATCTTGTTAGATTGGTACGATGATTTTGATTGACATTTGTGGTAATATACTACCTGGGAGATGTATTATGAGAGTGTCGCAAGCTTCTTCGCGCTGCCATTTGCAGAAGGGCTCGAATTCTTCAACGATGGGGTTCGTAGCTCCACTGGTTCCCTTGGGTGCTGCCATTGTTACCTTTTAATAAATGTTTCTGTGTGTATAATTAAGAATGCTTTTGCTGTTGATGTTAAAATGTTTCTCATTCTGTTCTCTATATATACTACATATGTGATGCACCAAACATTTAGCCATTGGAGAAGGATGTACAAAGAGGTTTCTTGAGGACTTCCTGATGCAGAATGCAGAAGCAAATTATTCCTTTCTGATTCTTGAGGCCTTTGATTTACACCTTAACTATTGCTGAGACTATTCTGAAATACCTTGTTTCTGCATGAAGCAAAGGTATATAACCTTCTTTTTAGGTTTTCCCGTTTGTCTCACAGATAAAAAATGTTCTTTGTGCTTGCTTTTAAACTTTCTATGCTGTTTGACGATGTAAAGTCCGCACTTACTACTCAATTACATTTGGAACATGCTCTACTGTTGATCATTTGCTCGGAACATTGATAAAATGGTTGATGAAATAGATTTTTCGGGTGGTAAAACTTGATGATTGGCGAAATTGCAGAAAGAAATCTCAGTTTACCTGCGAAACATGTAGCAGTAACAGGAACTGAAATGTTCATCAAACATACGGAGTTTAACGCCATTCACCAAATGTAAAAGTTGGCTGCTAAACAAATGGACATGAAGTACTAAAAGCGCACGCGTTTCTTTTCTCTTGCTGTGTAATATACCATAGAGCAAAAGTCTGGCCGGAAAGTTGCAACGGACTACTGCAACTGTAATAATTGCAGAATACATATATACGTCCTTAAGTCTGGACTAGTAATCAGTTATCCTTAAGCTCTAACATATTAACTGGCTTCACGACTAAAATTATACAAGAAGGCCACATATTTGAACTTTTAAGTTTCTGCATTAGAGAGAAGGAGTAACATGAGTTGTGTCTGATTTTGTTGCGAATGCAATTAGTAACTCTCTGTAATCTTCTCGTGGTATGGTTTCACAAATGGCAGTTTTCAGTTCCACCCCATACTTCTTTTTGAAAACCACTTGAATCTCATTCATGTTCCGGCTCGCCATCACTCGAATCATACCCTCTATGTCGATTCGTGTCCCCTTGATGCATTCATATAAAGTCTACAACAAAAGAAACAAAAACTTCTTCGTTTACATTTTTTTAGCTACCCTTTTCACTCGTCGATGGAAATGAAACAACAAAAAGGTGTTTGAGATGAAGAGGAAGAAGACTTGCCTCAGCATAATACTTGGGTGGGTTGCTTATGCATTTGACTATCACTCTCAAGGCATCCTCAAACTCACCAGAGTTTTCACTCTCAAGGGACTGCAGGGATTGTCAGAATTGAGTCAATAAACTACATACATAGGAACAACATTTTAATAAATGGATAAGTTTAGGACAAATATGAGAGGCTTACTCTTGTGTAACTATGGCCATAAATATGCTTATAGCTAGAAAATGTCAATCTGAATTGAGGAATGCTCCTTTTGCTAAGAATTTCAAGAACAACAGCTTCATCAACTTTTCCTGGTTTTCTTCCCAACCCTGTTTGGTAAAGTCTCCTAGCATCACACTTTGCTATGTCCTGGCTAACATCAGCTTGGTGAGCTTTGTGTGATGCGCATAATGCCATCAAAATCTGTAAATCCAAACAATCAAAAATCAAACACAACTACTACTATTAATCCCTTATCACAACACACTATCTGGGGTCAGCTATATGAATGATATTTCGGCATCGTGTTATTGAGCAGGAAAACACACACAGGTATCAAACACAACTACTACTGACCCTTTTTCAGAACACACTGTTTGTGGGATCAGTCATGTGTATCATAACTCGTCAATCGTGTTCTAAATACTGACTTTAGCCGAGAACATTGTAAAACACATATACACACAAATCAAACACAACAGTAACTACTACTAAGCATTTATCAACACACTTCGTGGGGTCAGTCACACGAATAATATCTGTCATCGTGTTCTAGTTAATGATGTTAGCCAAGAACGGGTAATAACACACATTAACACAAATCAAACACAACTACTAAGTCCTCGGGGATCAGTTATATGTATCATATCCCATCATCGTGTTCTACCTAATGACTTAAGCCAAGAACAGAAACACACACACATGCCAATAAATTACCCTTTGGTATGGGTGGGAGGGCTCAATGCTAAGAATATCTTGTTCTAGATGCTGCTTAAACCTTGTAAAATAGGCTTTTTGAATCAGAAGAACATGGCTGGACTTCCTGCACAAGAAAATCTCAACTAGAGCCCTGTAATTCACTGCTCCATTCCTCTGCTCAAATGCCTCCCTTGCCACGTATGCATCACGCTCATTTGGGCCCAGCATCAGCATGGACACAGCCCTCCAAGAAGCCCCTGCTTCATTTCTCTGTAGAAGAAGATGATGATGAACAGGGTCTTCCCCGTAGATTCTCGAATAAGTCTCCCTGATTCCCCTCCAGTCAAATTGGTTCAGCCCCACAAGAGGATGGAGAATTTGGTGATTTGGGTTTCCCCAAGAATCATGAATTTCTCTACAAATGCTCTCAAAATTGCAACTTTGCAATGCCATGATGGTGTACTTCTCTTTTCATCAATTTTTTCAAAAAGAACAAAAGACCCAGATGGATTTAAGGTAGGAAAAATACTTGGAGATCAAGAAAAGGAACTTTCATTGGTGGTGGACTGAGTCAGTTTGGGACTTTAATTGGCAAAGAAAGTGATAAAAAATGAGTCTTTTGGCCAATTTTGTTGTGTAGCGTAGACTTCATGGCTTTTCAGTGGGCAATGACTCTGAAGCCTGAGTTTTTCAGCCAACTTTTTGAAGGCAACCAATCCCAATTCAAATGGCAACAGCTTTTTCTTTCCTTTTTGGCAATATTGCTTGGTTTCCACATGAATGTTCATTAAGAGTGCTTTGAAAGTAAGGCCTTTTTGAGCAGAGCAGAGTACAGTCACATGGTGTGGGAATATGTAATATTCCATTGATGCTGGATTGGTTACATTATTTGTGTACCTGTTGATATGGTGGTAAAAAACGGTAAGAAATTTCACTTCAATTGCATAAAGTAGAAAATAATGTCGTTGTGGATGGACGAGGCGAGAAAGTAAGCAACGAGCTAGTTTGGTATGGTTTGGTTTTGGTGGGAAATGGACGTATGTTAATGTAAGTGGAATACTTTGGCACTATTTAAGTTGTTAATGACCACTAAACATGCATTTGTTATCAATAACTTGCTATTCAGAAAGTTTTTGTGCATAGCTTGGTTAGTTTAATTCTTGCTCTTTACAGCAAAATATGATCGTGTTGAATTTGGCATCAACTTGATTGAGTATTGGGCGGTCCAGTGTGTCATTATTCTAGGAAAAGGCATAGACTTACGTGGACCAAATTTTCTTTTATGATTTTGATGTGCTTGAATTAGGTGAAATTCAGAATTTTAGAATTAGGTGAAATTCAGAATTTTAGAATTAGGGTGTAGGTGAGGTTTAGGGGTTATTATGATTTATACTCTAAAAGTTGATGTTTTAGTGTTTCTTTGATAAATAAAATCATTTTATTGAAGGATTATCACATCGTTACCGGTCAAGAACTCCGCAATGACGACAACACATTTCCACTGTGATTATAATCCAAAGGAGAATAAGGCGGAGACGTGGAAACTCCACTTCTAAAATTCTGTTGGCGCCACACAATCCATCAATTGTTGGGTTATTTACAAACTAGATCATTTGACTGTTTGTGTCATACCTCATATAGTTCTTTTTATGTTATTTTGTCCGTATGCGGGTTTATGATCTATCGGTATTTATTGGTTTGAAATTTATTTTTTATACGCCGACTACTTTTATCGAGCTTCATGTGTCTCTTCTCCCTTCCACTGAAATTATGGTGGGACGGTGTCGTCGGACACAGCGGAGGTCTAGTGCGGGAAAGGTGATAATAACATTTTATTGAACGGATTTAATCTACAGTAGAAAAGACTATAACACTTGTAAGTGTCCATTGAATTGTATTGGAATAGAACTGAGGGCAAAATGCATTTATAACACTCACTTTAAGTTGAAAGTGTCAATATAACCTTACAATCTCAAAAATTGTCAATTTAATCCTAACTAAAAAAAATTGCCATGGTAAAGCCAAACTGCCTAATTCAGGCATTAACCAAATGAATTCAGGCATGATCAGAAACTAAAATAACAAAAATACCCTCATGACAAACCTATCTTTATTCTTCAAAGCCTAACTGCCCCGCCGCTAGAAACCTCGTCGCTGCCAGAATCAAAACTCGCCTTGCCACCATCACAACACCACCTCCCAGACCACCTCCCCCCTTCCCTCCCGCCGCCGCCATACTCCTCTCTGACACCACCCCCGGTGGTTGGCACGACCCCCACCGCCCCCAAACCATAGATCACTGCACAACCACCCACACCACCACTCTCGATTCACCACCCCACCACCGCACAACCACCCCAACCACCCTTGAACCCCACCCAAGCCCTCTGCCCCTATTGTCGCTATCGACGGGGGAAGACGGAAAATGGGGAAAGAAAAGGGTTTTGAAATGAGAAACCACCCTCATTTGTAAAAAAAAATGAAAAAATCATTTGTAAATCAATTTTGGCAAAGTTTTTCCAAGAAAGACTGTATTTCCACAGGCATATGGAAAGACGAGGTTGAATTGGAATTATAGAAAGGTAAAAGATTTTGGTTGCAATATTAAAATTTTATTATGCAACATGTAGGAGTGATGAATTTATGACCCGATTATTACAACCCAAAAATTTTATTTTGATTTCTTCAAATTTAAAGTTTAAATCTTAATTTTTTCCCATAATTTATGGAAAGAACGTCTTTCAAAAGAACTACTCATCAATTTTTATTTTTATAAACCGGGGAGTAATTCATATATTGTTCAAAGTAACATCGCATAACTGTTAAATGTGCAGCTGTGGGCCTTGTGGCATGCATTATCAAAACAAATCAAAATCACGACACGTACAGGCCAGTCTATTGGGTCATGAGGAGCCCATGAGTACCATTAAAGGCCCTATAACTGGACCTAGTTTCAAGCCCATGATAAGCCCGTGTGGAGTTTGTCCCAAGCATCCATATAATAAAAAAGAGAAAATTTCAGAAAAGATGACACATTCATAAACTTATGTACAGTCCATAGTGGCTATGAGTGTTCAAAAATATCCCGCCCGCATCACCCGCTTCGTCCATCCACCGGTCAGGCTTTAAAAAATTGGGTACTTTTTCATTTTTGAAGGTCGGGTACCCGGCCCCAAAAATGGGTAAGGGCCTGGGGCGCAAAAATGTTATTTTCGGGGTACCCGAGATACCCGGTAAAATTTAAATATATTTAATTAATTTAATGTTACACTCCCTTTTTCCACTCTAAATTGCTTATTTATTTTGTTACGATTTTCAGTGAGCATGTTTGACTGTAAATATTTCTAGTTACTTATAATAATACCGCATAAAAAATTAATATTTAGAAAATATATGTTAAGGTGAATCTAACAATATTTCACATAATATTTTTATTCTATATAGATTAATTTATATTTACGGTCAAAGTTTACAAAGTTTGACTCCCAAAAAGCAATTTAGAGTGAGACGGAGGGAGTATAATATTCTCTACATATCTACTATCAATTCTTAGTTGATACATATGTAATATTAATTGTTAAATAATTTTAATTAATATAATATTCATGTGATAAATTTTCAATCAGTCACTTTCAACCACGAATTCTCAATTATTCTTTCTGAGTTCACCCTTTTCCTTTCAACCTCAAATTTTCAGTTGGACTCACTGCCACAACCTTATTTAGTTGTATGTCTAATTGAATTTTTTTACGTTTTATTTTCCATCACAAATCACATCGAACTTTCATACGCTCTCCACTAAATCAAAATATTTAACACAGTGATCTATTCTTGTCATTTCAGCTTATTTTATTAAATTCATCCAAACTAGAGAATGATGTTTATAATTACAGACTTGTTATTCTTAGTGATCATTATATAGTGAATTTTTAAATGATAAAAGGTGATAATTGTATGCAAAAAATGTCATGAGAATTCAATTGTTAAACTACATTGCCATCATCGTAATGATATTTTTCTTGTAATAATACAAATTTATGTAACATGATGAAATAACAATTTGTCTCAAAAATTAAATTTCAAACGGGTCAACGGGTACCTGTTACCCGACATGATCAATGCTGGTAATCGCAATGCGGGTACCCGATACTTCCGGGCCAGATCATGAGCTACATTTTTAACTACTCGCACTTGTAGGTACCCGCATTTGAACACTCCTAACAGTGGTTTTTACCTTAAATATTGTAATTGTTTTAATAAAATTTAAAATATTATATTTTAAAAGTTAAAACAAGTAATAATATGTATTTGAATGTGAAACTATAAAAATATATAATATAAAAAAATATTTGTTTTAATTTCATATGTGTGAAAAGTCTATTTTGCTCTTGTCTTATTCCTTTCAAATATGCACATCACTACCACCCTATCTTCTTCCTTCGCTCTCTCCGCCAGCACCACCACCAGCACCACCGCCAGCACACCACGTTTTTCAACCTCTCACCACCCTCACCCTCTTCTGTGCCAAATCAAGTAGCGTGAGACAAACCCTTGCATGAGGCATCGCGACCGCAGCGGCTGGCCATCGAAAGCGCTGATTTAAGAGTCTATTGAGCGAATTTGAGCGGCAGATTTAATAGAGGCTATAGCGGATTTGAAGGCGCTAATTTAAGCGATAGATTTGAGCAGCATCGGTTTTAGCGCCAATTGAGGGGATTTGAGCGGAGGATTCGACAGAGACGAAGACGAGGGAGGGGAATTGTGAGAGATGGAGAAAGAGATAGAACAAGAGAGAGAGAGAGAGAGAAAGAGAGAGACGAAGGGGAAATGAGGAGAGAGGCGGATAGGGTTTCTGAAAAATATGGAGGGCATGTGTGAGGGTAAGGGTATGGTGTGTGAGTAAAATATTAAGAATTAAGTGATAAAATAACCCTGACTTTTGGCAGAAAGTGCCAATATAACCCTGCAATCCCAGAAAGTGCCAAAATAACCTTTGACTCCATTGACTTTCTTAGTCAACCATTTCATGGCCATATTTTATTTAAAGGACTTTTTGGCCCTTGCCAAAAAAGAAAAATGAGCATATCTCAGACTCTCTCGTCTTCCTCCCTCGACGCGCACACTACCCGATGACAATTCGAACTTCTCATACCGCCAAACTTCTCCGACAATAATTAGCGTATCTCAGACGCATGGTATGGATATTCACAATGATTCGCGATGGGCTATTTCACGGCTGCAGCGGCAAGATTGACGTTATGGAAGTTTGGAATCGGCGGGATAGGGTTTTCAGATGATGATTTGCGACGATTTGCAACGGTTGGCTAGGGTTTTTAGACAACGATTTGCGGCAGCGAGCTAGGGTTTTAAAATGATGTTTTGGGGCGGCGGGCTAGGGCTAGGGCTTTCAAACAATGTTTCACGGCAGTGGACTAGGGTTTTCAGACGACGTGGGTGAAGGCGGTGGGGGTGAGGGCATGGGAGCTGGAGGAGAGGCGGTGGGGGTAGGGGGCGGGCAGATGGAGGCGGGCGGCG
>JAULKM010000669.1:0-15456 GCA_032355605.1 Rubia tinctorum
TTTTATTATGCAACGTGTAGTAGTTATAAATTTTATAACCCGGTTCATACAACCCGAAAATTTTATTTTAATTTTTTTCTAATTTACACTTTAAACATTGGTCTTTCCATGACTTATGGAAAGACCGTCTTTCAAGAGATGGACTCAAAGGTAAAAATATTCACTTGCAATATTACAAATGTATTATGCAACGTGCAGTAATTATAAGTTTGTGGTCCGATTAACGCAATTCAAATTTTTCATCTTTATTTCTTCTAACTTGCAGTTTAAATCTTGATTTTTGAAAGAGTGACTTTCAATAGATGGATTATCACTATTAGAATTACCCCCATAGTGAGAGCAATTTTAGTTGTAAAAAGGATTAAAGAGGTTGTACTAGATTATTTACAACTAATATGCATGTGGTTGTAAAGTCGTTGTAATAGGATTGGTTGTAATTGATATTACAACTACTTTTACATGTTCGTTGTAAAACACATATTTACAATAAGTATCTATTTTGGTTGTAAAAAATCATCTATTACAACGACATTTTCTTTTGTTAAACAATGTTTGGATGTCACATTCATTTTATTTACAACATTTAATCTCGTTGTAAATACAAACATTTACAACATAAATCTATGTTGTAAATACATAATTTCCTTTAAATTACTACTATATACATTTAATTATATTTATTTATTTATTGTATTGATTGTTACATTTAATTATGTTATTATAAAAATGATTGAAAAATATTTTATTTGCCAAAATGAACATAAAAATATGAACAATGGTAATTCATCAAACTTTTATAGATTCATAATAGGCATTCAATTTTAAAGTCATGACATCTAAATTGTTGAACATCTTTGACTACAAAATAAAATCCAGAGTAATTTTAACATTATTCACTTAAGTCGAGTTTCATGTAGCTAAAAACTCCATTACATTTCTTGAATTCCAATTGCATTCATCCTTAATAATCTGAAAGAGAAAAAGAGAAAAACGAGTTATGAACATAAATGTACGTATTTAGACAATCCGTAGACAATTATATTTAGCAACATTGTACAATATTAATATAGTAAAACAACAATACCTCTATGGATGACTATCAGTACTACCACAAAAATTGTTGAAGTGTCATTGTCATGAGCATATCCACATATTTTGTGTCAAGCCATCCGTTTGTTCTTTTAACTCTTTCACTTCATTATCATGTTCCACATGCTCTTTTCTTTGAATCTCTTCCATTTAATCTAAACGACTTTTCATTTCACCAATTTTCTTGTCCTTATCACAAAGCTTGCAAGTGAGTTCGACACGACTGGGTAGGTCTCCCCTCAGTGGCGGATCTATGTAGAGACATGGGGTAACCATGGTTACCCCATGTTTTAAAAAAAATAGGGGGTATTAGTATTTGGTTACCCCATGTAAATTTTTTTTTACCATTAATATTAAATATATATTTTTTAATAATGGGTATTAGTATTTGGTTAACCCATTGAAAATTTTCTGGATTCGCCCCTGTCTCCCCTTACATCCTTGATTTTTGTACAATACCCGTAACAAACAACGTGATTGTGACTATTCTACCCAAAACTCTTCTCTATCACCTCAAACAGTGATAAGGATTGATCTTCTTCAATACAGTAAAAACACACACTAAATACATGCAAAAATAGAAGTAAATACATGCTTGTTAGCCGCTTCTTCATCTAGAGTCCCACATTTTTGCATTCTAGTCTTCTTCAAAATCTCGGATAGTGATGGAACATTCCCATCCTTCCTCCCTACACATGAAAATAAATGTAATTGAATGTATTCTAATCAATCTGAATGAAACATAAACATATTATTCTATAAAAATTAATAAAACATACCATTTCACTCCAAACAACTTCTTTAATTGGCTTGCTACTAGTACGATGTGGCATGTTCTTGTTACCTCTGTTCTCCGAATTTCGTTCACTCATTTTCTTCAAGAATATAATTTAGAAGTTTTGAAATAGAGATGGATAAATCATAGTATAACTTAACAAAAAATAAATAATTTTTTAGCAAGGTACCTTAAAATCATCATTCATGTAGTGCTCTTTGACAAGCCATTCCCAATCTTATCTTGTTAAGTGATTTGGCACATTCTTGAGTGCATTTTCAATGCTTTCGCTTTTATTGATATTATCGCGCTCATCAACCCTCGCCAGTTTTACCATAACATTTTCGTAAATTTGATGATTTCAAGACATAGTCCTATATTACTAAAACAAATACTTCTATAGAAAAAGGGTAGGAATAGTGGTTAAAATCAATAAAAAAAATCAAAATAAGAATAACATAATTTATAACCAAATGAGTACATATCGCAGTAAGAATTGTGTGTTTTTTTCTCCTACTCTTCCCTCAATCAACGGGGAGTTCTTTCTTCGCCTGTATGAAAAAATAAAGGGAGGGAAGTATTAAGTCAAAATGAACACATTCATAAATGTGACAATTACACAAATAAACATACATGAAACAATGGAATCCAGGATATGAAATTACTTCAATATGCATAATGAGGCAGGCATTTGGGATGTGAATCTGCTTAAATAAGCAAGACAGTGGCATCTGAGTACACACAACATTATTGTTGTACACTAGGAACGAACGTGTGCAAATATTAAGCATCAAATACAAAAAAAATCTTTTGGAAATCAGCAGTAGAATCTACCAGGGCTATAAACAAGTCCAATTTGAACAATTCTTAGTTCAAGTTGAGCTTTTTTAGGTTCGAGCTCGAGTTCAATCGAGCCTGTAAAATCTTGGATCGAGCTCGAGGTCGAGTGCAATTAATTTTGCTCTAGTTCATTTTCAAGCTCTATCTCCAAATATGGTCAAATATATTATTTGTCATATATTATATTATATTTAATAAAAAATATATTAAATATATTATGTCATCTCGATAAGATCTACGAACTCAATAAGCACTATTAGTTGAGATTGAACTCGAGGTCGAATACTGTACTAGCTCGGCTTGAGCTCGATTAAATATGATTTCAATTCGAGCTTTGGCTGACCTTTTAGCGATCTTTTCGTGATAGCTCGGTTTGTTTACCGCTCTAGATTCTACCATAACAAACGTGTATCTGACAAATATTCAATAATTTGTTGCACAATTCAACTAAAGTGCACAAGAGCATGTATTTTTTAAACCATACTTGAGACTGTGATTGATTTAGCTTTATTTCCCACAAAAAATTTCAAACCAAAAACGTACACAACATAATGACCCAAGTAAATCATAAAAGTATGAACATAGTAAGCTTCGTATGAACATGGTAAGCTTTTATGAAAATATAACTCTGCAAATAGTATTTTCTGAAACTATAAATCTGCAAACAGACATCGGGTTTTAGTTTATTTTTTAATAGCATACGAAGCTTCTGCAAACTTGAAAAAGGAAATAGTACTTTACTGAAACTATAACTCTGTAAATTATAATTCTGCAAACCGGCAAAATTCGGCCAACTCTGAGGAGAAGAAGCGAGACAGAGATGACAAACACTGTTGTTTTACCATTTCAAAGAAAATAACCGTTCATACTCCTAAGAGATATGGCATCCATTCTCTCTTATCCTGACCAAATACATTAATTAATTCATACCATTTCTTGCCCAAACAAACGATTCGGCGACCGTGGAGGCTCATAGAAATGTTTTGCAAGCAATTCAATTAGAAAATGTATAGCATGATTCGATAATCTCAGAAAAATAGAAACTGAAATTCTTCTTCTTTCCCCCTTCTATAATAATCTTTGGTGTGGAAATAGTACATAAAATACTTCAGTAAAATATAAATGACCAGTACTACATTATTGTTCTATATAGTTCTGTTACATAGAATTAATAACATAAGACATATAGGCAAAGTTGCTGGAAGCTAAATAGTTAAGGTTACATAGATAGCATCAGTTTTAATACATAGAAGTTTTACTACATAGAAGGGAAACGTGAAAAAATTGATTTCCCGTAATCAGATAAAATATTTTCCAATCACCAAGAATATTTCACAAATATTCGAATTAGATTCTGGAAATTAGATAAAAATATTTCTTATCAAGATAAACCGCATTCAAATTTCATATGAAGATTCCATGAAAATTACACACGTGATTCCATGAATTATGTTGCGCGATTTAGACTTTCTAGAGATTTTTCAGGTGGTCCATATGCATTTTAGACAGTAAAAAATAAGAGAAAACTTATTACGTGCGAATGTATTTCCGCCTACGTTTCCCTTCCAGGAGTGACAGTTTCAGCATCCATATTTCATTCGCCCTTTATCCGTTTTGAAAGTTTAAATAGCATTTTATAGTATTTACAGAGGAGAATCCAAAAACAACATCCACTGGCCCTAGTTTAGT
Source organism: Rubia tinctorum (assembly GCA_032355605.1). Classification (NCBI taxonomy): domain Eukaryota; kingdom Viridiplantae; phylum Streptophyta; class Magnoliopsida; order Gentianales; family Rubiaceae; genus Rubia; species Rubia tinctorum. Next base: position 4,394 of record JAULKM010000669.1, read on the forward strand.
TTGGATCTCACTCAAAACGATGCCCGAGAGTTGACGAAATTCAACCTTTTTTACAATCATTTTCCAACAATACAAATACTTATAGTAGAAACAATATTACCTCTTTTCTAAAAGCAAACCCAACAACATCCCTATATTAGGAATTGTTTTGACTTTAGAGATGTTATATGAATTTGAAATTCAACCGCTTCCCTGTCTCATTTTCTAAAATATTAATTTTGATGAGAGAGATAGTATTTACTTCCCTATATTCGTAGAAAGCGAAAATTTTGATGAATGGAAATTAAATGTAATCATATAAATTTAGAACACAATATTCATTTTTTTCATTTAAAAACTTCAAGATTTGTCAACATTGTGATTCCGACAAAAATTTACTTTAATTTTCGGTAAAAAAAATACCGAATCAACGACTCACTCTTATTTTAACAATGAAAATTACCTTTGAAATTCCTACTCATATTATCACCCCAATTTGGTCCTTTTATAAACCTTTAAAAATTATGCACTATTAACTTTATGTTTTGGGCAAAAGTGTAGAAATGAACTTGTAAAATTTAAAATTGCAAAAATAGCTCTTGAAATCGTTGACCTAAATGTCAACAGTAGAAATGGGAGGAAATCACTGAACTGGCTGTTTTACCCTTCCATTAATTTTTTTTTAAAATAAATACTCTTCTGTTTTACCCCCTCATCAACCCTCCTTCATCGCCGACATTATTTTCCCTCAAAGGCACAAACTCCTTTGCCGCCACCAATTTCACCTCTTCCGTCATCGCCCCCACTTCCTCTTCACTTTCGCCGCCTCCCGTCACTAAATTTTCATCGCCATGGCTCCAGATCATCTGCCACTGAAAAATTCAACCTGGGCTTCGAATCGTGCCGCCGCCGCTGACTAGACAAAAATGAAGAAGACGCCGCCACCTATCTAGTTCTGGTCACTGCTAACGAAGAAGACGTCGATGGTTCCAGTCGACTAGAAAAATGAAGGAGACGTCGTCGTATCTGGATTTGATTTGAAGGTTGGGGTTAGGGGTGATGGTGGCGCGGCGAGAGTTGTGGTGGAGGAGGCTGTTGAGGGGGCTATGGTGGTAGCGATGCTTGCTGATTGAAGGTTAGGGGCGGTGGCTATGAGTGTAGCGCGAAGAGAGGTGGTGGTTGTGGTGGCGTGCGGGAAGAGGTAGCGTGGTAGGAGTTGTAGTGGCTTTGGGTGTAGCGTGAAGAGAGGTGGCGCGACAGGGGCTATGGTGGCTATGGGTGTCGCACGATGAGAGGTGGTGGTTCACGGGGAGAGGTGCTGGCAGAGGAGGGGTGGATTTAGGGAAGGTGGGAGTGAGCGGTGGGGTTAGAGTAATGGGGCTAGAGTTTCTGGGAGGAGAAGGTGGGTGGCGGCGATGCGGTGGCGATGGTGGCAGCGGCGGATCAGCTGCATGTGGTGGGCAATGGATGGGATGGAGATGAAGAAGAACTCCAAGGGTATAATTGCAAATTACATTTTTTTTGTTTTGAATATGAGGGTAATTTTTTCATTTCATATTTGGTCAACCGTTGACTTCATTGAGTCAATGCCAGAATTGGAAAATGACTATTATTGCATTATTTTACAAAAACATAGGGTTAGTTTTACACTTTCAAATTTTACAGGATTATATCTGAACTTCTTAATTTAATAGGGTCATTTTTGCACATTTCCCAAAATATTTTAAAATTTAGTATTTAATTTAACAAATGTAGTGTATAAGGTGAAAACAAATACGTGGACTGTCCATAAACTTATGAACAGAACGTCTTTTAGGAGACCCACTCATTGAAAAAAAAATGAATATGACCCATTTTGAACTGTATTATTACATTAAAAATAAGTCGGGTAAATGGGTTGGATTAAAATCCGCTCAACCCATGGGGTCGAAAATCACCCAACTAACGGATCAAAATTGAGTAAACCTACAGGTTTCAACACATATATTGACACATATGACTTTATATACCAACTCATGTGGATAAACTCGCGAGTTTAACCCTTATATTGACCCATGTGGGCTTATATACCAATCCATAGGGGTTACCCTATGAGTTTCAATCCATTCATGGACCCATATGGGTCGTGTTGGTAAACTTGCGGGTTTCAACCCATTTATAGATTCATATGGGAAAACCTGCGAATTTCAACACATATTCACCCAGATGAGCAAATTTGTGGTCAACCTGCATACCCAACCCGTCTGACCCATACTTTCAATTACCCATTTGACCAGTTACCCATTTTAGAGCATCTCTAGTACATGAGTCATTTTGCTAAAAGTCACTTGACACGTCAGAGCAAGTCCAACAACTTCCATAAAATTTTCTTTAGAACAGGGAATGAAAGTCAATATTCTTCATTTTCTTACTCTACTCCAAAAAAATTCCATTTTTGCATAATTTGACATTTATTACACTATAGTTCATTCTTCCATTTAAAGTTAACATTTATCAATTCAAAATGTATTACAAAATTAATAGATAGTTTTTGAAGATGATCAATATTAAAAATTTAAAATTAATAGTTAGATGTAATTTAAAACTAGTACTCCCTCTGTCCCAGACATATCTGCAGAGAGAGAAATGGATGGGACTTTTTTGCAAGAGGGAAAAAGTCTCAAATGCCCTTCACCTCTACCGTTGAAACACCACTGCCTCCACAAATTCCACTCGCCTCAGCGAATTCCACCACCACCTCTGCAACGACGAAACCGACAAAAACAGCAACCCAAACAACAATCCCAAAAATCCAAACTCAAACAATAATCACAAACCCAAACTCCACAGAAAAATCAGAAAATAAAAACATGGAAAATTATGAGAAACCCATCTACGTCTATTTTTAGAGACCCGAAAACCCATCTCCCTCGCTGTCATCTCCGCCGTGCCTTAGCCATATGGAAATGTCGTCACCGATAATCAGATACCCATAACCTATCTCTGCCGCAGCTGCCATCTCCACAGCAGCATAAACCATCTCCACTGTGGCAAAACCCATCTCCACGGCGGAACCCAGAACCCATCTCCACGGCGGAAAACTCACCTCCGACGAAGACTTCCACCCTCCGATGGCTGAGATATCAGGCAGAGAGGAAATTTTTGTGTATGTGACATCGTAAAATTTGGAGAAGAGGAAAGTTGTGTATGTGTGTGTGAAATTGGAGAAACCAGAGGAGAGGAAAGTTGTGTGTGTCGATGAAATCGGAGAAATTGGAGGAGTGGAGATGAAAGTAGATCTGCGGTAGTTGAGAGGGTGAAGTTAGGTGGGGTGGGTGAGTATAGTTTAGTGTTTTGTGAGTAATGTTGAATTGTTTCAAGGGTTTATATGTCTTTTTACTTATAAAAAATTTCCAAATATGGAAAGTGTGCAGAAATGGTTGTGACAACTATTTAAGGAAAGTGTGCAAATATGGTTGGGACAGAGGAAGTATTATTTTCGTACCCTTTTCATATTTTCACCCAATTTGAAATAGAAAGTAACCTTTTAAAAATAAAAATAACTATAAATCAAAGAGATTATTTTTTACATAAGACTAATTTTTAATAAAAATATAGCATACCCTCCATCCCAACTGAAATTGCAACAAAAGAAAGAGGAAATATTTTTATGGTGGGATTTATTTATTACTTAATGGGGCATGTGGTATGTGTGAATTTGGTTATTACTTAATGGGGGCACTAAACTGAATTTTTACTTTAAAATTTGATCCAATTATTAGCAAAGAAATTAGAGAGAGCAAATTAGTTTGGGACGTTCTAAAAAAAGAATGCAAGTTCAAATGGGACAAAGGGAAGATATAATTTAGGTGTACACGCTAATGTAAGTGTGGCTCCACCACTTTGTAATACTACTTCCTTGCATTGCAATTTGAAATTTAAAGTTTTTTGGATTGCTTCTTACCAAATTTAAGAAATGTGTTGTGGAACAAAAACAGTTTGAATGCAAAGTATAAATAGAAAAGTGATGTTGACGAATGAATTAAAATAAAAATTAAGAATTGGAATATGTAAAATTTTCATTGGAACAAATAAGAGCATCTACAATGCAAGAGTCACTTTTAAAAATCACTTGCCACATCATATTGATAAACGCTCAACCCACAAAAACATCTTCAATGCAAGGGCTAATGTTCAATGTAATGTGGCACATTTTTCTTTAGAGCGGGTCAATTAAGGCTTCTATATAGAGAAGGTTGTATTGAGGCTCTCAGTTTTTTCCTAAGAAAAAATAATAGGTATTCATAAATTTGCACAGCCCCAACTAAAATTTGTTCAATCAATGACTGGCACGCCATACCAAAGCTATAATTGTGACGGTAGCATGAAGATAAAAAATTCAAATAATTCCATCAATTAGTTTACTTTGTTTATATCATATTGAAGTTCCAATTAAAATGGGAGAATGAGAGAACCATGAGAGTTAGAAAAATAAATATTGCGTTATTATTTAATGCATGCAGTTAGAACTGCATTAAATTTTCATTTCCATTGTTTTTTTCACTACACAAATATAGGTAAAAAAGTTTTCTCTTTCATCAAAATCCTTAATTTAGGTAATGAGGTGGGGAACCAGTTGAGTTTAAAAAAACACGCGGAATCCCTAAAATCAATGAAAATAAATTAGTTTACTAAAATCTGTTGAACTTGCTCTCAAATTGATAGACTCTAATGTCTCTTATATCTCCAATGCAAGAGTGAAATGAGAGCATCAAATATTGTGACACACTTTTTTCAGAGACACTCGTATTGAGACTCTTACTTGTCTTCCTAAGAAAAATTAATAAAGATTCATAAATATGCATGGACTCAACTATACATTTGTTCAATCAGTGATTAACACGTCATAATGAAGTTCCAACTAAAACATGACATTCGGCAAAAGATACCCCTAAAATTGACTTTTCCATTAGAGTGATGCTCTTACCCGTATTCGTATGGGTTTTGAAAATAAACAATTTTCTTGACTCTCAGGTTACATGTTTATTTAACTATCCCTAATCAAATAGACAATTAGTATATCCTAGGGATAGAACAAGAATGATATCCCCACTAAATAACTCAATAGTTATCCATTAATTTATTATTCACTTTTTTTAGAATTTAATTATTCCATAATTTTAGGATGTAGTATGGTAGCTATATTATAGCACTGGAGATGCCAAATTTAACGTATCCCCGGTATAGGATATAATTGAGAAAAATTGAGAAAAATCTGCTCTTCAGATTTATATTTTCCGAGAGCTTTGCAAGAGCCAGTTTCATATGTTCCAACATGCATTACCTGTTGATCAAGTTTAGAGTCGTATACCTTAATTTCTAAGGGAGGAGGAGATCCGGTGTCGACGAGTTTCTTGGTCAGAGAGAGTCTGATCAAGGCGGATCGGTAGCAAGGGGAGCTTGCAAAATCCACACGTTAATAATTAGAAGATAAGTATAGTTGTATGGGGTACTTTGTAATGTATCTTTCTGATTAGTTGATTTAATCTGAATTGGGCCAGACCCCGCAGATGTAGGTGGATTTCACCAAACTACGTAACCAAGTTGTGTGTGCTCGTGAGCTATTATCTTTACATACTTGGTTAGATAGACTATATTGGAACATAGGTTTAATAGTTAAGATAAAAACGGTAAAACCAAAATTTCAATTACTGAGTTGCCTCTCTTTGCTCACGTCCAAGTTCTTCAAGAATTCTCCGCATCCATACGGCTGAACTTGCAGCTACATATTCTCCTTTCGCAGACGACAAAACCGTAGTTTTTTTTTAGCTTCAAGAAACAGTACCTGAACCAAGATTAAACACATAACCTGTTGTGCTTCTCCGGTTGAGCAAGCACCCAGCCCAATCGCAATCACTAAACCCAATTAATTTAATGGCAGCCACATGACTATTAACATATGCCTAACCCCAGTGTTCCAGCAACATAGTGAACAACTCTTTTAGCTGCTCCAAGATGATACTTCGAGGGAGAGTGCATAAACTTGGAAATAGCCCCCACTGACTGCTCTATCCGGTTGTGTGTGAGTCTATGTTGCACGGGGACGGCTCCCAGGATGAAGTACTCGTACCGGGAACGTCCTCATATCGGATACTTGATGGGCACTTCTAAGAAACATTTTTATCCCGATTTCTAAATTCTACTACTAATAGAAAGCCAAGAACACAAGTAGAGTTAATTCTATATTACTATTTTATTACTGCTTCAAAAATCTACTAATTTCTAGCTCTAATTTGTCAAAGAACATTTTAGAAAATACCACTGTCTTATTTTTATCAAAGACATTACTACGAATTCTTATCTTACCTGTATCCAAATTATTTATGTTTTGCCGTTTCCCGTACCCGTATATGTCTCCGTCCCCGACTCGGTGCAACATAGGGGTTTAGTATCTATGAGATGATTTTGGAAAGGATCGTATTTGAGAAATTACAGAGACTTACAGGTCTATAGTATTTCAAGGTAGAACAAACATCCTTTTTTGGAATCATTACGGTCAGTGCCGAAACTATGGGTTTTGGGACTGATTTTAGTTTAAAGAAATTATTGATAGCTTCCAATGTATCCTTTTGTTGCTGTCCCAATTTGTTTTTGTAAATTTTTTTAAAGAGAACCCACCCGGTCCATGAGCTGACTCACTATCCATTTTATTTATTATTTATATATGAGTTCAATTAGGGTTACATGAGTTTTCAAAGTTTGATTCATTTCAGGGTTGACTTTTTTAAGGATATTCTCCAATATCCATGCTGTATTGATCCCTGATGGATCATTGTTCCCTTACTTGATGATTCGGTAAAGAACCTAACAACTTCATCACCAATATCAGATTGATTACTTATCCATTGCCCCTCTGAGTTTTTTATTTGATTTATTTGTTGTCTTTTGTGTTTTGCTTTAATAGATTGATGGAAGAACTTTGATTTTGTGTCTTCTTCAATGAGCCACTTAACTCTTTATTTCTTCTTCCAAGAGGTTTCCTGATTGGATAATGCTAGTGTTAGACTAGTTTTAGCTTAATTGTATGCTGTTTGATTAGCTATATTGCCATCCATTTGTGGATTAGTTTCAACTTTTAACAAGATTTATTCACGGTCTTTTACCTTGTCAAAGACATTTCCAAAAACCTTATGATTCTAGAATTTTAATGCGGATTTTTAATTTTTAAGCTTAAAAGTGAGATCTTGCATTTGTATTAAATAAGTTTGGATGTTCCAAGCATCTTGAACCAAGTTCATGAATGTATGATGTGTTAGCCAACAGGTTTGGAACCTAAATCTTTTAGGGCATGAGTATTTATTATCTCCTTCTATGTTAAAGAGGAGTGGTGTGTGATCAGATTTTTTCTCTTGGTGGTGTTTTAATGTGTGATGGCTGAAAAATATACCACCATTTTTAATTAGATAAAGCTCTATCAAATCTTTTCCATACCCTCTCTTTCGGTCTCATACCAGTCTAGATAAATAAGCTTCCTGAAGTTGGTATCAGAGGCGGATCCAGTATAGGGGCAAAGGTGGCAATTGCCACCCAAACAAAAAAAAATTTAAAATTTTTATGTACTAAAATTTAATTTTTAATGATTTTGCCCCACCACTTTTTAAAAAATACAGCTAGTACCTAAGAATTTTTTTTTAAAATTATAATTTGCCCCCCTCCTCTTCAAATCCTGGATCCGCCTCTGGTTGGTATTGTTGAGATGTGATTCAGAAATGAATTTGTTAAAGTTTTTAATTATTTCCTGATATGAGATTGATGGACCTGTGTACTCTTCATTTCTTTCCCGTGACATTAAAGCCTCCAACCAAGCTTAAGCGTTCAGTTTAAAGATCTGATAGTTCCAGCAAAAATTGTTATCTTTCCTTAATTGTATGTTTACCATATAAAAAACATGGAATGCATTCAATTTTAAGGGTTGCACGGTTAATGGATGTTACAATGCGATGGTTATCTTGTTTTAAGATTTTAAGATTTACTGAATCCTCCCAATATTAGCAAATTTTACACTCAGCTTCTGAGCAATAGTTGTTAAAGCCTAATTTTTTACTATGTTGATTATAGAATCAAATTGGAGCATTGATTCTATTACAGAAAAGAGGATTTCTTGGTTTCTGAGTTTTATATCCCTTATTCTAATCTGAGTGGCTTTATTACCTACTCCCCTTGCTTTCCAAACGCATAGATTTATTCCTATCATTTCGAATATTTAGAGGAATTCAATGTGGAATGGGCTATAACTATTTTAGGGGTTGCATTATAATCCTTTTTACTCTACTCTTTTTGCTTGTGTTTTTGTTCAGAGTTTTCAGTGTCAGTTTGGGCATCACTGAGTTTTAACAGGGAATTGAATCTTTGTTTTGATTTAGTAAAACTAACTTTTACTTCTGATAGATATATAGATTCTGGATTCACTCTGTTTGTTGGATATTCAGTGTTTAGCCATTCAAGTTTTTTATCCTTTTTACTCCCTGATGTTAATAATGATGAATCTCCTGCATTAATTTCAAGGAAGTTTTAATTCCGCAAGCTTGTTGAGGGGGTTTGTGGATTTTAGATTCTGCTTTAGTGTTTAACCTTATTCCACTTTGAAGTACTTTATTACAGTTTTTTTCAAAGAACTTTATTACAGGTTCATAATCCACCAGTGATACATGCTTGTTATATTTAGCAACAAAAGACAGTCTATCAACCCTAGTAGATCCATCAATAGAATTAGCAGATTGATCACATATATGAGATATATGTATATTATCATGAGTAAACTTAGAACAAAAAGGCACTGAATTATGGGGCATAGTTTCTTCCACAATATCAAAATTAACCAAAGGAGCTTTAGACCCAACTACCATCTTAACATTCATTTACACAGGTTAAATTTTTCCAAATTAATTCCCTCAGAACAATGCACATCAATATTCACAGAGACATATACAGGTAATTGTGTGATAGACTTACCAGACTTGTTAACATTCAAATCATCAGCAGAATTTGATTTAGTCCTATTAACACTCAATTCATTAGGATTCATTTCCACAACATTCAGTTGAACAGTCAAAGGCATATCAAAGGGGGTTTAAGATGAAACCTAACTCTATATTAGAGGACTTCACCATCTTAGATTTTCCTTTGAGACCATTGTCATTATCCACTGAAATTGATCATGTTTCTTTCCTAGTGTCTATAGCCTTATCCTTAGAAACCTACATTTCATTGACTTTGTTAATCTACATACCACATTATTAGTTCTGTTTTGGGCTATTCGAACATATTTTTCTCCTTTAAAGTAATACCAGATGAGCACCTGTCATGATGTGCTCAATTCAGATCCCATTTTTAACACATTCGAAGTCTAATTTTGTTATGGATTAGGGACTTAATTGGAAGGAATTTGAAATTTTATCCTTTAGAGAGTTAGGATGATATTACATGTTTTTATATCCTAATTATTTTATTTATGAAGTATTTTGAAGATACTGAAGACTTTCATTGAGGAGTTTAGGATCGAAGAGACGAGAAGACTTTGAAGAGAAGGCCACTCATTGAAAAAGTTGGTAATAACAGACCAGAGGCTCCTTCGTGGACCGCAACATATATCGCAGTCTGTGCAAACGGGTCACCAGCCTACCTAGTTTCCTTTTCTTCTTCATTTTGGGAACACTTTACTCTCTCTCTTTCTTACATTTACTCTCCCGACTTTATCTTTCAAAAACCCTAGTTTTTCATTTATTGCTTATCATTTTCTCTTTGTTTACCATGGATTTTTTCTCATTTGTTACAGGTTCAGTTAATCTAGGCTATATATACTCTTGGGGACAATTGGTAAGCATTTCTAATATGAATTTGTGAGATTTTGATTGTCCTATTTTCTGCTTTGATTATCAACTATGTTTTGTGCCTTGTTGTGTGATTAATGTATGATTTAGACTAGCATGGTCAATAAGTTGATGATTATGATTTGATTGTTGGCTAGGTTTTTTGGCAAACCTGGAAGACTTTGCCTTTTTGTCGATGTGATTACTGTTGGTTAATGTTAGGTTATAATTATGTGTGAAAACTAATTATAACTATTGATTGATGAAATTTGTTAGATTTAAGATGAATTTGAATGTGTTTATCTAATTATCGAAGTTGTACACTAATGACGTCTAACATGAAGGCTGATCCTCATAGTCATCATTAGGAAATATAATTGTGCTATCCCGTTATTTTTCTCTTGTAGGACATTGTGTTAGTTGTATTAGGTCTCTATGTTTATTGTTATTCTTAGAAAATTCTATGAAACCGATCTTCTAGAGTGACCTGAGGTTAAGGGTTATTGTGTGACACTGATCACTAGCTATTATTAAGTAGTTAGCCATAATTTGGGCTTCTAAATTGTATTTTTGAGAGGCACGATGACTGCCTCCCATGTCATTTATCCAATAGATGTATGTTTGTGAGTCCCTTAAACCCTGTTGTTTGAAAATCTTTTCGTAGTGTTTCCATCGTGGTCTACTACGCAAAAATTTACCTACTAGCGTCCATCAGAGTGGGGATCTCAGTGTCTCGCATTCTTTGTTTGTAAAACTGAGCTCCAAGATGTTATATTTTAAGCTTTGAATTGAATGGAGCTCTAAAATTGGACTTGGTGGGGGCATCCATTACTATTTTCTTGAGCATTTTCGCATAGGAGAATGGTGGGGCTTTGTTTGGCTCTGCCATATCGACGGCTCTGGGTGGAGTTGGAGGATATCCTATTTTATCGGTGGTGTTGGTTGTTCAGAGAGAGGAAAAAGCGTTCCAAATTGCAAAATTAAAGCTTATGAATCTGAATAATTACTTCATTATATAAACACCATAATTTTCTATAGTTATCAACCTATAAATTGAGGCAAAAACTAAAGTATTTTCTGTAAATTTCAGATTTATCTAGTTGACAATTTGTGGAAATTATGCAAATATGGATAGTTTGTGTTGAAAATAATGTTATTTATATAAGGAATGTGAAGTTGTAATCCGAGAAGAAGAAGAGATATTTCGTTCATAATGTTTTGATTGGAGAATATATC
>JAULKM010000689.1:0-15455 GCA_032355605.1 Rubia tinctorum
TGTTTTTTTTGTTTTTTAACTTTATTTTGGTTTTTGCTTGGCTTTTAATTTCTTAATTTAAAAAAATCAACAACCGGCCCCCCCCCCCTCTCTACATGCTTTCTTATAAATATGTATATGTATATCTAGTCTATTATCCACCCTTATATGCATGAATCCTTAGAAAGATCCCTATTCTTCATGGATGACCCCGATTTGCCACTATCTACTTAGTTGTAGTTAGGGAGCATTTAGGGCTTATAAATTGTATTTTTGAGAGGTACGGCGATGACCTCCCAACTTTTGGCGGGAAGAGGCATTTATTTTTAAGTGTTTGGGCATATTATGTGTGAATATGTGCTAGTTGTGAATGTCTATTATGTTTCTTTTGTTTGGTTTTTATTTGATCTTAGGTTGGCTTGGAGACGTATTGTTTGAGTTATTGGTGTATGGTTTGTACCCGATCCTCTTCACAAGAACTCGATCCTCTTCACAAGAACTCCTACACTACAACCCTGAGTTAGAGTTAAACTTGAAAAGGGCTAGGAGGCTTTATTTGTAAAGTGTGAATAACACCCCCCCCCTAGTGACCATTTTGCGGAATCTTCTACCTCTATGGATCATCAACAAGAACATGAAGAGGAGAATCCAGAGGAGGGCCTCAACACCCTCACCTTCAAGAGGGAAGTGTTCCATTGATGGAGATTATGGTTCCCAATCTTGAGCAACAACCAATGTGCATCACCTATCCGGTGGTTGGGGTTACCGTCCATTTTTAGCTTAAATCCGGATTGATACACTTGCTACCTTAATTTTTTGGTAGGCAGTGGGAGGATCCTAACAAACATCTCTCCGACTTTCATAAGGTTTGTTGTGGGATGATTCTCGAAGGGGTGGATGAAGAGCTTTACAAGTTGAAAACCTTCCCATTTCCATTGTGAGAAGCCGCAAGGGATTAACTCCACTACCATTCACTAGCATCACCTCTTGGATTGAGTTAAAGAGGAAGTTCCCTTCCAACTACTTCCCAGCCAAAAAATCTGCCACCTTGAAGAAGGACATAAGCAATATCCTCCAATGGCACGAAGAGTCACTCCACGACTATTGGGAGAGTTTCAAAAGGCTTCTCTCAAGTTGTCTCTACTATGGCTACTCGAAGAGAGATATGGTGTATTACTTCTACAATGGTCTTCTTGATGAAGATCAAAGGCTAGTGAGGGGAGCTAGTGGTGGTTCTCTTAGGAACAAGGGTTCAAGGGGATCTAAGGAACTCTTTGAGGAGTTGACCGAGGAGTCAAGGAATTTTAGCTCAAGGGCTGATTTGAGGAGAAAAAATACCAACAATACAAGTGCTTCTTCCAACAATGGGAAGTTTGAGGACTGAGTCTCGACACTCACTTCTATGGTCAAGACTTTGATGATACAATCCGGTGTTAAACAACATGTGAAGTTTTGGGAGATTTGTTCTTCGACGCACCCTATGAATGTATGTCCTACTTTGCAAGATGACTGTGTAGAGAAGGTGAGTGCCATGGGATATCAAGGAGGCCAAGGATACCAAAATCAAAGGTATCAAGGGAACGAAGGAAATCGAGGCTACCAAGAGGCCAAGTCTATCAAAATTGGCCTTACAATGAGGCTAACCAAGTTAACCCGAATATTCAATATCAAAATGCACAAAGGGTTCAAAATACTCAACCTTATTGGACCCCTCAACAACAATATCGGCCACCTTAACCGCAATACCAAAGGCTTCAAGATAAACCCCACAATCAAGGTGAAAGTTTTGGGATGTCAAAGGAGGATATTATGCATTGGGAAGTTGAGCTTGTGTGTGGAAAAGGCCAAGAAATACCAAGAGAAGGCCGACTCTGGAATCAAAAACCAAGAGACTCAAGTGAGCCAAATGGCTCAAATCTTGAATCGGATGGAGTCGAGAGTTTCGGGAAAACTTCTTTCTCAACCTAAGTTTAACCCTCGATAAAATACAAGTGCTATCACTTTTAGAAGTTGTAAGGATATTGGCACTTCCCAGTATGGTGAAGTTTTTTAAAATAAGCCTACAAGGGTTGACTTGTTTGAGAAGGAAGTGGGAGAAGAGGCCGAGAAATTAGCCAATGACAAAGTGAGGAAATGGAAGGACAAGGAAGATGACATAATCACCATTCCCAAGCCTTCATCCTCTCCTCATAAGAAGCTAAGGTGGTGGAAATTCCTCCCTATGTATCAGAACCATCGTTTTCGGAGGCTTGGAAGGATAAACGGAGGAAAAAGACCAACAAGAACATCTACAAAGACTTTTGGAGATGTGAGGTAAATATCCCTCTCTTGAATTCTATTGAAAAATTTCTTAGTTATGCTAAATTTATAAAGTAATTGTGTGTGGTGAATAGAAAACAAAGAGCAAAGAACAAGCTTAATAATGGAGGTGGTGAAGGAGAAGATCCTCAAATTTCTTCAAGCGGGGATGATTTATCTAATCTCGGATAGCAAGTGAATGAGCCCAACTCAAATAGTATCAAAGAAAAGTAGGGTGAAGGTAGTTGAGAATGAAAAAGGTGAAATGGTGCCCACTCATGTCCAAAATGGGTAGAAATTTTGCATTGACTACCAGAGGCTAAATGCGGTAACCCAGAAGAATGACTTCCCGTTACCGTTCTTTGACCAAATGCTCGAGAGGATCGCAAGTCATCCATACTATTGCTTCTTGGACAGGTACTCTGATTATTTTCAAGTGGCCATTGCCCCAGCATACCAAGAGAAAACAATATTTGTGTGCTCCTTTGTACATTTTCTTACCTAGGTATGCTTTTTGGGCAATGTAATTCCCCCGCTACTCTCCAAAGGTGTATCGTAAAAAAATTCTCAAAATTTTGTTTAAAATTTTGTTGAATGAACATGGATGATTTCACCGTTCATGGTAATTCATTTAACAATTGTTTAGAAAATTTAGCATAGGTTCTTAAGCATGGCATTAATACTAATCTTGTGTTGAATTTTAAGAAGTGTCATTTTATGGTATAACAAGGCATTGTGTTAGGCCACATTATCTCATCTAAGGGTATTAAGGTAGACAAAGCAAAGATATATTCAATTCAAACTTTGCCTTATCCTATTAATGTGCACGAAGTGCGCTCTTTTCTTGGTCATGTCGGATTCTATCACCGGTTCATCAAGGATTTTTCAAACATTTCATCTACTTTGTGCAAGTTGTTGCAAATGAAGGTGGAATTTATGGTGGACGGGGGTTGTAAAGGGGCCTTAAATTCATTGAAGGAAAGGTTAGTTTCGTCCCCTATCATTCAACCCCTGGATTGGTCCATGCCTTTTGAGATCATTTGCGATGCAAGTGATTACACCATTGGAGCGGTGCTTGGTCAAAGAGTGGGAGAGTACCTCACGACATATACTATGCATCAATGACTCTCAACGAGGCCCAAAGGAACTACTCCACCACGGAAAAAGAATTGCTAGTGGTGATATTTTATTTAGAAAAATTTCGATCGTATTTACTTGGTACCAAAGTTATTGTGTACACTGACCATGCAGTTCTTCGTCACTTGATGACAAAGAAAGAAGCCAAGCCAAAATTGATTAGATGGATCTTTCTTTTGAGCAATTTCAATTTGGATGTAAAAGACAAGAAGGGCACAGAGAACTTGTAGCCGATTATTTGAGCATGTTGGATCCATGCCAAGAAATTGAGGTAAAGTCACCCATGAAGGAGAAAATAAGGGAAAATTTTCCCGATGAAAAATTGTTCACAATTGGGAACCTCCAACCGCGGTATGCCAACATTGTGAATTTCTTTGTCTCCAGTAAATTTCCTCCCCACTTTTGTAAATCTCAAAAACATAATCTAAGGAGCGATGCTAAATTTTATGTGTGGGATGATCCTTTTTTGTGGAAACATTGTGTTGATCAAGTTGTTAGGAGATGCATCCCGGATAATGAAGTGAATTCAATTCTTAACTTTTGTAATTCTTATGCATGTGGGGTTATTTTTTAGTAAAAAAACCGCTAGAAAAGTCCTAAAGAGTGGTTTTTATTGACCTACCTTGAACAAACATGCGTACATCTTTTGAAATGCTTGTGATCAATGTCAAAGAGTAGGAAATATTTCTTCTAGAAATGAGATGCCTCAAAAAGCTATGTTGTATTGTGAAATATTTGAAGTTTGGGGCACTAGTTATATGGGACCTTTTCCTAATTCCTGTGGCTTTACATACATTCTTCTTTTTGTTGATTATGTGTCAAAGTGGTTTGAAGCAAACACACTAGAACTGACGATTCCAAAGTGGTTGAAAATTTCTTGAAAGATAACATCTTCTCTAGGTTTGGAGTCCCTAGAGCCTTGATTAGTGATCGTGGCACCCATTTTTGCAATCGGACAATAGAGGCACTTTTGAAAAATTATGGCGTCACACACAAGACATCCACTTCTTATCACCCACAAACCAATGGCCAAGCCGAAGTTTTCAATAGGGAAATCAAGTCCATCCTTAAAAAAATGTCTAACCCTAACATGAATGATTAGAGTTTTGGGTTTAATAATGCCTTGTAGGCATATAGGATAACTTACAAGACACCGATCGGTATGTCACCATACCGGTTTATCTTTGGAAAGTCATGCCATTTACTGATGGAAATAGAGCACAAGGCTTATTGGGTGGTCAAGAACTTCAACCTTGATATAGATGAGGCCGGTTTGCATAGGAACCTACAATTACAAGAATTGGAGGAGATACGAAGGGATTCCTTTGATAATGCCGAAATCTACAAGAAAATGTGAAGGTTTGGCATGAGAAGGTGATCAGTAGGAAGGAGTTTGACGTGGGTCAAAAGGTCCTTCTATTTCAATCCCGCATTTGCCTATTTACCTGTAAGTTGAGGTCTCGGTGGATTGGTCTTTTTGAAGTGTTAAAAGTATTCACACATGGTGTGGTGGAAATCTTGGACCAAGATAAGATTCCTTCAAGGTCAACGCTCAATGTTTGAAACCTTAACATGAGAGTCTTGTACCGGAAAAATGAGAAAATGTTGATCTTCTTGATCCAGTTTTTGAGTGAACCCAAGAAGGGAGGTAAGTAATGCCGATGACATTAAACAAATTTGGTTTAGATCATCCGGATTGTCATTTGTGACTTTCAATCGATGTTGTTTCAATTTACTTTTTATAATTATTTTTCACTATTTTATTTTATTTCTATCATGGTTGTGTTTTTCCATGATTTTGTAGTGAAATAGGTCAAACATTGGAAAATTGGCTCCAATTTTGGAGCAAGAAAATTGACCACGAAAAGAAGAGAATCGAAAAAGGAAGAAAACTAAAAAAATCATAAAGAAGAGAAAGGGTTGGCCGCATGAAGCTAGGAGCTGCCCCACCCAAGCGGCTAAGCCCCCGCCCACGCGACATGCATGGGCATGATCAAAGCTGGTAGGCTGGGAGTCGTGCCACGTGGGTGAGGAGAATACTGCTCCCATGAATTGAACGGGCATGCTCAGAAATTTCAAGCTTGGCACTGCAAGCTTAACCTCTCATGCGGGAAATTCCCTGGCTGCGATACGCTTGGGCACTATTCAAAAAAAAAATTAAAAATATTTTAAAATTTTGACACCCCCCCCCCCCCCGATTTTCTTCTCTGCCTTTCTTCTCCCTCTCCTCTCTTCTCCATTTGAAGAATTCTCCCAAAATCCACTTCCAATTTTTCAAATTTAACTATTCCTAGCCAACATATTAATCCTATCCACCAACATTCAATACTTACCCACCTTCATACATTTCTCTCCACTCATACAATCCAACGTCCCACCCATTAAATCTCCAAATCCAAAAAAAATCCAAGAACCCTAACTTTTTGGGGTTTTTGCTCTTGGAATGAATTGGTCACTTGGGAAGCAACAAATTGCTCAGACTTACTTGGAAAGGTGTTCTCCCTAGTCACCCTCTTCACAATCACAGTATATTTTTATCTCCTACAAATTGCCATTGTGATTGGTGTAGAATTTTTGGAATAATTTTGTGCTTATCTTGTGGTTGGTTTGAGATTGGGGTATTGTTTCTTTGTTGATTTGAGGTGTTGGAATTTTCATGGTGATGTACTATATTGTAAATTTCTTGTTGGGTTCTTGGAGCTCGGTGTATTTTTGTCCTTGACCGCTAGGAATATTTTTGTGAAGAAGTGCGTGTTGTGGTGAATGGTATTGTGGAACATTGCTTGTTGCGGTGTTTGATTTTTTGTGGAGCTTTGTTTCTTGTGGTGTATGGTATATTGTGGTGAAAACTCATGGCCCCATAAAAAAGTTAGGAATAATGGTGCAAGTTCCTCTGTGCTGCCCCAAGACATTTCACTGGGAAGTATATGGGTCAAGGCGTATTACAAGTGAGTTTGCAAGAAGGTGGGATTTGGTTGTTGGCCAGACTATTCAGGAAACAAAATTTTGTTATGATGAAGCTATGAATGTGCTTGGGTTAAAGCAATCGGTTGGAGTTCTTCTGTCTAAGGTGGGGTGGAAACGTTTCATGGCCAAACACTTTTCAACATATGATATGTACACACTAGAGTTCTTGGCCACGTAGATAAACACTAAGACCGAGTGGATGAGGATGGAAAGTATGTACCATATATCACCTTCCACTTGAATGATGAGAACCATAAAGTGAGCTACACCAAGTTGAACTTTTTTCCTTTGCCCTTTTAACCTGAAACTTTTTGCCTTAGGTGTTTTACACTGAGGGAGATGTATGGTTTTAAGAGTGCGGGAGGGGTTTAATGATTTACATGTATAAATCGCTACTTTTTATTGAAAATTATTGAATTTTTTTAAAATTTGAAAGTAAAAAGATAACCTGCTAAGTTGAAAACTCAAGAGGGAAATTTAGGCAACCTTAGAGGCATGGATAAGTTGAAAACCCAAAAGTGTGGCCTAGGTAAAAATGAGAGGCAAAATGTGGGTGATATGTGAGCAAATAAATATAATGTGTGGCTAGGATGAAAATCTGAAAGTGCTCCTAGGCAAAATGAGAGAAAGAGAAAATAATTGTTACAAATCTACTCATTTTCCGGTATTGGAGTCATAGGTTGCGGTTGAAAAATGGATGAATCGGGTAACCTAACATCATAGGACTTCTTGGGATTAAGTGATTTAGCGGGAAAATGAAGTAGGGGTATGAAATCTTGACTCTTTGTATACTTCGTTTTGGTTGATATATTGGTATGAAGTATGTGCTTGAAACTTTCATATAGTTTTGACTTCATTTTGTGCCACTGGACTTTGGGATTATCAATTCGGGACATGGAAATGTTTCCATGGGTATTAGTGAATTGATAGGTGGAGGATTTTGGTAGAATTAAGAATTGGGGGTTGGGTGTGATAAATTTCATTGATCTTTGATGTTGGGATTTTATGATAACGAAAGTTCAATAAGGAATTAATGGGGGAACATTTGGGTTAAAAAGTTAAGACATAAACCTCTTTTTTTTCTTAAATGGTTACTTACTCTAGGACGAGTAAAGTTCAAGTGTGGGGAGGTTTGATGTGTTTATTTTATATAGTAGTTTTAGGACATTTCACTATCACAGGATACCCCCTCTAGCACCGGTTTTTCAGAAGGCTAGCACCGGTTTTTTTGTCCAAAAAATGGGTGCCTAAGTACAGGGTGAAACGGTTTCACCGGTTTTTTAAAAATTGGTGTTAATTTAGCACCTTTTTCTGTTAGCACCGGTTTTTGGAACCGGGTGTTAAATTAGCACCGGTTTTCAAAAAACCGGTGCAAATTTAGCACCGGTTTTTTGTTGGCACCGGTTCTAAAAATCCGGTGCCAAAAACATTCATTGATTCAAAAAACCGGTGCAAATTTAGCACCGGTTTTTTGTTGGCACCGGTTCTAAAAAATTCGGTGCCAAAAACATTCATTGATTCAAAAACCCTTCCTCTGTAAGCAGCCGCGCACAGCTGCGTTCAGAGAAAGGGAAAAATGTCCTTCCTCTGTAAGCAGCCGCGCACAGGTGCGTTTAGAGGAAGGGAAAAAGACCCAAAATTAATCATTTAGTAGGGCATTAATTTAATAATAATATTAACTTCACAAAATTTATAATATACAAATAAAACCAAAAAAATGTATGATACAAAATTAATAATCTATAGGAATTTCCCAAAACATAAGCTTGATGAGCTGCGACGCTTGTTTAATTCACACTTTACAAAAGAAAATCCATCTCATGCTTAAAGAGAATCTCAATACTCTTCTTCATTAACTAGAAGCACATTGCAGCCATGCTTTATGTCTGCAATTACAGAGTTCATATTATATTGCAAATATACTCCATATTATATTTGCATTCAAATACACATACAACTACATGAATAAGTCAAAGCACAACAAGTCACGTACTCTAAACAGTGTAGCATAACATACTTTTACTTCTATCAGTCATGCTACAAGATCTCTAATAGATTTCAAAATATAAATCACTTTCATATTGATCTTCGGTTACTGAACAAAGTTCATTGTTTAACCTGAGCTTCCTAACATTACAACAGGAAACAAAACTATTATGAACTTAGTCAGATTCCTTAAAATAATCCCTTCTTAGCTCTAACTTCTGATTTTTCTAAGCTAAAATGATATTACCTACTGGTAACTCAGCATTATCACCAGGTGCCAGGATAGCTTTTGATTCTTTAGAAGCCTTCCTGAGAGATTCATGCCTACATCTTTCACTGCCACCAGCTTTATTCCGCCTGTAATAGAAAGGAATAAGATTAAATTAGAGCAAGTTACAACAACTTATCAACTACCATGACAAAATATAATGAAAACATTGATCCCTCTTCTTCATGGATGACCCTGATTTTCCACTATCTACTTAGTTGTAGTTAGGAAACATAGGGCTTGTAAATTTTATTTTCAAGAGGTACGGTGACAACCTCCCAACACGGTATTCTAATTCTGAACTGTAATGAGAAACTGTAGGTTGCTTCTTAGCACTCCAAGAAACCAGGTTGCCACCAAGAAATATGGGATAGATGTATGTTACCTACGAGTCTGAATGCAACGAGCCCAATCAGCATCAGAATAACCCATAACTGATTAAGCGGACAAATTTGTGCGAAACTAATGAGCATAGTGGAGAGTACCACGCATATAGCGTAAAATTCGAGTAACAACTCATAAATGGTCATCCGTTGGAGCTTGCATGTAATGACTAGCCGTGTTCAGAGCATAGGATAAATCGGGACTTGTAATCAACAGATATTGAAGTGCACCAACCAGAGATTGATAAAGAGTGGGATTTCTGAATGGCTTACCAGAAGAGCTAACAAGCTCCGAAAAAGCCAAAAAAGGAATGGCAACAAGCACGGAATCCTACATCCTGGCGGGTAATAAAATATCCTTGGCTTATCTGGCTTGATCAAGGCATATCTGGCTTGATCAAGGAATAAGTCGTTGAAAGTACGAACAACCTCCAAACCCAAGACATACAGTAAAATTCCAAGATTGATGATCTTGAATTCCAAATTAAATCGATCAATAAACATCCGAATGAGACGACTATCATTTCCAGTGAGAATAATGTCATTAACATAAACTAACAAATAGAGAAGAGAGGCACCCTAGGAAAAACCAAATAAATATTATCAAAGGAACTGCATACACACCCCAAACCAGCAAAAAAAAGGAGCTAAAATGCTGAAAAAAGGGCGAGGAGCTTTCTTCAATCCATAAATTGCTTTGCGTAGACGACAAACAAAATCTGGAGGCATGGGATCTTCGTATCCAGCAGGTTGCTCCATATAAATCAGAGATTCAAGAACTCCATTTAAAAATGCATTTTTAACATCTAGCTATCGCAAAGACCAATTCCGAGTGAAAGCCAAAGATAAAAATAGTACAAACAATAGAAGCCTTCACCATTGGACTAAAAGTATGATCATAATTAAAACCAGAAAATTATGAAAAACCCTGAGCAATTAACCTCGCTTTATGCCTTTCTAGAGAGTCATCAACCTTATACTTAAAATGATAAACCCATTTTGAACCAACAACATTGGCATTTGATGGACGAGGAACTGAATCCCACATCTGTTGAGTGCAAAGAGCCTCTATCTCGAAATCCATAGCAGCAACTATTCAGAATCCTTAAAAGCCGAGCAATGACTACTTGGATCAGTCTTAGCTAATAAAGCACTCAATAAACCGAAAATATGTTTTACCTTAGGGAGCCAGTACGAGAGCGAGTGACCATCCCAAGTAGAATGGTCGAAATGACAAATCCGACAAAACATTACTCGTTAAACCTCTCTTCTCAT
The DNA here is from genome assembly GCA_032355605.1 of Rubia tinctorum. NCBI lineage: Eukaryota > Viridiplantae > Streptophyta > Magnoliopsida > Gentianales > Rubiaceae > Rubia > Rubia tinctorum. The sequence goes on from JAULKM010000689.1 coordinate 10,294, forward strand.
CATGATTTCCCTCAAGGTGAGATGTTCCATATTTTATTTTATTTTCATAAAGTCGAAATGATATTGCAAGGATTCTCGGTAAAAATTCACCAAGGACTGAAGCAATACTTACTCCTAACAAAAACAACCAAAGAGAAAAAGAAAATAAAAACAAATAGAAAATACTCACACATAGTACACCCAAACAATTAAAAATATACGCCTCTTCCCCAACAGTGGCACAAAAAATTGGGAGGTCGTCATCGTACCTCTCAAAGATACAATTTATAAGCATAAAATGCTTACTAAATACAACTAAGTGGATAGTGTGGCAAGTCAGGGTCGTCCACAGAGAAGAGAGATCTTCCTAAGCGTTTACACATACAAGCGTGAATATAAGCCTAGATGTATATATACATAGATATATAAAAGCAAGTAAAGGGGGGGGGGGTTTGGGTTGGTTGGATTCCAAAATTATTACAGTAATCAAAACACAACAAGAAAGGTTAAGTAACTATGCTAAAAAAGCAACAACCTACTAAAAAGGGTAAAAACTACAAAAGACAAAGCCTTGGGGGCAATAGATATTCACTACTTTAACTACTTGTTCTGAAGATAAATCTTCCATCCTTCTTTGATAGTAGTTTACAAGAGTGAATTCTACATCTCTCGCTAAACCTCACTAATGACCCCTTTAGTCGTTCAATACCTAAAGGTATCCCATTAATGGAATTAAGCACGAAGAATCAACAAGCTTGGCAACACTTATAAACACTACACCGTGTTTAAGCATTGAACCAATAGACGCATTTACACAAGATTAGCCAACAACGTTCAACGTTCATAAACCTCTCTTATTTGCTACACAAAACAAACATGATAAAGAATTCGACATTATCACATTCATCTAGAAATTATCAAATCACTAACAACATTAGAAGCTCTAATTCTTGCTCTTGGATTTCATATCAAAGCAAAGGAGAATTAGCTACTTTTTCCAAATACTGACACATAATCATACAAGCAATTCATAAACTCAAACTTCTAACACCATTAATCATTCAACAATCAAATTCAAGCACACTAAATACATAATAGAGAAAGCATCAAATAGATAGATAAAGATTCTCAAGACATAGATAAGGAAGACTCAATCCATTGCTCCCAACGAGATTACTAAGCTAAATAATAAAAACCCATAACTAATCTACAAACCAAGAAAATAAAGGAGAAGAAACTAGGGTTTTAAATCCAGAAAATTGCAGAAGAAAACGGGTTGGAAGCTGTTCTGGAAAAGGGGAAAGAAAGAGAGTATTTATAGTACAAAAAGTCAAAAAATAAATATGGGCAGTCGGCCGTCGCGACTCGCGACACATTTGTCATGACTCGCGATGGGCATAGTACTGTCGCGATCGCGACACATTCGTCCTGGCTCGGAACGATAAGAGAACTCTGCCCTCAAATGTGGTCTTCTTTTTTGGTCTAATTGTAGTTGCCTCCTCTTCCCTTCTTCAAGTCTTCCAAGTCTTCACTGTCTTCAAAATGCAGTTTTCTTGGTCTTCAAATCTTCAAAGATAATCTTCGAAGTCTTCAAAATCTTCCAATATTTGCCCTGTCACACAAAATCCCCTAGAAGAGTAATAAGAGCCTAAAGTCGCTCTTAACTCATCTTAGAGAATTTCAAGGCAAAATGCCACATCTAGAGTACAAAAGAATACACAAGTGAATACAAAAAGTCCCCAAAATAACCGTATAAAATAGACACACCAATGGTGCTTAAAACCTAAACATCAAACCTAAAGCCAGAAACATCACCAACAGTATCTAAAATATCACATCTGAAAAATAACAGAAGTTACATATCCTTCTCCCTTCTCGATTGAACAGACAGTGGGCAAGCGTTCTTAGACATCTAAGAAACAACAACACAAAAATTAGCACAATTTGCAACAAAACCCTAAGATATCACACACAATCAAAACAACAAAACTGAACATCAATTGTACACTTAAGCATGGAAACACCACAAACATCAAATGCTGAAATTAAAATATCACACCAACACAGATAACAATACTTAAAAACCTAAAACGGAAAATAGAAAACGAGAAACATCAACAACAATATCTAAACATCACTGATGAAAAATAATAAAACTTACAGATGTTCTTTCCTTCTCGATTGTAGAAGTAGTGAGACAAGTTTTCTTAGATTTTAATAAACAACAGCACCAACACAAAAATTAGCACAAAATTGCATCCAACTCCTTTTAAGAGTTAAAGCAGTTTTACTAAATTGAGACAAATGTTTTTTTATTTTTCATTCACGGAGACAACATAACAGTATAATGGTTTTTATTTCTTTGTTCATCGCTTTAAAATATTTCATAATAAGTGATGATTAAATACGTAAACAAACAACACCCAACACCCAAGGAGAGTCTTAAAATCTTTTTTCGAACAAGGAAATTATGTTTGTGAAGGATGAAATCAGACGAGAGAGTCGCGTGGCTGTGGAGGATGGCAACATAACATAAGTGATATAGCCAAATTCCATTTCATATTTTATATTAAAATGGACTTTAAACTGTATTTCATAGAAGTAAAGATTTATTGCTTAGCTAAATGAACCTTTCAGTTGCTTTTTAAATTTCTAACTCCCTTTTAAAAATATACATGGGTTTAAATTTATAGGTTCAAACTGCTTTTAAGATTGGACTAGTTTTACCAAATTGAGACGAATGATTTTTTTTATATATTAAAGGACATGATATAATAGCATGATGGTTTTTCTTAATTTGTTCAACCTTGTAAAAATTTCATAATAAGTGATGATTAAACACGTAAAATATCAAAATCCATTAAAGAGTCTAAAAGTGTTTCTATAGAACAAATAAATTATGGTTGCGGAGGATGAAACTGGATGAGAGTCGGGTGGCAGTGGATGATAGCGCAGCACAAGGACACGTGCGCAAAGATAAAAGAACTTTTAAATTCATCAACAATTATTATTATGTTCTATAAAATAAAAATAAGAGTAAACAACGTGCACACGTCTTCCCGCATAGACACACAAACCATCATTAAAAATCAGAAGATAAACCGTGTACATTCACTATTTTGTGAATGAATTCATCTTTCCTCTTTTGTTAAGAAAGCTTATTTTATTGGTATGCATTAAATTCATTTTCCTAACTCAAAATTAGTCTTTCTATAATTATTTACTAGTTAAAGTTTGAAAATTTTAAAATGTATTTAATACAAAAAACAAGTATTGTGATACAGAGCTTGTGGAAATATTCATTCGAACAAATATTTAAAAGAGGGCGACCCTTTAATCATAAGAAGCTTGAACAGAGGAACATGATTAAGGATTGAAGTGTACGAAGAACTACTTTCTGTGAGAAATCATGTCGCAAATCTTTGGAACAAACTCGACAAGAAAAAAAATCATGGGAGATAATAGAATACTAGACAAATTAGAATCAGGTTAAGAAACGAATACCCTTTCTGATTGATTTTGTATATATCTTTTTCCATATCCGATTCTGCCTTGTATACCCTTTGTACTCATTATATATATGAATACACACAGCCACAATTATTCGTGGGTTTTACATTCTATCATTGTATTAGACAGGTTTCACTAAATATTCTTCCGGGTTTATTCCAATTTTTCCGAATTCTATTCCTCCGATTTCCGATCGAACGGCCGCCACCCACCCGCAGCTGCACCGCCATCCGACCGCCTCTTCGTCGGATTCAGCCTATCGGAGTTCACCGCCGCCGCAAGTGCCTCATGCGCCCTCGCCATCGCTGTTCTCGCCGAAATCACACGTTCGCCGTGACCTTCACGCGCCGGCGTCTTGATTCCCGCGCCGCACTCGCTGCTCAGTCCCTACACAAGAGTTAAATCAGTCGTCCACTGCCATTCACAAGCTTGCTATGTGTTTGGTGCGATTTGATTTTTCAATTGTGTTCGGATCTCTTTCCCGATGTCAACTATTACTCTTCCTGCGTTGATCAACTGCATCACCATCAAGTTTGATGGTTCCAACTACTCCAACTGGCGTACTCTGGTTTCGTTGGTTTTACGAACTGTCAAATTAATTGGCTATGTTGATGCATCGGTTCAGTGTCCTGCTGTTCCCGTAAGCTCGTCCTCCACAAAATCTGATTCCAAGGCTTCTAAAGATGTCGATGCTCGTGAGATTTGGATTCAGACAGATCAGCTTGTTTAGGCTGCTCTTTTTTCATCCCTGACTCCGTCTGCAGTGTCGGCAGTTGACGGTATGGTCACTGGTGCTAAGGTATGAGATGCTTTAGCCACTAAATATCATAATAATTCTCGTGCTGGACGCCTCTTTCTTGTTGATCGTTTATATGGTGTTTGTCAAGACGATCAAACTGTTCAGGAATATTATTCTCGTTTTAAAGATATTCTTGATGAATTGCGTGTTGTTGGTCATTCTCTCAATGATGAGGATGTTGCTGTTATTTTTTGTCGTGGCTCAAATGATAAGCTTTCTGAATTTTCTTCTGCTCATATGGTGAAAGACTCTTTACCTCCTTTGTACACCATTGTGGCTGATGCTGAGGCATTAGAATTTTCTCTTAAAACTCGCTCCTCTGGACCTGGACCGGCACATTCTGCTTTTGCTGCTTCTCAACAAGGATCCGGACAGGTAAACCGTGGCAGGGGAGGCCGCGGTTTTTGGCGAGGGAGGGGCGGCTAAGGCCGTGGCCGTGGTGGTGGCCGTGGCCAGTCACCGGCCGGCGGTGGACCGCCTCCTCAGTCCGGGCGTCCAAATTTTGTTTGTCAATGGTGTCATCACCCCGGTTATCTTGCTGAATTTTGCTACAAGCTATCTCATGTTGCTCGCGATGAAGTTGCAAACACCGCAGACACAGCTCAACCACATTATCAGCAGTTAAATGACACTCCTGATTGGTACATGGATTCTGGTGCTACCAATCATATGACTGGCTCAACTTCCAATCTGGATAGCATCGCTCTTTATCACGGTAATCGTCGTGTTTATTTTGGTAATGGTCATGCTTTAAATATTTCTCATGTTGGCAATTCCCGGATTTTTTATTCTCTCACGTTATCTGATGTCTTGGTTGTTCCAAATATCACCAAGAATTTATTATCTATTGCCAAGTTGACAAGGGATTTAAATG
>JAULKM010000699.1:0-15455 GCA_032355605.1 Rubia tinctorum
TAATTTCAACCTCTTGTTTTATACCAACAGAATCAAACTAATAAAACAGAAATAACCGCCTATTAGCTAGTGCCAGATGGCATCTATGTCTAACAGAATTAATCAGCAACAACCATTGCACTTGTCTCCACTTCATCAATCCTGTTACAATATTTCTTCACAAACCTTTTGAATGCCTTGAGAACCCATACTTTTGAGTATTTGACGTTTTAAAAAAAATTTATAAACCACCAATGGCTATATGTTGGTTACCCAAACCATAAAGACCCAAAAATGGTAAGCCCTGTGAGCTCGTTCATTTTGTACAAAAACATCGTGCTTCTAAGGTAAAAAAGCGATGTGATGTGTTTTTTATTGATTGCATTTCCGAATCGATTACCTCCACCCCCTGTGTTAGTAATCTTTCGGCTAGGCTAAATATGTAAGCTAAATAGGTGTAGAAAAGACAAAACCGAACCAAAATTCCATTGCTACTATCTACTACTCCCTCCATCCCAGAATAAAGTTCTTAATAACTTTCTAAAGTCATGTTTGACCGTCAATAACTTTAGTTACATATACTAACAATGTATAAAAAATTGATCTTTAGAAAATACATGTTGCGGGGAATTTAATAATACATCACATGATGATATTGTAACTTATATACTAGTTGAAATTTATGGTCAAACATGATTTGAGAAAGTTGACCAAAAATTAGGAATTTTATTCTGGGACTGAGACAGTGGTCGGCTTCCTAAGGCTATATGGTCCTGCTTCATCTCCTTGAATGGCACATATGGTTTTGCGTGTCTAATTGTTGTACGGTCCATTGCTCCCGTGCTCGAATTTGTCTTTGTTGAGCCAATTTTTCAAGGTGGTGACTTGGTTGATCTGCTCTCTGTAGATATGGATAACCTGGATCCCCTTTACAGTGCAAGTCCCTTGAATATGTCTTCCTAAAGCAGTCAGGTTCCATGGAAAATCTCTGATCTCAGTCACCATTTGTACCGCCTGCGAGTAGTCCAATTCCACGGTCAGTGGTAAGAAATTCATCTGAATACAAATATCCAAACCTGATTTTAAATCCATCAAATCAACTTCCAGTAAAGTCCTTGCTTCTTCGATATTGTCTGCTCCTGAGCAATGTGTCCTGCTGGTATGATCTCTAACTACAAACCCTGCTTTTGGAATTGTTAGACCAGGAAAAGCGACATCTGTGTTTAGCTTATACCCCCAGTCAGGGGTTCCCATTTTATTGTCTTGTATTTCTTAAGAGTTGGTGTTTTGCAACTGGGATAAATCCCTTTGCCCTCAGATGATCACAATCAGGATAGTATTTCTAAGGTTTGAGTGTGAATATGTCCACCAACAGTCTATTTAAATCCTTGACCATCAGATTCAAAATGGGTTTTTTTTATTTTCATATAAGCTCGAACATCCTGCCTTCCATAATGTCAAGCAAATAACAAACCAGATGCATACAACCACATACCACGTGACAATGAGCATTGATCAAAAATATGATCCGTGGTTTCAGTTTCCTGAAAACAGAGAGAGCATCTAGATGCAACTGATATGTACCAAAATGCAGCAGCATGTTATTCAGAGGTAATAAATTATTTATCAGTTTCCAATTAAAGATTACCACTTTTCAGGGCCATTTTCAAAGATAGAGCTCGTTGTATCTTCCTTCTTAACAGTTGGTAAGCTACTGCTACAGTGAACTTACCTGATGTCTCTGGCTTCCAAATCATCACATCTTCATGATCAGTTGGATTGAAACTGATGTCCAGGTCCTGCATTATATATATTCAGAAAAACCAGACCTAAACTCTTCTAGATAATTATGCTTATTCTAGGAAAAACCCTGCACAGTGAGGAAAGGTTGTGGCACAGCAGTATCCTAAATCCATAAACACAAGTACCCTTTCCCGGAAAAATGAAAGAGTTGTCATGTGCAATCGGTCCCATTTTAACCACTCTTTTCTAGAGATAAGAGTTTCCGGCCGGAGGTGGCATAGCCCGGGTTAATTTAGACCACACGCTCTTTCCTTTTTGCAATTTAAACCATAGCTTAGTTGAAAAGGAGTCTATTATAGTTTGAAGGTCTCTTATTTGCAACTCATTTTCAACATAGAGCATTGAAATGTTATCCTAACCCCTCCAGTGCCTTTCAGGCTTACCTTCCTTACTTGTACCCCATAGGAAATCTAAATTAATGTCCTGTAGTATTTTTGTCACTGATTTTGTTGGTGACATTACTACAGTCCAAAGGTGTTGAGAACTAGCTGCAATGACATGTTTTATAATTACAGTCCTCCCTATCTGATTTAATAATTTAGAGTTCCAATTCTGCACCTTTGCATTCAGTTTTTCCACAGTTTTATGAAAATAAGCATTTTTTTCTTCCCTTAAAAACAGGTATACCTAGGTATGAAAATGGGAAGAACCTTGTGTCATTCTAGTTGCTGCTCTAATCCTATTAACTGAGATTGGACTTGTTTTGTCACCAACATAAAAAGACACTTTTGTTATAGTTTACCATCTGCCATATGCCATTTTCATATAGTGTCAAGAACTAGACTATATTTTTTAGTGGCTTTTTTTGTATCCTTAATATCACAGTGTCATCTGCATATGACAATTGAGTAATTCTTACCTGGCTGGGAATCTGGAACTGATCAATTACATAGTTACTGAACATGTACTTGAAACCTCTATTAAGCATCTCAGTGATCAGATTAAATAGAATTGGAGTCAAAGGGTCTCCTTGTTTCAGACCTCTACTGGCTTTAAAAAAGCTATTTGATTTTCCATTAACTAGGATTGAGAAGTAAACAAAAGCAATGTTATTGAGACTTAATTTCACAAAATGTCCATGGAATCCTATTTTCAGCATTAGAGAATTTAACATTATCCAAGACACTCTATCAAATGTTTTGCATCTGTCAATTTTAGCAATTTAATTCTGTGATTGTCCTCTTTTATCTAAACATCTAACCATTTCCTTCATTACAAAAATATTATCAGCAATTTCTCTTTGTTTATAAAAGCACCATGTTAAACCCTAACGTCACTCCCTTATTTTTCTTCTGAAGTTTTTTCTCCCATCTTCTTTTTTCCATCTCCCCATCATGGGAAATGGGGAAACAGTAGTTTTTTCAATTGATATGCTTTTATTATTTATGTTGTCGAATAAGTATGGATTTATTTCGGTACTTTAGTATTGTTTCTTCGACATGATATATTATATTGATTTGTCCATGATGATAATTCAATCTAATAGTTCATGTCGATGTATTTTGTCTGATATGATTTTATAGATCGTACGCTCGTGATTTTGTTTGTGTTTCTCTATTAGGAGTTTCATTCTCGATCTGTACTTTTCAAGGTGTTTACGGTTTGGACAATATAGATCGTGCTTTGGATCAAGATCAAATTATGTTACAGCTGTGTAGATCCCTGTTTGGCGTAGTGACATTGATGCTGATATGCTCCTCTTTGCCGAGTGGTCATGATTTTTACGGAAGAGAGTTAATATCCCCGAGGGCGATGTTAAAGTTTTTATTGGATCTCTTATCTGTAATAGTACATACGATCAATCTTGTTGATATGTAATTTGAATATCATTGCAATAGATTGGTTATTGCTAGAAGTTATTTAGTTTGGATGTAAATTCCACTTATTGTAATCGCCGCTGAGTGTTTTTCTCAGCATCTTGGAATGATTGATTTTTCAAAAAAATAAAATAAAAACACCCCGTTATTCTGAGATGCATTTACCTGTCACTTCAGATATTTTATTCACTAACAGTTTGGAACAAATTTCGTTCACTAAATTCGATAGTGAAATAGGTCTAATATTAGTAAGGGATAATGGTATCTCAGTTATAGGTAAATGCATCTCAGAAGAACAGAGTATTTCATTGTGTGCATATTTAAGCTTTGCATGTAAATTGGGGCACCAAATGTATCAAAAGATTTAAGATATAGGACTTAAATGATAGTTTTAAAATTAGAAATCCTTTTCCCCTAATAAAAAAAAAGAAACCAAGAGCGGAATGGAAAATAAATGTGTTTAGAGAAGCATTGGGTTTTTGTGGATTGTTTGATATTGGATATACGGGTCTGAAGTTCACCTGAAATAGGTTTGCAAGCCAACCTGACACAAAGAGAGCTAGCCTCGATCAGGCGACTTGCAACCAGAGCTTACATGATTTATTTCCGTGTTCTTCTATTCATGTGATTCCTATGGTGTACTCTGAACACATGTGTTTGGTAGTTCATCTTTAGTCTCGTGACCCGTCTACTACATAGTTCAGGAGAAAGAAGAGATTTTGTTTTGAACCACAATGGGTCCGAGCTAGTGACTATGAAAGAATGATAAAGGATGCGTGTGATAGCCCATCATCCTCTCTATCCCTACCGCAGAAGCTCAAGGACTGCTCATTAGGTCTGTTGAGATGGGAGAAAGAGAATTTTCCAGATATTCTGAGAAGATTGGAGGAGGTGAAAAAAGCAATACATGATTTGGAAAGCGGGATCATCCCTGAAGAGGCAAAGACAGAGACTGTAGATTTGAGATAAGAATGTGATTTTCTGCAAGATGCGGAAGGCATTAATGGAAACAGAGAGTGAAGCAACATTGGTACAATAAGGGAGACAGGATTACAACCTTCTTTCATAGATTCGTATCGCAAAAGAGGTTGATGAACCATATTGAGGGCCTAAAGGATGCAAACCAGGAGTACAAAATAGATGAGGCAAGCATGGAACACATTGTTACTGACTACTTTGGAGGGCTCTTTACATTGTTGGAACCGTCTGCAGAGATTATGCAACAAGTAGTAGTTTGTCTCCAGCCAAAGGTCACAGATGAAATGGCTGAATCTCTCATCTGACCATGTACATGCTCATATATGATGAAAGTGGTTAAGCAGATGCATCCATTTAAATCTCCTGGACCTGACAGTATGAGCCCTGTTTTTTTCCATAAATTCTGGCATATTGTTAAGAATGATGTGACTGATTTTTTGTTGAAATTCTTAAATGATGGAATCTTTGAGCCGACCGTGAATTATACACATATAGTTTTGATTCCCAAAACCCTACAGCTAGAACTGATCACTCAGTTTAGGCTCATCATTCTATACAATGTTGTCTTCAAATTAGCGTCTAAAGTAGTGTTGAATAGGTTAAGACTGATTATTCCAGAAATAATCTCTGAATATCAATCAGACTTTATAACTGGTAGATTGATCACCGCCAACATTATCATTGCGCATGAGTTTCACCGTACCATGAAGAACAAGAGAACAGGAATCCTAGGCCATATGAGTATTAAACTTGACATGAGTAAGGGCTTCATCGCATCGAATGAGAATTTATGTGCTGTACCCTAACAACTATGGGATCCACAGTGAAGTTTGTTAGGTTTATACGTCGGTGCTTATAGACTATGTAATTTTCCTTCATCCTTAATGGCGACAAAATGAGTTTTCTGCAACCCAATAGAAGCCAATGGCAAGGAGACCCGCTATCACCTTACCTGTTTATTATATATTCAGAGGTTTTTTCTGGGCTTCTGACAGATTTTATTTTTTTAGAAAGATTAAAGGTCTTAGTGCATATAGATATGGGTCAAAAATTTCACACATATTCTTTGTGGATGACACGTTCTTATTTGGAGATGCGAATGAAAAAGAGGTGAGACACATTCAGTGGGAGATTACTTTATTTGAAAGCATATCAGGGTAGTGAATCAATGCTGACAAATCAAGTATTCTGTTCATCCATAAAACGAAAATAGAGAAGAAGGCCGGAGTATGCAATATTTTGAAAATACCGGAGGTGACTTCTCATGGCGCATACCTAGGCATGTCCTCGGAGATTGGCCAGAACAAGTCGGAGATTTTTCAGAGCCTAAAGGACATAATTAGACAAAAGATTGGTGACCGGTATGAACGCAACCTATCCAAGGTGGGAAAGGAAATTCTTATAAAGTCTGTCCTACAGGCTATGCCAAGATATGCCATGAGCTGCTTTATTATCCCGGATAACATTATGGAGCATATCTGGGGTATGATAAGTAGATTTTGGCGGGGTGGAAGTATGACTGGAGTGTGGAAGCTTCACTGGATTTCATGAGAGAAGAAATCTAGAGCAAAAAATGAACGAAGGGTTAGGAATGTAAATGAGTCGAGCCAAATTCGAAAAAATCCTCAATGTGAGCTCAGATTGTTTAAATCTCGAGCTCGACTCAAGTTCAAATAAGCTGAATTTTTTTGGCTCGAACTCGAATTTGAATGAAATTAATTTTGCTTGATGTCTAACTTGACCCATAATTATATATATATATTTTTTTATGTACATTATAAAATATTATATACAATAAAAATATATTAAAATATTGGTTAGACATATTTTATGAACAATATTAGCGAACTCGATGGATAAATGGGTCGGGTCATCCGATGTTCGTAAAAAACATTGTTATTTTATTGATATTTTCATTAGTTAATTTGAAAAATGTTTAATGCTAAATATATTTCATTATGAATAGTTAAAATTTGTGAAAAAAATATTAATTTAAAAATGTATGTAATAATGAATTGCAGGAGTTATGGTATTCTTAATTACTCACACACTCTCTAAAATGTATAGCCAAAATTTTTAAATAAAAATTGACTAGATGAAAGGTAATATTGCAGTTTGGTTTAGAACTTAAGGTGGCAATTGGCCGGGATCAGGAAAAAATGGGACGAAAAATTAATAAATTGATAATTAATGAGATCGGATATTTGCTACCCATCAAATTTTGGAATTGGATGTGATGGGAATGAATATGTTGATGGGAAATATTATCCCAATGGGTTTCAAATTAATGGGACCCATCAAATTCCCATTAAATTCCCGATTATTATTATTATTTATATTTTAAAATGTATTTTTTTAAATTCTTTTAATTTTAGGATTCACATTGAAACAAATAAAATATAAATCAATCCAATTAATTAAATATATTAATTGTAACGTAATCTTATCTGAAAATTAGATGATCTAAAAAAATTATGTATTTAAAATTTGTTTAGCAATAGAATAATCTTAAAAGAACTAAATTTAATAAAAATAATTTAAAATTTATTAAACTAAATTAAATTATAATAATTAAATTAAGCTGGCAACTCAAATTAAGGGTGTAAACAAGCTGAGCAGTTCGCAAAAACCTCACGAACAACTCGGTCAAAACTCGTCTTGAATTAAAATTTGACCAAAATTGAGTCGAACTCAAGCCTAGCTTGAACAATTTTGAACTCGAACTCGAACTCGAACTCGAACTCAACCTCAACTAATAGTGATCGTTAAGTATGTTGAGTTTATCGACCCAATATAATATATATTTAATATCTTTTACTAAATATAATATATTATAATATATACATAATTAAAATATATATATATATATATTTGTTAAGACTCGAATTCGAGCTTGAGTTCGTGCTCGAACAAGAACTCGAATTCGAGCTCGAGTTTGAACTCGAACAAGAACTCGAACAAACTAATTTAACTCGAGCCAAATTTTTATAGGCTCGGTCGAACTTGATCAGAGCTCAATTTCGAGAAATTTTAAACGAGCTAAAACTATTTTAAACGATATGAGATTGAACAAACTCGTTTTCAAATTTAATTAGGAGTCTAATAAATTTTGGAAAATGTAACCATAAAAGTAGTCACAAAAGAGTAAAAAAAATCACGGTTGACTAGAGTTCAATTACACTAAATAATGTCTTCATCAAAAGATGGGAATTGATCTGATATTAATTGGGTATCCATAATTACCCAATTTTAAATGGGGAAATGGGAAGATTGGGATTCCAATCTCTTTTTTTCTTGTAACCCAATATTATAAAACTCATTTAATTATAATTTCAAATTAAGAAATAAGGAAAAAAATTCATCCAATTAATTTGTTATTAATGGGTTGCCCTCTATCTAGAACATATAAATAGAATTGGTTGCCCTCTATCTAGAACATATAAATAGTACACAATTTATGTGAGAATATAACAAGTTGGTATTACTCATCACACAAACATCTATAGATATAGGAGATTATTTTTGCCACATGTCATTCACACATTAATTTTTTCCACATGACATTCTCACATAATTCCACATCACTTTCTAAAATTAATTGAAAATGTAATATTTTATAAATCCAATCCCCAATTTACAATGCAAATCTCTTCCCAATTTTTAATGTTCTTCTCATACTTCAATGATTTTCAATTGATGATTAATTAATCATACCTTATTTATGAAAATGTACATTATTTTTGTATTCTCAATCTCAATTTGTTAGGAAAATTCTTTCATATACTTATTTTTTACAGTATATTTTTAAATTTGATACATTTTCCATTTTTATCTTTTGAATATTATCAAACTTCATTCATGATAATAAATTAATCATTTTCGTTTACTTATTCTTATTCTTTTTTTTAACTCACTGCAATCAATTCTTTCCACGTAATTTAATTTGCCTACAAAAATATCTAAAATTACTATGTTATACATATAAAATAATTGATGGAGTAACTTATTTTATATATAAGGGTTTCTAATAAATTTTAAATTTTAGACAAAAAACAATATAAAGTATTTTACATAAATATTATATAGAACTAAAATATTTTATTTGTAAATAATTTTAATGATTTATTTAATACTTTATAAATTTTATTTGCAATTTTTCTTAGAGCCCGTCTCTTGAAGATGATCTTTTCATAAGTTATGGAAAGATTAAGGTTTAAATAGCAAATTAGAAAAAATCAAGATAAAAATTTTGGATTCAATTATTTTAGAATCCTATGGAATGATGATCTTTCCTAAGACTTTGTTTATTTATATGACTTTATTTTTTTTAAACTAATATTCATAAATGACATATTTTAGTACATATCAATATGTGATTGGTAATAGTATTAAAAAAATGAGGTTGTCTCTTGAAAAAATCGTCTTTCCATAATTAGTTATGGAAAGACCAAGGTTTAAATAGAAAATTAGAAGAAATCAAGATAAAAAATTTGGATTGCATTAATTGAGTCATAAATTATAACTACTGCACGTTGCATAATAATTTTTTAATATTGCAACTAAACTCTTTTACATTTCTATAATTCTAATTCAACATCGTCTTTTCATGTGCCTATGGAATGACGATCTTTCCTAAAACTTTGTCTATTTATACGACTTTATTTTATTTTTGTTAACTAATATTTAGTAATGAAATATTTTAGTACATATCAATATGTGATTAGTATTAGTATTAAAAAATGAGTTTGTCTCTTGAAATACCGCCATTCCATAATTAGTTGGAATGACCAAGGTTTAAATAGAAAATTAGAAGAAATCAAGATAATTTTTTTGGATTGCATTAATCGATTTATAAACTTATAATTATTGCACGTTGCATAATAAATTTCCAAAATACCCTCTAAACTAAAGCTAGAGATTTAATACCTATTTTACCCTTATTTCCTTCATCTTTTTCCACCTTGACCACCCTAAACCCCGCCGCCTCCTTCCACCCCCACTACCCTAAACCTCATCTCGATTACATAGCCCCGGAAACCCAATTACACAATTACACAGCCCGATTACACAGTCCCGGAAACCCAACGGGCATCTCCATTTTTTCCTTAGATTTGATGTCGGTCGTCTCCACTTAGCGATTTATGGCGGCCTGAAACGACCAAAAATGCCCAGACCCATCGAGCGCCACCACCTTGTTCGCCGTCCTCGATAACGACACGCTATATTACAAGTAAAACTTTTTACCGTTCTATAATTCTAATTCACACGTCTTTCTATATGCCTATGAAAAAACGGTCTTTCCCAAAACTTGTTCTATTTATATGACTTTATTTTATTTTTGTTAACTAATATTTAGAAATGGCATATTTTAGTACATATCAATATGTGATTAGTAATAGTATTAATAAAATGAGTTCGTATCATGAAATACCGTCTTTCCATAAGTTATGGAAAGACCAATGTTTAAATTGCAATTAATAGAAATTAAGATAACACTTTTGGGTTGCATTAACCCGTTCATAAACTGGTAATCACGTACTACACTTCCCATAGTAAACTTTTAATACTACAACTAAAACCTTTTACCTTTTTATAATTGTATTTCAACTCCGTCTTTCTATATGCTCATGGAAATGCAGTCTTTCTCAAGATTTTATCCTTAAAAAACTCAATGCATTAAGGTAAATTATATTTTAATTTTAATATTAAATTTATATTATCATAACTTTTAACTTTCTTTAATCTGTATAATTAATAATTATAAAATATTGATACCTTAAGACTGTTTTTTTAACCTAACATGATGAATATATATTTTTTGGATAAAAATTTAAAACTTATATTATATATATATATATATATATATCTAATTCAATCAATTAATTATGAATTGCTGAAAATATTCCTAATTTAAAATTTTAAGATAACATGCATAATTTTTTTTATCGTTATGAATGAGTTGCTCATTATATTTAACCGTGCATGGCTCAGCCACTAGTGCTTCCAGAAATGTCCAACCTTTTACGGAGTACGATGTTTTTTAACCACGAAAGTTTTTTCCTGGTCTTCCCTAGAATGTTTAATAAAAAATAACCTTTTCTAACTTGTCCTTTTTTATCGAAAAATAGAACAATTTTATCAATTAATCACAATATATTAAAAAATTATTGGAAGAAGAAAAAAATGAATATCTATAACTCAATTGCACAGTGTTTAGTTAGTAAAAACTATTATCGAAGTTAAAAAATTTAAAAATTTTGCGAAAAATTGTATGATAATAATATATATATATATCATAAATCGTGCAATGACACGATATTACAATTAAATCTTCAAAATTTTGATCATTTTTCATATTCTATGGAATCCGTATGCATGCAATGTTGATAACGAGAATGTTATTTTTGCTAAAGTAGTATTTATTAATATTTTTATCAACTAAATAAATTATATTAAAAATATATATTTATTTATATGATAATATTCAAATCCACGTAGTTGCAAACATAAAGGTTTAAAATGTCTTAACATGGTGAGAATATAGAAACTATTTTCATCTCGGAAAAGCCAAACATGTACAGCAATAGAATCGCTATTCAAATTTTAGTACGGAAACAATATTAAGAAGCTCGCTATTCCATAATGCTGCAGAATCCGGCGCCAAAATGATGAGCATAAGGTCCATTTTATCAAAGAATTTGTAGTAATTCATATAGAGCAACTGATCATGTAAACTACTAACCCAGGTGCTCAAAAGTGGCGTCTCATTCTCTTATTTCCAGAAAAAGTTGCAGAATCCGCCGCCAAGTCCCGTCCAACAGCACCTCTACTTCCATCCCCAGGAGCAGATGCAGCCATTGTATCCCCCAGTCTCATAACTGCCCTCATGTCATTAACTGCAGCTGCCAAACTAGCACGAGGCAACGACTTCGCCGCCTTCATCAGCCGCTCAATTGGCTTCATCTTGCTACGAGGATCTTCATCTCCTGCATTCACATCTCCAGCTCCATCCACTTCATTGACGGGATTCATTGGCTGATTGACATCGACGATTGGAGGTTGAGGAACGGAATCTGCTGCATTGACATCACCAGCTCCATCCACTTCATCACCAGGATTCAATGGCTGATCAAATTCGATGTCAAGATTCACTGGCTGATCCACTTCAAATTCAAGATTCACTGGCTGATCAAATTCGATGTCAAGATTCACCGGCTGATCCACTTCAAATTCAAGATTCACTGGCTGATCAACTTGGACGATTGGAGGTTGAGGAACTTGAGCTTGTGGCGAAGTAGGAGCTCCATCCACTTGAGGGTCAAGATTGATGACGGTTGGAGGTTGAGGAAGTTGAGCTTGTGGCAAAGGAGCAGAACCGTTCCTCAAGTTAAGAATTTGCACAATCCGCTGCTCAACAGTATCCAGATTGTCCCGGTGAAATACTCGCAGACCTCTCTTCTTCATCTGCAAGATACCAACAAGGCCTTCCAACCTCCTCTTGAAATGCAACTGATCTTCGCTCCCTGGGTGCTGTTGCAGAAAGCCGTTGCATTCCACGAGAAGGTTATTCAAATCTTGGAGGTACATCTCCCTCATATACAGAATCCTTTCATACACCTCCCCCCTCCAAGCCATTTCCAAGTGAACGGAGCAGGGAGCAATACAGAGAAAGTTACACAGATTTTCTGGTAACTGAACCGGGTGTACATCCCTTTATATACACTGATTTGCAGCTGAATTCTAAATTCTCCACCTTCTAGAATCTCTGATCTAACTTCCTCAACAAACTAACTGCTCTGAAATAGCTATGCTAAAAATTCAGTTGGGCTGATCTTCCTTGTTGAAGCCCAGAAGCATTACACTGCATATTTGGGAGGCTATGCATTTGCTCAGGTGTTAACTGATCTAATGCTAACCTACTTTAACTTTCTGCGCGAGATGAGTTATGATTTTGTTACTTACGGAGTACATGCTTGGTTATTTTACTGTAGATTATAAAAATGTACAGAATGAAATAAAAAGAATCTTATCCTTACATTAGATACTATGACAGATAAGATGTTTATACAAGCAAACCTTTTGAATGCCTTGAACCCATTAGTATTTCACTGTGTGTTATGTAAATTGAGGCACCGAATGTATCAAAAGGTATTGAGATATACTAGGTACAGTTCAAAAATTAGAAATCCTTTTCCGAGTATAATTTGTATTTTTGGTAAATCAGAATTTGTCTACATGTTGATGTGATGAATAATAGCATAACAGTTTTCCAGAATTCTTACACAGTTTTATATGGTATCAGACTAACCGATACTCTCTGTAAATATTTTTTACGCAAACCCTAAACCTAAACCCTTTGCCGCCGCCCCTCTCAATGGCCGCCTCCCCCGATGAAACCTCGAAGAACACCACCACTGCTGATCCGCTGGATTACACCTCCTCCGACGCTACTCCGTCCCTCAATCCACCTGCTCTCCAGCTTCGCCTAGATCGACATAAATATTTTGTATGGCTCTAATCCATTAAATCCACTCTTGTGGCTTATGATTTGGATTCTTTTTTGCTATCGGGTTCGGCCCCGTCTGAAGTTCTGTCGCCTTCAATAGATCCTTCCAAGCCGCAATCATCCGCTAGTCCCAATCCGGAGTTTGCTTCCTGGAAAAAGAAGGATCGTTTGGTTCTATTATGGATCCAGTTGATAATTTCAATGCCGCTACTTCCTCATGTTGTCTGTGTTGTCACCACATCTGACGCCTGGCTTATTTTGGAACAAATGTTACATGCACAAACTCGCGCCAATTTGATGCATCTCAAGCACCAACTTCAGACCTTTGTGAAGGGTTCTCTCTCCATTCTTGAATATATCGTTTCTGATTCTCCTGCCGAGTGCTCTCACTTTGTGTCTGATGATGAATTTGTTGAATGCATTCTTCATGGCATCGATACGACGTACTCTGCGTTTCGCACTGCCTTTAATATTCGTATAGGGTGATCTCCTTACATCAGCTCCTAGGTATATTATTGGAGGAAGAAACTCGCATGCAGGACATGCACGACCAAACCCCCACTTTGTGAAAAAAAATCACCACTTGATCATCTGTTCCGGCAACCGATGGGTCCTCGCGGCCAGCCCTCAAGTTCCAGATTTGTCGCCGATCTAATCATGAAGCTCTCAACTGCTGGCAGTGACTGAACACGATTGAGTTCCCAGCGACACGTCCCCGCCCAAAGTGGTCTAACCTGCAGCGACGTGACAATTGACCTCGTTAGTCGTCTGTCAAGCCTATGTCGTGGTCAATCCGGCGTCGCCATCAGCTTTGCATGACCCTGCATGGTTCTTTGATTCTGGTGCTACGAATCCCGTCACCTTTGACTTCTCCAATATATCTATTTATTCTGATTACACTGGTAATGACGGCTAATAGGTTGGCAACAATACGTCCCTTCCTATTACACATTTGGGCTAATCTATTTTTGCCATCTTTTAACAAGCCTGTTCATTTATATATGTCCTTTATTTCTTGATATTTGCATAAATCTCCTTAGTGTTTCTCAAATTACTAAAGATAATAATGCTTATATGTAATTTTTCCCTACTCATTGTTATGTGAATGATCAGTAAGGTCGGACACTTCTAACCGGAACCGTTGTAAATGATCTCTATCGCCCCAACCCACCACCCCAGTCATCCAAAGCTCTCTTTGTTGCTCTCCTTGGCACGCGCACTGGCTTACGAACCTGGCATGAGCGTCTTGGTCATCCTCATGAGTCATCTCTTCGTCGTTTGATCTGTCATTTTAAGCTTCCTGTGTCTTTAAATATATTACAAAACATTTGTGAGTCTTGTCAGCTCGGTAAGAGCTATAGATTACCTATTTCTCATATCCATGGCCTAGTAAGGCTCCTTTTGATCTTGTTTACTCGGATGTTTGGGGTCTTTCCTTTGTTTCTTCATTTAATGGAAGCCATTATTATTTTTATTTTTTGTCGATGACTGCAAAAACATTGTTTGAATATATTTTCTTGATAAAAAATCACAGGTTCTCCATCAATTCTAACTTTTTAGAAAATGTTTGAAACTCAGTTTGACTCTAACATTAAACAATTTCAATCAGATGGGGGGTGATTTCGATCTGGCTCTTCTTATCTCAAAGTCAGGGTATTTCTCACGTGTTTCTTTCCCTCATGCTCAGTCTCAAATGTTGATGCTGAACGTCGTCATCGTACAATTGTTGAGAAGGGTCTTTCTCTTTTGTCACGTGCACGACTACCCACTGTATTCTGGGAGCACAGCTTTCATACATCCGTCTACCTTCATCGCCTAAGGTAATACTAGTAAAAGTGTTACTTTAGGTTCTATTGTAACACTTTGAACCTATTGTAACATTTTTACAAGTATTACCTTAGGCGATGTTACATTAGATCTAAAGTAGCACTTTTTAAAATTTAGGTAACACTTTAAATAAGTGCTTCAAAGAAAATGTTATGATAGCTCTAATTTGTAGAAGTGAACACCAAGCCACAAATCTCCATTTGAGTCACTTTTTCATAAAATTCCTGATTATGAATTTTTAAAAATATTTGGTTGTATGTGCTATCCTTTCCTTTGTCCATATCGATCTAAAAAACTTGAGCATCGCTCTTCTCCTTGTGTATTTATTGGGTACAGTTCTCATCATAAAGGTTATCTTTGCTTACGTGTTCCATCAAATCGTGTTTACATTACCAGCCTTATCATTTTTTACGAGACAACTTTTCCATATCCTGATCATATAACTCCTGTCTCATTTAATCCATCTTCGGGTTATATTGGCACTTACATCAACTAGGTAGGGTTATATCTGCACTAAAAATTATCTGAGGGTTATATTGACACTT
>JAULKM010000710.1:0-31810 GCA_032355605.1 Rubia tinctorum
TGAGTTGGGCGAGATCCTCAAATAAATAAAGATCTGATTTTCCGCAATCTAGAGTCTTCGCAAGGAGATTCATATCATTTGGTATCAGTGCAAAGCAAAAGATCTTTGGTCGAGTTCATCATCATTAGGGTCACAAAAGCATCATCATTGTTTTTGAATTTGTTTTTCCTTCCACAAGTTTCTAATTTTCCTGGAAAATAAAAAACAATGCACACCAAGCATAAAATTGCTCCAATTATTTTTTGAAAAAAAACATAAAAATAAACTGATTGCTAAAATAAAGCTACAAAAGCATCATAATTAACTCACGTCGATGGAATGCCATGAGTGGCATCTAGATGGTCAAAACCAAGTTTATTTAACATCGTCGACACGACGTACTCCCTTTTTCAAGATTTATTCAAAACATTCCTAGGGTCTCCAGAATCACCGTCCATGATTCCACTCATTCTTGTCTCTGCATGTATTGGTCTCCAACATTGTCTCACCTTAAACCTCATCTCCATAGCCAAATGGACTTGTGCGCCTCATCCCTTATCTGGTGGTTTAGGGAACCTTTTAAAGTGAAGGGGGTTTACATGATGTTTCTTCAACCACTTCTTCACTCGCTGCAAGTTAGTACTAGAGAAAATACTAGAAACTTGCTAGTTTCCTTATTCATTCCCTTAGCAAGTTCAATCAAGTTAATCATGTGGAAATGTGCTAACTTATTGCGAGGATCATGCATACTTTTAAAGGATACGCTTTATCCTCGTAAATATCAAAACCTATTTTTTCTCTGTCAAACTCTAATGTAAATATTCCACTATGCACGTCAATATTAGTTCTTACAATTTTTTAAAATGGTCTTAATAACAAGATAGGGGGTGCACTCTCACCATGCGATATACCGAGAAAATAAAAAAATTGGCGGGAAAAACAAGTTTATTCACTCTAACCAATATATCTCGCACTAATCCCTTCAGAATAGTTTGCGATTGATTGGCTAGTTGTTTGATCACCCTAGTTTCATGCAAATGCCCTAAGTTAAAAATACTTGTATAAATAGTAGGGAATTACATTTATAGTGGCTCCTAGGTCTATCATTGCTTTTCCAAAAAAATTGCCACCTATGACACAAAGCAAAGTGAACTTGCTGGGATCATTACATTTAGGAGGTAGTTTCTTTTGAAAAAGAACCGACACTTGCCCAACAATTTTAACTTTTTCAACATTTTTTATGCTTTAGTTCTCTTAGGGGTGCATAACTCTTTAAGGAATTTAGAAAACCTACATTCAACATCTTGATTTCTTTCTTCTTCTTGTGTCAAGTCCTCCTCTTCCCATCACTTTTGTTTATTCTTTTAGTCGTCAAAGCTAAAAATATGATTTTCAAATCTTGAAAGTTAGTCTTTGAAGTTTTCCAACATTTACCTTGTCACACAAAATCCCCTAGGAAAGTAATAAAAGTGAAAAGTCGCTCTTGACTCATCTTAGAGAATTTCAAGGCAAAATGCCACATCTATAGCACAAAAGTGTACAAAAGTGAATCAAAATGTCCCAAAATAACTGCATAAAATGGACACATCAATGTGGTTTGGTCCTCCAAGTTAGTGACCCTATTTGTTATAGCATGCATGACCCCTCATCCTTGTGGTAGGATTTTTTTTGGTGCTCGATTGTGCCCTTGATTTCCTCAGTATTTGGCATGTCCCCCTTGATTATTTGGTTGAAACCCACCTTGGCTCCCTTAAAAACCACATTGAGGATTTGATTTCCCTGTTGCTCATCTCTCCATCGAAAGTTTGGATGGTCTCTCCACCCGGGATTGTAATTTTGGGAGTATGGATCATACTTTCTCATAAGCCTGTCCTATTTGGAATCCTTATTTTTCTTAGCTTTTTTCACCTTAGTATCCCTGATCTCCTTGGAAACCTTTACCTTGACCACCATGGTAGCCCATTGCCTTTACTTCTTCAAGCCCTTCATATTGAAGTTGAGGTCATGCATCGGTGGGGTGATTCAATGAACAAATTTGACAAGCTTTGACTTGATGCATTCTCCCCTTTATCAGCTCCTTCATCATGGAAGCTAAGGCTTGAACTTGTTCCTTAAGTTTAGGAGTTTCCGTATTTGAAGCCTCCTGTACCTTTGCCCTTTCCCTTATATCAAATCGTCCAGTACCACTGGTCATGTCCTCAAACAATGGCATGGCATCTTTAGGGCTCTTGTTGGAAATCAACCTGTAACAAGCAGTACTAACCATTTTCATGTCTGCAATAGATAATCCATCAAAGAAATAATATACAAGATATTGTTCCTTGTATTGTTGAGAAGGGAAAATAGCTAGCAACCACTTGAACCTCTCCCAATATTCATATAAAGATTCACCCGAATATTGGGAGATGTTTCTTAACTCCATCTTCAAACCCGCCGATTTGGATGCTGGAAAATATTTCTCTAAGAACTTCCACTTCATGTCCATCCATGATTTTATACTTCTCGGGGACATATAGTACAACTAAAATTTGCCCGCATCCTTCAAAGACAATTGGAATGCCCTTAGATTGAAATTATCCTCCAAAACTCTGGTTGGCTTCATATTCATGCTCACAAAGGTGGAACTTAGACAGGTCATGTTTGCATCTTCCCCATTCATCCCATGAAAAATATGGTAGACAATGGATCATCCCGGACTTGAGCTCACAAGTGACATTTTTTGGGAGAGGAGGGAAATTGATGCAAAGAGGTTGACTCACTAGGTTAGAATCCATGAGCTCCCTCAAGGTTCTATTAACATCTGCCATAGTTGCTGTAACTATCTCGGGAGGTTGTTGAGTACCCTGGTTAGAAAAACATGCTAGTCTCCTTACTCTTTGGAGTGTACCCAAAAGATCTGGATCGTAGTGCAATGGTTCTTGTTCATTGGTACGAGTATAGACCATAAACCAATAACCAAAGCAATACAACCTTATCCCAAGTAACAATCACAAAATCAAGCAAATATCAATAAGACACAAGTAAAAAACACTAAAACACACAAAGAACTACACTTACACTTTAATAAAATATGCATTTTCCCCGTTAGCGATGCAATAATTATGGAGGCCATCATCGTGCCTCTTAAAGATAGTTTTTATAGTGCCTGATTGCGTCTAACTACTAGAAAATAGATAGTGGAAAGTCAGGGTCGTCCATGAGGAAAAAAGGATTTTAACGAGTGTTAAGCGTAGTTCAAAAGCACACAAAGAAGTCACTCTAAGTGTGTGGTAACCAAGTTGGGGGGGATTGATTTTGAAAAACACTACGACTACTTTAAACAACTAAATTAACCAACAATTAGAAAAAACAATATAACTACGATCACACTAGCACGAAAGATGTAATTAACATGATAATGAGTCTTGGGCGCAATTGGTTTGCATTTATAGTTATCCTTTGACCATCGATTAATTACCCCATTTCTATGCATTTACCACATATTGTAGAGAACTTATCAACACCTTTCGAATGAAGATATTTATCGCCTCTCCTCGATTATAGTTAAAGTGGCCGATTGGGCTCACACAATAACCCTCACCCTCGAGTACAATAGGGTTTATTTTAGGAATTCTAGTTAGATATGGTTTTAGCTTCTTAAAGCTGCCATAAGTCGAATCAGTTTCCAATTGTAATTAGGGTCTATGGCCAAAATCCACCCTATAAAAAGAGGGGGTTGGAAAATATTTTCAACACCTTTGATCAATTAAATATTTGGAATTTTTTAGTTATACTCATTGCTTGCGAACGTCTTCATTGATGCTTAATCCTACGGGTAAATTAAGTATCAATAACATTGTGAACTAATCCCACAGGCTAGTTGGGGAGAAAGTCAAAATTAAGAGTGCCCCGAGGGCTTGACTCTTGAATTCCGTGTGGCACACTAGGTTGGGCGAGATTCCTTGTGTTGTCAATGATATAAAATTCCATAATCCTCAGTGTTCGCAAGAAGTTTCGTATCATTTGGTGAGGGAGATGCCAACACGAGTAACACCATAAATGAAGACATTCCACTATTTGATCAAATGTTCAAGGGTTATGTTCGGGATCCTCTAAGTGACATGGCTGGACCGATGACAAGGTGAAGAACAAAGCTTAGGGATGTGGCATGGAATGCTTTGATGAATCAACTTCATGATGAAGAATTCAAGAATAAGTCAGCTGGGGCTTGGATTAATTATTCAATATTGTCAATAAACTGAAGATGTCGTGAAGAACACTATACTATTTTTCCCATTGGGTTTTTTAATGAGATAGTGTGATTTTTGTAGAATAATATAAAATTATTTAATTTTGGGTCTATTGGACTGATAATCTCATCAATGTGGGCTTTGAAGAGCTGAATTGGGAAAATACAATCCATTAGGGTTAGAATAGTCAATTTAAATCTGATTAGAATCAGATTTAGTAAGATTAGATAGGTTCATATTTTTCAAGACTACTTCTTGAAGAATCTTAGCCATATTACCACAGTTACCATTTATTTTGGCTATTTTATTTAGATATGGTTTTGATTTCTTAAAGCTGCCATAAGTATTTTTGGTTTCCATTTGTGATTAGGATTTTTGGTTTGAGACTTACCCTATAAATAGAGGGGCTTGTCCACGAATATTATCATATTTTTATCAATCAAATATTCAGAATTTTTGAGTTATACTCATTTCTTGCGAGCGTCTTCATTGTTGCTTAATCAATCAGGTTAATTAAGTATCAATAACCTTGTGAACTAATCCTACAGGCTAATTAGTGAGCAAATCGAAATTAGAATACCCCGAGGGCTAGATTCTAAATTTTGTGTGGCATCTATAGGGTTTGGTGAATCCCTATTGTTGTCAAAGATCTAAAATTTTGCAATCCAGAGTCTTTGCAATGAGATTCGTATCAGTTGGTATCAAAGCAAAGCGAAAGATCCTTGTGGCTGAAAATATTCAAGGGTTTCGAGGTCTTATTTATATTTTTGAAAAATTTGTTATAAATTTATAAACTTATTCATTTATGTTTTAAATAGTTTTTTGTATCATCTTTAGCAGGAGGATTGAATCTAGAGTCGAAGGACGTTGAAGGGTCCAAAAGTTAGAATACTTCGGTATTATTATTCGCCTTCACATTCATCAATCAAGTCATGAGGACGTCGAAGGGTCTGAGGGTTAACAAGTATTATCCACATTCGCCTTCCCGGTCAATTTTGGTAGCTTATACAGTTTATGTGCTTGTTATATTTTTCGTCCACTCTTCTGAAGAATTATTGCTTGCTCATAATCCTATTTGTTTTCTTTATCGCTCTTTACTTCCGTAATATTGAATTGTTCTTTAAATCCTTGATGCACCTTATACAAAATAAAATAGAAAAAATAGATTCTTTTGTGTCTTTTCCAGATATAGTGTCATATTCTTGATCCTTACGATCTTGAAGACCTCGACGTTCATTTGAATCGAGAGGAAGTTGTCGCAGATTTCTTATTCAACGTTTTGTATAGACGATCTTGGATTCCAAATTTTTCGAAATATAAAACAAGTTGGGAGCTGTTTTGTAATTTTAGCAGATTTTTTGGTTTTGAAACGGGAAACCAGGGTTTGAAATTGGAAATTGGGAGTTGTTTTGTAATTTTAAAAAGTTTCGGGGGCTATTTTGCAATTTTTGAATATTTGGACATTGCACACAATTGGAATTATTTTGGGAATTTGAATCTAATATGATGTGATTTATTTTGAGTAAGAGTATAATTTATAAAAATAAAGAAGAATAAAAAAGGAAATCCGATATGAAAAAGGAAAAGGAAACAAAATACTAATCGGAATCTGAAAAAGGGAGTTCATTTGAGTTTAGGTGTGCGAATTGAAGTGAAATTTTATCTTGGGCAGCAAGTAAGTACCAAAATAATTTTCAAGGAAGGATTAGGATTGGGATAGCTAATTCAAATTGGTGTTGGAGAAGTTAATTCAATTTTCGAAACTTATTTGTCGCTGATATGAAGCATTCTTGTTTTGATCATAACTTCTTCATTACAGCTTTGATTCGTGTCATACAAATTGCATTTTATTCCTTATTCTTTTCATAATATTGAATTACAGATCTTAGAGCCCAATCTCAAGTTTTATATATATATATATATATATATATATATATATAAATTTCGAAATAATATTTGTAGTATTTTTCTCCTATATTGTTTTAAATTTGCAGTGAATTGATCGATTTCCCTCATATTATCCTTCGCCTTCTGATTTGTGATTGATATATACTTGGTGAGTGAACTTAATAAACAAAGGGAAGGGGGAGAGGACGAATTTTATTACTAACTGTTTATTTTCTTAGCAGCTTATTGGAGATGGCAGACGATAATCGATTTGTCCCGCCTTTTATGAGCGATCCCAACAATGTGCCATTGACGAACACGTCCAATAGCAGGCGTGGTGAGAATACATGAGATGAGGCACCAGACAGTTAGTAGTGTCAATGTATCAAACCTAATGAACATGTTGATCTAGATCACTTTGCTGTCACATTAAATGCACTTATAAGTGAGGTGTGAAGATTGGCGAGAAAGGTTAATAGATTGGCACCACCTACGACACCATCCTCGACCGTGAGGGATGACCCTCATGAATTTGTTTGCAAATTACAAGGTTATTCTAGTTCCAATGAAGGTTCCACGACTGGCGTTTGAAGGTTCTCACGCACACTAGGCGATCACATAGTGAAAGCAAGGTTGGTTGAAAGAACTATGCGGCCAAGGAAGCAGCAATTCTATTTTCCTAGTAAAATATTAGGGTTTGACTATGGAAATACTAATTTAGGCCGAGATAGAGGTGCACCAATAGGATGTAGAGGGTCGGTCCCGGCCTACTCCAATCCGACTTACAATTCCAATGATAGAAGAATGGAGCCACAGGCTTCAAACCAACAGTCTTCAAGGAATTCAGGTAAGTCCCCTACCTCCTCCTCAAATTTTGATTCAGTTAACACTCCTACTTGTTGTCAGTGTAAAGAAAGAGGACATGTTCTTAGTAATTTTCATCATGCTCTAGTGTTAGCCACCATTGAGAAAGGGGATGGAAAATATAAATATGTTGATGTGCCACCCATTTATGAGAGTGAGGAAGAACAGGTAGATGAAAAGATCATCATAAATGATCAAGGTGAATAAGGTCTGGAAACACAAGGTAACTTCATAACATTGAGAGCGTTGAATTCTCAATTGGCCAACACTTCGGTACAAAAAATTAACATTTTTCATTCTCGTTGCATTGTGAAAGATGAGAAATGTTTACTGATTATTGATGGAGGATCTTGTGCTAATATTGTTTCTAATCTTCTTGTTAAATCATTGTATTTACCTGTTACTACTCATCCATCACCTCATAAACTTATTTGGTTAAATGGTAGTTGTGAGATTAAGGTTATTACACATTGCATGGTTAACTTGAAGATAAAAAAATATCATGATTCTATCTTAAGTGATGGTATACCTATGGAGGATAGAATATCTTGTTAGGGAGACCATGGAAATTTGATGGTAAATCTATGCATGACAGTTACACTAACAAATTTACTGTGATTAAGGATAGAACAAGGTATACATTAACTCTATTGTCACCAGCAGAAGTTATTGAGACTCAAAAGGGCATGAAAATCAACAAAGAAAAGTTTGCGACTGAGCTAGGATTGGCCGAACAAAACCCTAGCCAGGTTTTGAAGGAGATCGGTCAAAGGAATAAAAATGGAGGGAAAACACTGCAATTTTCGACCAAAATGTTGAGTAACTAATCCAGTTAAGTTAGGTAAGTTTTTGAGTGATTCGGAAAAGTCGCGAAAGGTTTTATCTTCACATCTTAGTCCCTTGACATCGATTTTTATAATGAAACATGAATTGCCAGTTGAATCTAGAAATACATTTTATGCATCTATTAAGGACATGAATCATGGATTTTCTAATCATTCTCATGTCTTGATTTTGTATTTTAAAGTGAGTTAATTCGCCAATGAAGATATACATGTGCATGTTCCACCACAGTTTGCTAAGATGTTGCGGGAATTTTAGAATGTCTTTCTGGATGCCTTATCACACAGATTACCACCATTGTGGGGGCATTCAGCATCATATTGACTTGATTCCAGGTTTGGTTATACCTAATTGACTAGCTTATAAGGCGAACCCTGAGGAGACAAAGGAACTACAAAGACAAGTTGAGGATTTACTTCAAAAGGTTATGTGCACGAATATTTAAGTAATTCTGTTGTTCCTCTCATTTTAGTTCCTAATAAAGATAAAACTTGGCGAATGTGTATTGATTTCGATGCTACTAACAAGGTTACAATTATGTATTGTCATCTGATCCCTAGGTTAGATGATATGCTTGAAGATTTGTAAGGATCATTGATTTATAATAAAATTGATTTGACTCAGGGTTATCATCAGATTCGAGTTAGGGAGGGTGATGAATGGAAAACTGGATTTAAAACTAAATTTGTGTTATATAAATGGATTGTTATGGCTTTCAGATTAACCAATGCACCTATTAAGTTTAGGTGGTTAATGAATCATGTTTTGAGAAAGTGTAATGGTTGGTTTGTTGTTGTCTACTTTGATGATATTTTGATCTATTCTAAGTCGAATGATGAGCATATTGAGCATGTGAAATTGGTTTTGCTTGCACTTCATGAGTACAATTTTTATGCAAACATCAAGAAGTGAGGCCATTAAGACCAGGCCGAGACCTACCAATGCCAATCAGGTACGTTTCTTTCATGGTTTAAAAAAGATGTGAAATTTTTTTGGGGTGATGCTCAAGAGGATGCATTTAATGAATTGAAAGTACGATTATGTAATGCTCATGTACTTGTTTTACCTGATTTTAATGGTACTTTTGAAATTCGTTTTGATGCTTCTGGTGTTGGTATTGGTGTTGTTTTGATGCAAGAGAGTCGACCTATAGCTTATTTTAGTGAAAAGCTAAAGGGTGGTCCTCTGAATTATCCTGTTTATGATAAACAATTCTATGCAATTTTTCACGCATTAGAGACTTGGAAACATTTTTTTATGCATAAAGAATTAGTTATTCATAGTGGTCATGAGTCGTTGAAATATTTGAAGAGCCGGATGAAGTTGAATAAGCATCATGCTATATGGTCTAGTTTCATTACATATTTTCCTTATGTGTTGCGATACAAGAAGGGTAAAGAAAATTTTGTTGCCGATGCTTTGAATCGTAGAAATAATTTACTTACATGATTGGAATGCATTATGTTAGGGTTTTCATTCGTTCAAGAATTATATGCTACCGATCCTGATTTTTCATCTGTTTATGCTGCATGCAAAAATGGTGCTTATGATAAGTTTTTTCGGCATGGGGTTTCTTGTTTTATGAATAATAGGTTATGTATTACTCAATGTGCTATGCATGAATTACTTGTTAGAGAAGCTAATTAAGGTGGTTTAATGGGACATTTTGATGCATTAAAAACTTATAATTTGTTACGAGAAAACTTCTTTTGGCCGAAAATGGCACTTTCCATTGATAAGATTTGTTGGAATTGTATTGATTGCTAGAAGGCGAAGTCTACAACTAAGCCTCATTGTTTATATACTCCTTTACCTATTTTTACACATCCTTGGGTTTATATTTCTATGGATTTTGTTCTCGCATTGCAACGATCCCAATCATGTAATGATTCTGTCTTACGGGTTGTTGGTCAATTTTCTAAGATGGCACATATTATTCCTTGTAGGAAGACAAATAACGCAAAATATATTGCGGATTTATTTTTAAAGGAAGTAGTTCGAATTGGTGGGATTCCTGCTTCTGGAGTATCAGACAGGGATGTAAAATTTTTGTTCTACTTTTGGAATACCTTGTGACGCAAGTTAGAGATGAAATTGCATTTTTATATGGCAAGTCATCCGCAAACTAATGGATAGAAAGAGGTAACCAAGCGAACATTGGGAGCGCTCCTACGCGCCCTAGTTAAGAAAATTTTGAAGAATTGGGAAGTGTGCATTTCGTTAGCAGAGTTTGCTTACAATTGCACTGTTCATTCTACTACTTCTTTAGCTTAATTTGAGATAGTTTATGGATTTTTATCAAACATACCTCTTGATTTTCTTCCTTTGAATTATAGACTAGTACAAAATTTGGGCCGAAACATTTTGATCACGGAGGGAATGATGGAGATGCTAAGACGACTACCTTTTGATATACCTTTGAAGATGATTTTATATCTGGGGCGAAACCATTCGAACACAGAGGGAATGATGACATGCCAAGATGACTATAACCATAAATGACAACATTCCACGACTTTATCAAACATTCAAGGGTTATGTTTGGAATCCTCTAAGTTATACGGCTGGACCGATGACAAGGTCAAGAACAAAACATAGAGATGCAGAATTGAATGCTTTGATGTATCAAATTCATGATGAAGAATTCAAGAATAAGTCGGCTAGGGCTTGGATTTGTTATTCAAGCTTATCGATTAATAAGAGGTTGTCGTCGTGCCTCTCAAAGATAGTATTTATAGGCCCTAATTTCGACTAATAAGTGGAAACTAACTAGTGGAAAGTCGGGGTATTCCACGAGGAAAAGGGGGTTTTATCGAGTATTAAACATAGTTAAAAACCACACAAACAAGTTACTCTACGTGTGTGGTAACAAAGTTGGGGGTTTTGGTTTTGGAAAACACTACGCTTACTTTAAACTACTAAATTAAAAAAATATTATCGAAAATGATGCAAATACGATCACACTAGCACAAAAGATGGAATAAATATTATAACGAGTCTTGGGCGCAATATTTTTACATTTCTAGTTATCCTTTGTCAGCACCTTTCAAGTGAAGACATTTCTCACCTCCTCTAGGTTATAGTAAGAGTGGGCGATCGACACCACACAATAACCCTTACCCTCGGGTCACCCTAAGAGATCGGCGTCATAGACTTCCCTGCGAATAGAAATAAACATGGAGACCCAATACAACTACCAAAATGTCCTACAAGCTAGAAACATCGAGATAGCACAATCATGTTCCCTAATGAGGACTACGTGGATCGGCCTTCATGCTAATCGTTATTAGTGAGCCACATTGATAATTAGTCAAATACATTCAAATTCATCCTAAATATATGAAATTTCATCAGTCAATGATCATAATTAGATGTCACACCCAATTATAACCTAACATTAACCAATGATAATAACATCGATAAAAAGATAAAGTCTCCCAGGTTTGACCAGAACCTAGCAAATAATCAATTCATAATCTTCAACTAGTTAATCATTCAAGTATAAATCATTCATTAATCACACAAAAAAAACATAAAACATAGTTGATAATTGAAGCACAAAATAGGATAAACCAAGTCTCACAATATCATGCTAGAAATGTTTACCAATTTCTCCCAAGAGGAAATCTGGCCTAGATAATGAAAACCCATAACAAATTTACAAGAATCCATGGAAGAAGTACAAAAACTAAGAAAAGATGAAGAAAAAATAGGGTTTTTAGTGCGAAGGTCGGGCTTACACAAATGGGGAAGAAGGGCAAAAGTGTCAAATTCTTATCCGATTTCACGGGCAGCAGAGATGTCTTGCGGCCCGTAGAGAAGCTGCTGCCCTCTTCTTATTTCCTTCGCCATGGGTGAACCGCTGATCAATTATGGGAGTTCTTGTAGTTAATTTTATAGTACTGAAGAATAGAAATTCAATGGTACCACACATGGGGGCTGTTTCTTCTCAGATAATTCCCAGAACTCGGTTCAAATTTCAGGATCACAATTCATCCGCTTCATTGTCTTCCTTCTTCGACCGTTTTATCTTCTATCACGTTTTGAGTCGTGGCCTTCAATATTATACCATACATGAGAATGGCCTTCACTAAAATACTCCTAAGTGCTTACGAGCAATGTAAAAATTAATCTCACAAAAGGAATCTAGATGTTCGTAAGGACCAAAAATCCATTAGACTAAAAATTGGTTGCAAAATGAAGGATTTAGACACGAAAATCAAAAATGGTTATCTAAATCCCTTGTGATGTAAAACTACCTAAATCTCGCAATCTTCCAACAAAAAGATAACAAAAGAGATGTTAAATGCTTCGGAAAACACATACATTTGACGTCTCATCAAGTAATTGAAGACATCGTGAAGAACACTATACTTTTTTTCCCACTCGGTTTTTAACGAGGTAGTGTGATCTTTGTAAACTATTGTAACATTATTTTATTTCCATCCAATAACTCGGTCATGTGGGCTTATAAAGAGTTAATATTTTCAACCCAGCCTATTGGGTTTAAAAAATATGGAGTTTTATTCTAGTTAGAATTAGATTTGGTAAGATGTGATAAGTTAATATTCTTCAAGCTTAATTATTAAAGAATTCGAGTATAATAGGGTTTATTTTAGGAATTCTAGTTAAATATGGTTTTAGCTTCTTAAATCTGCAATAAGTCGAATCAGTTCCAATTGTAATTAGGGTTTATGGCTGAAATCCATCCTATAAAAAGAGGTAGTTAGCAGAGATTTTTAACACCTTTTATCAATCGAATATTTAGAATTTTTTAGCTATACCCATTTCTTGCGAGCATCTTCATTGTTTCTTAATCCTGCCGGTTAATCAAGTATCAATAACCTTGTGAACTAATCTTGAGAGCTAGTTAGGGAGCAATTTGAAATTAATAGTACCCCGAGAGCTAGACTCTTGAATTTCGAGTGGCACACTAGGTTGGGCGAGATTCCTTGTGTTGTCAAAGATCTAAAATTTTGAAATCCTGAATTTTCGCATGGAGATTCATATCACATCTCTTCTTGTATTCCATAACTAGAATAAAGAAGAGGGAGATAAGGTCTCCCTGTCTCAAACCAAACTAAGCCATAAAAACCCAAGTTAAACTACCATTTACCAAGTACTTGAAGGGAAAAAATGTAGTGCATATCATCAACCACTTCACATTCAAGCATTATCTCCACCAACGCTTTCCAATCAACAAAGTCATATGTGTTTTGGATATCCATCTGAATGGTACATCTAGGGTCACCACTTCATTTATTATAACCTCCTACTAACTCGTAGGCCAGCATAATATAGTCGTTTATACACCTCCCATGGACAAAGGCTGCCGGATTCTCTTGCACAATCTTTGCAATCACCTTGCTTAGCCTATTTCTCAACACCTTGAAAATAATTTTGTAAAGCATAGAGAAACAAGAAATTGGTCCAAAGTCCTTGGCTTTTACTGCTACTAGATATTTTGGTATGAGTGACAATTGTGCCGTAACAGCCTGTATTGTCTCCCTTTCACAATGAAATCATGTACAATTAATAGAATGCCTCCCCTGATCATCACCGAGTTTTCTTTGAAAAATTTGGCATTAAATCCATCTCCCTCCTGGGCCTTTAAGTTACCAATCCCTTTCAAAGCTACTTTAACTTATTCTTCCTGCACCTCGTTTATCAGGCATCTTTCGCTTTCATTACTAAGTAACTTACCTCTCCTTATAGCCTCCACATCCATACTTTCCGTGTTATCTCCTCCTCAACTAACTAATGCTTCATGAAAGCAGATCACCTCCTCTTATAACCCCTCCTGATAAGTGATTATAATACCATCTTCCTTTTATAACTTTTGTATACCCACCATTTTGTTTTTACTTTTAACATAAGCGTGAAAATAAGCTTTATTTCTATATCTTAATCTTAGTCACTCAACTTTTGATCTCTGCTTGGTAATTTTCTCGTCAATGCAGTTCCACTTCTGAACTTCCTCAATACAAGTTATAAATTTTGGATTTTTTTTCTCCACACATCCTATGCTTTATCAGTTCTTTTTATGCTTTATCCATCTCCAGTCTGACCTCTTCTTATTCACCTTTAACACATCCCTGGTTCTTTATAAATCCCTTCAAATCATCTTGTAGCTGGATCAGATTCCTCAAAACAACAAACATTGGTCTACAAACCACAAGTTCCATCCAGATCCCTTTTATTGTATTCATAACCACTGTCCATTCTCCATTTTTCACAGCTTTGTCTTCAACAATTTTCACCGAGGAATCAATGTCACTCTTCTCTAGTTGTTCATCTTTATGCTTCACTTGCTACCTTGGAGTAATCCTTGTTCTATCTTCAATTTCCCTGTATTTATGCCCACCTATTTGGAATTTGTCACAGAACAAAGGTTTTCCTTCCAATTCTATCGCCTGCTTGATTCTATTCTATTTTCCTCAATATCTTTGATGTTCACAAAATTGGGAATC
Source organism: Rubia tinctorum (assembly GCA_032355605.1). Classification (NCBI taxonomy): domain Eukaryota; kingdom Viridiplantae; phylum Streptophyta; class Magnoliopsida; order Gentianales; family Rubiaceae; genus Rubia; species Rubia tinctorum. The sequence continues at coordinate 14,273 of JAULKM010000710.1, forward strand.
TGTTTAGATACATCAACCTCCACTAATACTCTTGCATAAGAAACTCTCATCTTTTTCGCAGTGCACTCATCTGTAAAAAGTTGTTTCCTAACTGCACTTTTGGGAGGTCATCGTCGTACCTCTCAAATTTACAACTTATAAGCCTTAAAGTGCTTCCTAAATGCAATTAACTAGATAGTGGCAAATTGGGGTCATCCATGAGAGAGAGGGATCTTCCTAAGGGTTTAAACATATAAGGTGGATACTAGACTAGATACATAGAGATATAGATATATAAAAACAAGTAAAGAGGGGGGTTGGTTTTTTGTAAGTTGTTAATTTACAGGACAAAAAAACTATCATAAACTAGAAATCAATATGAACATACAACAAATTAGAAAGAGTGAGTAAAACACAAATTATGAGACCTTGGGCGCAATTGATTTCAACTTCTGAGCCTCTTATCTATCCTTCAATCTACGACCTATTCACATTTTTAACTACTTGTTGTGAAGATAAATCTTCTATCCTTCTTTGATAGTGGTTCGCAAGAGTGAATTTGACATCTCTTGTCAAACCTCACTAATGACCCCTTTAGTCGAGAAATGACTAAAGATATCCCATTAATGGCATTGAGTACAAAGAATCAACAATCTTAGTGACACTTGTAAACATTAATCCAAGTGTCTAAGTATTAAACCAATCTATGCATTTACTAAGAACATTGCAGTGGTGAAGGATGGCTCATTAAAGACACTAATTAGAAGGTGGTTCCACCCAATTTATAAGGAAACGCCTTTGCAAAGATGTTGAAAGCTTGGAACTGTCTTCAATCGGACCGCCCCTGACTTAGAAGGTAGTTCAACATTTTTTAAGGATGGGTTGTTTTGAACCACCTTTAGATTTCCCGGTTAAATGAGTTTCTATTAAGAACCGCATTTCATTGATAGGTTTCAAAGTTGGTTATTCCTGGGTGTCTTCATTTTCCCAAAGTTTCGAGTTTGGAATATTAGATCCTACTGTAGTTCCTGATTCTGAAAGTCGGGTTAAACCATCAATGAAGGAACGAATGTAGTTCCTCTAGCATAACTCTTTCTGGAATTAGTTTTGAGCATAGAATAGTGTCCTAAATTAGGGTTCAACTAGTTCATTAGTTCTGAGCTCAGAACTATTGGGTTTGGTAAAATTTTAGCTGATTTTTAAACGGGTATTTAATATGGGAAAAATAAAGTATTGGAAACCTACCAAAAATTAGGGCTTTATGATGAACTAATTGGGGAAGGAATTAGTGTCACTCGTTAGTTCATTACATGTATAAATTATAATAGTGGAATTGTGTTGAATTTATGGGCTAGGGTTTACCAGGTATTTAGGATAACGAGTTGTATTGAAGAGGAAGGTTTAGGATGGTTTTGTGTTCACTTGGTGAATTCCACTAATTTATGACATTTTCATGCAGAGTGTTTTCAATGGATCCTATTGAAATCATTGGTAACAATCGTAGAAATTTACCCGATTACATTCCTTAAATTGATTCTTTTATTTTCGTGGCATTTGACCATACATCAAATAATGGTGTTGTGCATGCATGATGGCCATGTATAGGTTGCAAAAAACATTGCATTTTTGGGGGAGAAAGAAGTTATTTGAACATTTAATCACCCGTGGGTTTGATACTGGTTACACTATTTTGTTATGGCACAGAGAGGTTGGGAGCTTTGAATATGTGAATAGAAAGGGAGATGGTGATTTACACGGTGATGATATATTTGATGAGATTGTAGAGGTTGTTGCTAGGGTCTAGAAGCCTTACATAATGACACATGAATGTCATTGTATAATGGCTCCACATATTCGGTTTTGAGTGCTGCTTTGAAAATTATTAACCTGAAAACCGAATTTGGGTGAACAAATAGAGGGATGACAGAAACACTTGAATTAATTGAGAAATTACTTCCCGATGGTAATCATATGCCCGATTGATCTTTTGTATTGAAAAGGATTTTCCTTCCAATCAGACTTGATTTGCAAAAAAAAATTCATGCATGCCCAAATGATTATATGTTGTATAGGGGAAAGGGGGATGAGTTACTAAAAATATGTTGGGTGTGTGGTGAGTCGAGGTACAAGATGAAACGAGGTGGCATTGCCATGAGCACATAAGTGGGGTCTGGATCGAAAAAGAAGATGACAGTTAAAGTTTTATGGTATCTCCCAGTCATACCACGGTTGACAAAATTGTTCACAGGCAAAGAAGTCCAAGCTGTTGCATTGGCATTCAAAAAGAGTTAAATTGTAAGATGATGTGATTAGGAATATGTGAGATGGTGAGCAGTGGAAGAAGATAGATGCCATATACCCAGATTTTAGAGCATATCCCCGAAATTTAAGGTTAGGCCTATCAACTGATGGAATGATTCCTTTTGGTAATATGAGCAACACACACAGTTCATGGCCTGTTAAGTTAGTGATTTATAATATGGTGTCATGGCTTGTGATGAAACGTGAGTATGTGTTACTTTCGTTGATGATTTCTAGGCCCAAGAAACTCGGTAATGATATAGATGTTTACCTTGCTCCTATTATTGAATATTTGCTGACTTTGTTCAAAGACGGTGTCCGCATGTAGGATTGTAGTGTGGATGATACTTTTACATTGAAGGCACTATTGTACTACACCAGAAATGATTTCCCTACACATGCATTCCATATTTGTGAGAAGGAACCATGTTTTAATCATTTGAATAATGGATGTCAAACTGTAGATCAAGGGCTTAAGTGGTTTCTTCCCAAGGGTCACCTGTGGTGATCGCCGAGGCACGGGTTCAAAAGGGAAATGGAGGAAAGAGGACCACCAATTCCATTGTCAAGTGTCGATATATTCCACGACTCCTCGCCATTGCAACCGGATTGAGTGATTTGTTGGGAAATTCGACTGAAAATTTCAAACATAGGTTTTGAGGGAATTGGAAATTTCTGATGTATAATTGCCATGTTTTTTTTCTTTTATAAACTAAGACTGAGTTCTGAATCTAGAACTCATTCGTGTCCTCTACTACGAGTGAAGACACAGTTCTGAGTACGGAAGACGCTTCCAGGTTAGTTCCGAGCTCTAAATTGGTTTTATGGGACAATAGAAATAGGAAGCATTAAATTCTATTAAAACCCACACTAAACCCAATATTTTAGCTGGAATTCCCTCTCTCCTTTTCCTACGAAAACCCACTTCTTCCCCCCCCCCCCCCCCCCCTCATTCATTCATTCCTCTCAATACATCCTATATTTCCCAATATTGTCTTCCAAATCAAGGTAAACCCTAGCTCATATACTCAATAGATGACATATTGTAAAATTTTCTAACACTTTTGTAGCCATGGGGTTAGGTTTAGTGTTCCAAGTCATGGGAGATTGAAGCCTTTTGGAGTTACAATCCATTTCAATACATGAAAAGGTAAGTATCAATCTCATAGGATTTCGTTTATTGTTTTACCATCTCTTGTTCTAATTTCATAGGGTTTAGGCTAAAGTTCATTATCATGTACAATCTTTTTTAAATGAAATGGTTATATTTATTTTTTTGTGCAAAGGTTTATGAAGTACAGTAGTGTTGTGCTAGGGTTTAAAAAATAAATATTGATATTTTATACATTATTTTAGGTAGAAATATGTCACAAAAAAGGACTCGAGATGAAATCCCACCTATAGAAGAATGAAATGATGACTCGGTTGGAAATGGGTATGATGAAGGGGAGGGGTTGAATGAGGCAGGAATAGCAAAAACTCATTGTAGGAAATTAGAGCGAAGAATTTCTAGGAAATTGTTGACGTTGTTAGTTTTTAACAAGTTGGGTAAATGTTTATCGGAGGAACGTGTTAGGTGGTCTAGTTGGGTGGGGAAGGTTGGTAGAACAAGGGTGGACATAAAGTAAGATTATTGGCACGAGGTTCCAAAGGGGTACATAGACATACTTTGGATGGAGTGCAAGATACCATTATTGATATTATTACGATCCACAAAAAATAAAATTACTAGTATCCTAATATTATATATTAATTTTTTACATGATAGTCTTAATGAATTCAAAATAGAGAAACTTTGAAATCGATGGTCCCAATATGGAGGTTTTGAGTAAAACGGCAATGTGAGAATTATCGAAGAGTTCGAGAGAGCACAAGCACACATTGTTTAGGGATTACATATTCTCTCATATAAAAGGACAACGTCCGTGGTTAACTTATATGCATATTAAACTGGAAAGTTGACGCCATTTTAAATAACCGCCTTTGATGACACCATTTTAAAGGCAGCTTGTCGAGCTACCTTTGATCAATGGCAATCAAAGTCACTACTAGATAGGTCACCTACAAAGTGACTTCTGTGGTATGATATGACCTTCTTTAATAGGCTTCCCTCCACTAGTTACTGTTTCACTTCAACTAATAAACAACCAACTCATAAAAAGGTCAACCTTTATTTGAATTTCTATATGTAAGCACTAATAAAAAAATTGACTTTAACTAATCAACGATCAACTCTCACTACAAGATACATATATACACATATACACATATACACATATATACACATATACATATATACACATATATACACATATACATATATACACATACACACACACACATATATATATATACACACACATATGTGTGTGTAACAGTATACCACAGTAATGCCTCACATCTAAATGAGTCAGCACATAAAGAATGTAATATATTTGAAATTAAAATAAAATAATTTAGAATGCACTTGATTATAAATAACATTATAAGAGAAATTAACAAATTTATAAGTTAGTTATGAAATACTCGACTAATGTTAACTTTTACCCTTGACGTTTTGTTTTAAGGTTATAGTCAAATTTTTCTCTTTACGTTCCATTTCCTCATAGTTAAAATTATTGTCATATTTGACTCTTCTATATAAATATATATCATATATTTTTGCATAAATTATTCTAGCTGAACTCTTACAAATAGAGACATTATTATACCTTATTATTTGTGTTGAACTACTTTGAATAAAAAAAAGTAATATTATCAGTATTAAATATTAATGGAAATAGTTTTAAATTTTTCACATTGTACCTCATTAAAAAAATATGACATCAACTCTTTTGTAATTTCATTATTTATAACATTTTTGTTCAAATCTAAAAAATTAATAATAAAATAGGTCAATATTAAATTATTATGATAGACATGTTGTTGAATGAAAAACTTTACTTATATATTTTTAAAAAATAACCAATCATCGACATTCATATTCATTTCTTTCCTTATATTCATAAAATAACTAAGAAATCAGCCCAAAAGACCCCAATACTTATAACGTATAAACCATCACATATAAGCACAAGTAGCCTCTCCTTCAATAAAATACAAGTATCCTTCTCTTTTTAAAAAAAATACAAACTGCGCCTCTCAACCAAACGACTGCCGCGTAGGTCCACCACTAGCTCATCACTCTGCCGCTGAGAAAGCTGTTTCTCCATCTTTCCGCTACACCACCGGTCACACCATGTCATTCCTCTGCCTCATCGGTGCTCCACCGCTCATGCCACACTGCTCCCCTGCCTTGCCGCTGATTCACCGATGACGCCATGTCGCTGCTCGGCCTCGCAGTTATGCAAGTCTTCATAGCATTGCTCCACAATTTCATGCCACGACGTTGATTGTTTACATAAAAAACCATTTTATTATATTTTACATAAAGGAATTCAAGTAAAGATAAGATTGGAGGAGGTCATTGAAACCCTCCCATATATATACATTTATTATATGTTCTAAATTGTTCTCGAAGATATATTATATAATTGTTTTCAATACATTTATATGCATTTTTTGCTCGTCAAAAATAAAATAAATAAATCAATAAATCAATGTCACATATATTCTTGTTATTTAACTGTTAGTAAGTTTATTTCCATTTCTAAAACACAATTTTTATTGCCCATAAAATTTATATAACTCAATGGTTTTAAACACCTTCAATTATGAATTTCATATTTATTACTCTGAAGCTTCAATACAACAAGATGCACCCATTACCTCGGTTCTACAAGACTTTTTACCTCGGTTCAAAATTGAGGTAAAAAGTACTTTTTACCTCGATTGTTGACTGACGTCGATAAATTTTTGTGCAACCTAGGTTAGAGGAAGATGATCGACGATTGTCGTTCGTAGTTGTGACATCATTCTGAATGACAACATCCTACATATGGAGCGACGTTGTTGATAGCAAGAAGCCATATGAGGGGACATCAATTGGTGCGACGTTGTCAATGTCGAGGTTGCAGATAAATGATGGTGACATCATTGATAATTGTCTGTTACATTGAATGCTCCATTGCAATAGCCTCGTGTGCATGGTGATCTGGAAGGCTATTAAATATGATATTGTTTTGTTTAGGCGACGTTGGAAAAAAATTAGCAACTGGTTCTTGAGACGTCGATCTAGTTTCTTTGCTCCACCAGTTGGTTAGACATCGCAGATTACTCTCAGAGACATCGGTTCTCGTACAATATTATAAAATTTAATAATTGATAACAGAAACATTTGTTCATTGATATCTGTTACATATTACCTAATGTTCCACAACTCGTGAAATGTTTACAAATCAGACAACAATCAACTATTGTGCAATTGATGTCGGAAAATATGATAATGTAAGGAACCAACAGAAGTAGACTAATGATGTCAAATACCTTTTAGAATATATTATATTACATGAGGTTCATATGAAATTGCAACATTAATTGTATTGAACTACATTATCCACATTGCTGGCTGAAAGTCCATCGATAACTATCTATGTCCTATTAAAAAGAATACACACAAAACAAAGTTTATGTTAGAATTTGGCAGTCCCATAATATAGTCATGCGTATACAATATTAATATGAACATATTAAAAGTAACTTGTCTTCTTGAAAGCGACTTTGCATGCAGTGTTGAACAACGTCGTAAAGTTTGATAAAAGAGCGACATCGGATGTTCTTAGATATGACAATAGTTTCATAGAATTTACAACGTCAATTATTGTCAAGTCTCATATCGTATGGGATGATCACCTATGACCGACTTTGCACATTCAACCTGTGTTTATAGGAAGAAAAGATTAATGTCCACAATTAGCCCTAATCTAAGATATTTTTATCACACCTTTCAATCATTTCACTATCTATAAAATATGAAAATATACACTGCACAACATATTACACAATTATCATACTTTATGAAAATATCCAATCTTTGATCGGTGACACAAAAAAACATATAGAAGGTATATGGTAATAAAGATTGGAAATGAACATGAAATAGATGTAGAACTGCTTAAATTCATTTGAACTCTGAGATGCTCCATTCTCGTATGCTTGTTTATGTTTTAGAGAAGTAAATTGAGTTAGTTCTTTACTGGTTGTATTTGTGTGAAATGGAAAGGATCGTATGTAGATGGGTTTCTGGCAAGATTGATGTCAATGATGTGTTCTTGTTGAATGTTATTTAAATTGAAAATTGATGGGGGAATTTTCTGTTCAAATTTTTAGCCCAAATGTTTTGTTTCTGCCAGAAAATTCTATTCGGAAGATATCGCGGATGGATCACTTTCGGATTTATTTTATACAACATTGTGACATCGTACATATGCATCAAAATCAAATTTTAGAAAGATTCCTAAATAATCCTAGTTAAGACTGTGGCCCTAAATGATAACCCATTTATGCACAAATGGGAACACTGTTGTTCTGGAAATTTTAATAAAAAATTGTTATTCGTAGTTTTACATTTCAAGTTCTCCATTTTTTCGGGGGGGGGGGTCGAAGTGAAAAATTATAAATGTACACTGGCATTATCTGACCCGATTACGATTAACCCAAAATAAAATTTTAACATCAGAAGTTCAACTAATACTTACCGTGGGTAACAAAGAAAATGGTCTCGTTTCACATATACTGTGCACAAGTTCTTCTGAATGGCGCCTTGTATACTCGAATTAATATTCTACAACTAACTATGCCTTGTACTATCGCTTAAAAAATTATGGACATAATTCTATTATCTTTTTATTTCTTCGAAAACCAAGAACATGAAATTTCATATGATTCTATGTGGAAATGAAACATTCTCGCAACGCTTATGTTAAGGTTATTAATGGAATATTAACAAAAATGATGGACGATTACCCCGTTATATCCGTCCACGACCAAATTCGAACATTATGGTCATGAATTGGTGAATCGGTTAAGAGTATCTCCAGTTTTACATTGGCAGTTCTCCCACTCTGTCGGGGGACCTAAGTGCAAAATTATAAATGGACACTGGCATCCCTGAACCTAATTGCAATCGTCCCTAAAACGAAAATCTGACATTTGAAGATGAACTTATACTTACCTAGGTTAATAGAGAAACTAGTTTTATTCCATATAAACTTCCATAAGTTCTTCCGAATGGTGCCCTGTATACTTGTAGGTAATATTCTACAATATACTGTATGCCATATACTATCGCTTTATAAAATCTGATCCATGCAATTGTATTATCTTTTTAATTCTTCAAAAACAAAGAATATGATATTTCATGCAATTCTATGTGGTGGTTCCCATTGAACCACTACGTCAATGAAATTAACTGTTTGTGCTGAAACCGATTCCCATTGAATTAGACGTCTATAAAATTCATGAAAATTTATAAATTTCAATTAGTAGTATGTAATATACTATCAACTGTTATTATGGTCAATAACGTTCATTTTGGTCAAATAAGGGCCAAGTTTCTGTGCTAGTAGGCCAAAAGGTGAGGCTCACTTCAATGCGATTTGATGTTGCAATTAATCGCTTAATACGACAAACATTCGACATCACATATTTTGTTAGTCAAACATAGGCATGTTACTATGTTAGTGGGCTGAAATGGTGAAACCCACAAATATATTGGGCGACTTAGCTACAATGTCAGCTCTATGTCGGTTTGGACGACTGATCTACGACATCACTTCATCCGAGGTGGAATTCAAAACGCTTTTTAAAGACTATATATATGGAGCTAACCTCATATATCCCTTTAAACACTCAACTTTCCCTCTAATTTTAGCAGTCTCTTAACCCATCATTTTGAAAGTATGCTTCCTTGATTCCCTTGTTTATTTTAATTTTGCTATTCCTCATCAAATTTTATATGTATATGGTGTATTAGGTTGTTCTTAGTTTTTTGTATTGAAATTCGAACAGATTTTGGCTTTAGGTTTTAGGAATTTGGTTTTTACGTTCAATATTGTAAACTGGCCCTATTTTGTTGTGTATAACCTTTGTTTGTTCAGGTTTTCTTCTATTGATATTGTTTCTATAACCATTAAGTGTGATATCCCTGACTTTTTTATCGTTCTTCACTTGAAATGATTGGTTAGTGACATTGCTAATTAAAGAAGTCTTCGATCCCAACTTGAAGACAACGTCGCATTATTCTGGCATAGGCAACCGGTTTTGACGACTAGTTAGCGGCGTCGTTCACACATGTTGGCAAATTCAATTTCTAGTCTGAAAGTAACATGTGACGCATTGCCAACAAAACATATTAACTGAGCCAATATTTAATTAAATTTAAAAAATAATGGCCAATGGTGCTGGTTTAAGCAGACGTGCCCAAATTGAGCTGAGTGATTTCTTGTTCGATTTTAAATTCAAGTTATTTTATTATTTATATTCTAATTAGTTTATTAAACATTTCGGATAAGGATCATTGTCCTCGGAATAATAACATGGAGGTCCGTCAATAGAACATTAACCAAACTCTCACCAAGAAAAACTTCAGAGATGTTCCGATTTTGGTGAGTTCTCCCTGTCACACATGTATTTCCTTTTCAATTAAATTTTTCTATATGTTACTTTCATATTTACTAAATTTGGAGTAAGGTTTATAAATCAGTACGTCCCAACCCACATTTCGGAGGTCCTACAACCTTATAAGTTGTCGGCTGCGGTGTAACAGGAGAGAATATGACATGCATTACTCATGCAACCGGAAGTTGAAGGCCCTGGCTCTGAAGGGGTTTACTAGGTTTCTTGAAGAAGAGAAACTTGAGATTGGGGACACACTATAATTCGAGGTGGTAAACTTTGCTTGGCTAATTGTTTTTCATGTCACCTTGCTTCCCCTTCGATTTTAGTTTTCCTGCACTAATTTCAACAATTGTTTAAAACTATTGTATTCGAAATTGGAATAATATTAATTTACATACATTCAACGTTCAGTCTATGAAATTTTAAATTAAATTTTCTTTCAACGTTCTTATACACCGTATGCAAACTACGTAACATGAAACTATAATAAACCTTGGAATGGCCATGTCAGTAAATAAACAAGAATTAGACACCATCCATCATAAAATCAAAATCAAAATCAAAATCCTGGAGGGCTCTAAAATTATCTTCCAGCTATTTCATAATCTCCCTCCACAATTTATTTGATCTCACCTCCGGAGTAATTGCTACCCGCATGACTGGATTATTCACCAAACCTAGAAAAAACATCCACATATTGGACCCTTCGACTCTAGATTCAATCCTCCTGATAAGAAAGATCAAATAAAAATATTAAAATATGACACAAAAGAGTTTATAAATTTAGAACGAAATTTCAAAAATAAAATAATGCATGAACTCAAAAACCCCTGATGATTTTAGCCACATGTGTTTTTCCTTTGCTCTGATATCAACCTATATGAATCTTCTTGCGAATACTCTGGATTACCGAATTTTAGATTTTTAACTAAACGAGTGATTTCTCAAACCCTGTTATACCCGCACAGGCGGATCAAAACTAGCCCTCGGGATCTTGAAAAGCTCAAAATTTATTAAGCTAACTTGTTCGCAGGATTAGTTCACAAATTGATGGTATTGATACTTAATTAACCTGCAGGACTAAGAACAATGAAGACACACGCAAGCAATGAGTATAACTCAAAAAATTTAAATATTTGATTGACAAAATTGTGTAAATATTTGTGGATGGTTCCCTTAAATATAGATTACGCAACCTCACTAAAACCCAGTGGGAAAAAGTGTATTGTGTATTCTTGGCCAAAGTCTTTTAGGCATTCTTAGAATGATAGTCAAATGTTTTCTTTGGACGTTCTTCTTGCACACGATGTACTCCTTCTAGGTATCCATGATTGAAATTATAAATTTATTCCAATGACAATGTTGTACATTTACATGCACCTTCCTTATGTCGATTGTCTTTGATATTCGTATAAAAAAAATTCATATTTTTACTATTTTTCATTACACTTATTTTTAATTTATTTCAATTAATGCAGTTCAATTCAGTGCACTTTAGTTTGTATTATTTCTTTTTATAAATTTTAGTATTTTTTACAGTAATTTTTTAGTGATTTAAGCATGCATGAAAAAACAAAAATAAATAAAGAAATATTTTAAATAAATTTATATAATAAAATAAATTTTATTTTGATAAACAAACATTCTCTTATAAATAAATTTCAGTTTTTTCTAATAACTTTTAAAAATAATTTTCAGTTTTTCAGTTCAATTAAATTAAATTAAATTAAATATATTTATACTTATTTTAGTTCAATTCAATTCAGTTCAATATATTCATATTTATTTCAATTCAATGCTCTTCATATCAGATTAGATTAGATCAGCTGAAGAGAACGGGGCCTATGTCTTCAATAGATTGAGTGTTAATTAATATTAGAAATTGGAAATATTTCAATAAAAAGGAAATAGATAGAGAATAAATATTATTAAATGGAAGGTCAAAACGACTGTCAAGTGTCATGTGTTCTTGTTCATGAATGTCTGAACTGTACAAAACTGTTCCTGGGGAAATGTTAGTGAAAATTTATCATTTCAACAACAAAAACATCACGATTCATATTCCAAAAAAACCCCACAAAAAAATTCTCCACGGGAACAGTGATGAATGGGCTGCACTTTTTTTTTAAAGGAACTTGATTATGTTAATGAGGGAGAAAATGGAAAAACAATTGCAGAGATGATGGAAAAGGATCTTCCACGGGTATCTTGGAAGTATCTTAACTGGTGATATTTTCTCTAATGCAAATTCTGTAACCCTTCTTAATTTGTGACATAAGAAATAATAGCTTGCTAGTTTTTCTCAAGGAAGAATAACTCTAATTTTATGATTCCAAATTCTCAAATTGCATATTACTGCATGTTTTCGGAGGCCAAGTATGTTCCAGGAACATGACACTATATGCTTTATTTCTGGACTCTACAATTTGTCTTGCCCAAACTTTTATTGTGAAGGGTTTATTCATTTCTTTATATTCCTATATTTAGTGCAATTTGCAAGAAGGAATGGAAGGAAATCCTGCTGCTAATTTGTTTTTAGATAGTTCCAAGGTATTAATTGATTTGCCTGATTGTGATCCGCAAAAAGCAGAAAGCAAAAGTTTGATTTTTTTAATTCATCTTTTAGAATTTTTTGGGTTGGGATTTGGTATGAAAACGTATATAGCAGATACTGATTTATTTTTCTGATTGTATTTTCTATCACCAGGAAGAAATTAATGTTCTGTTGGAAATTTTTACGGAAAATATGGAAGGAAGGGACAATATACAGACACATTCCAATGGATTCTTCTTCTTTTCTTATGTTATTTTAAGAGAAATGCTAGTGTATTGCAATGTCTACTTCTTCTCTCCTTCTTGGCTTGTTCACTCTGAATTAGTGAAAAAATCTATTGCAAATCTCCATGTTATGGTGTAGAGATTGGCTAGAAAATTTGACAGATTGGCACCACCTACGCCACCATCCACGGGCGTGGGGGATGACCCCTATCAATTTGTTCGCAAATTCCAAGGTTATGCTAGTTCCGATGAAGTTTCCAATGAATCGGAAAAGCAATCACACCGAGGAACTTCAAGAAGGCATTGCCATGATGGGCATCATGATTCCCAAAGGAGGACAAGGGCCAGTTCGAGTTCAGGATCTAGTTCAGATTCTGCTCGAGACATCCAGGGGTTGAACTATGATATCCCTTTATTGGGAGTGATATTTTGAGAATATGTTTGATCTCAACAACTATCGGGAGAAAGAAAAAGTCAAAAGTGACGCAATATTCCTTCACTCACCATGTGGCTGAATGATGGAAATGTGAAAGAAAAGAGACAACTTGCCGGGAAAAACCTATCTCCACCTGGGAGAGATTAAAGACCGAGCTTCGCCATTATCATGTTCTGCCTACTTATCAAATGGAACAACATTCTTATCTGGCCATTATGAAGCAAGGAAATCGCACAGTTGATGCATAGTGGCAAGATCTTAGTCTGACCATGAGAAGGGTCGGGATAAAAGAAGATGATGAATTCATCAAAAAAAATTAATTGAAGGGCTGCGTAAGAACCTTGAAATGCCAGTCAAGCTTCAACATCACATATCCATGGTGAAAGAAATGTTGATTGAAAGCACTATGCGGCCAAGGAAGCAGCAATTCGGTTTTCCAAATCAACGATTAGGGTTTGACTCTGGAAATCCTAGTTCAGGCCAACGTAGAGGTACTCCAATTAGAGGTAGAGGGTCGGTCCAAACCTATTCCAATCTGACATACAATTCCAATGATAGAAGAATGGCGCCACACATTTCAAACCAACAGTCTTCAAGGAATTCAGGTAAGTCCCCTACCTGTTCGTGAAATTCGGTTTCAGTTAACACTCATACTTGTTTTCATTGTAAAGACACAGGAAATGTTCGAAGTAATTTTCCCCATGCTCGAGTGTTAGCCACCATTGAGGAAGAAGATGAATATGCTGATACGCCACCCCTCTACGGGAGTAGGGAAGAAAAGGTAGATGAAGAGATTATCATAAATGATCAAGGTGAACAAGGTCCGGAAACACAAGGTAACTTCATAAAATTGAGAGCTTTGAACTCTCAAGTTTATTGATTATTGATGGAGGATCTTGTGCTAATACTTTTTCCAATATTCTTCTAAAATCATTGTCTTTGCCTGTTACTACTCATACATTACCTTATAAACTTATTTGGTTAAATGGTAGTAGTGAGATTAAGGCTAATAAACAATGCATGGTTAACATTAAGATTGAAAAATATCATGATTCTATCTTTTGTGATGTTATACCTATGAAGGCTAGTCATATCTTGTTAGAGAGACCATGGCAATTCGATCGTAAATCTATGCATGATGGTTACACTAACAAAATTACTATGATGAAGGATAGAACAAGGTATACATTAACTCCATTGACATCAACGGAAGTTATTGAGGCTCAAAGGGGCATGAAAATCAAAAAAATAGTTTGCGACTGAGCTAGGAGTAGCCAAACAAAACCCTGCCAGTGTTTGAAGGAGATCGGTGAAAGGAATAAAATTGGAGGTGAATACCCTACAATTTTCGACCAAAATGTCGGGGTAGCCGATCCAGTTTAGTCATTACAGACTTGGCAACATTATTATTGCATAAAGAATTCGTTATTCAAAGTGATCTTGAGTCGTTGGAATATTTGAAGAGTCAGATGAAGTTGAATAAGCATCATACTAAATGGGCTAGTTTCATTGAATCTTTTCCTTATGTGTTGATATACAAGAAGGGTAAAGAAAATGTTGTTGCTAATTCTTTGAGTCGTAGACATTTTTTACTTACGCGATTGGAATGCATTATGTTAGGGTTTTCATTCATGCGAGAATTATATACTACTTATCCTGATTTTTCATCAGTTTATGCTGCATGCAAAAATGGTGCTTATGATAAGTTTTTTCAGCATGATAGTTTCTTGTTCATGAATAATGGGTTATGTGTTCCTGAATGTTCTATGCATGAATTACTTGTTAAATAAGCTCATTAAAGTTGTTTAATGGGACTTTTTGGTGCGTTAAAAACTTATAATTTGTTGCGAGAAAACTTCGTTTGGCCAAAAATGGCACTTTCCATCGATAGGATTTGTAGGAATTGTATTGATTACTAGAAGGCTAAGTAAAAAATTAAGCCTCATGGTTTATATACTCCTTTACCTGTTTCTACAAATCCTTGGGTTGATATTTCTATGGATTTTGTTCTCAGATTGCAACTATCCCAATCAGTTAATGATTCTATGCAAGTGGTTGTTGATCAATTTTCAAAGATGGCACATTTTTTTTCTTGTAGGAAGACAGATGATGCAAAACATATCGCAGATTTAATTTTAAAGGAAGCAGTCCGACTTCGTGGGATTCTCGCATCTATAGTATCAGACAGGGATGTCAAATTTTTGTCCTAGTTTTGGAATACCTTGTGGCGCAAGTTAGGGACGAAATTGTTGTTTTCTATGGAAAGTCATCCGCAAACTGATGGACAGAAAGAGGTCACCAATCGAACATTGGGAGCGCTTCTAGGTGCCCTAGTCCAAAAGAATTGGAACAATTGGGAAGTGTGCATTCCGATTACAGAGTTTGCTTACAATCGCACTGTTCATTCTACTACTTCTTTTCCTCAATTTGAGATTGTTTATGGATTTTTACCAAACACACCTCTAGATTTACTTCCTTTGAATTATAGACAGGTGCAAAATTTGGGGTGAAACCTTTCAACCCCGGAGGGAATGATAGAGATGCCTAGACAACTACCTCTTTATTTACCTTTGAAGACAATTCAGTTTCTTTGGCAAAACCATTCGACCACGAAGGGAATGATGGAGATGTCGAGATGACTACAACCATAAATGAAGATTTTCCACAACTTGATCAAACATTCAAGGGTTATGTTTAGGATCTTCTAAATTACCTGGTTGGACCGATGACAAGGTCAAGATAGAAACTTAGAGATGTGGCATTTAATTATTTTATGGAACAAATTCATGATGACGAATTCAAGAATAAGTCGGCTAGGGCTTGGATTAATTATTCAAGCTTGCCGATTAACTGAAGATATCCTGAAGAACACTGTACTCTTTTTTCCCACTTGGTTTTTAACTAGGTAGTGTGATCTCTGTAAACTATTGTAACATTATTTTATTTCCATCCAATAACTCGGCCATGTGGCCCTTTGAAGAGTTAATATTTTTGACCCAGCCTATTAGGGTTTCAAAAATATGGAGTTTTATTCTGGTTAGAATTAGATAAGGCAATATTCTTAAAGCTTAATTATTAAAGAATTCGAGTATAATAGGGTTTATTTTAGGAATTCTAGTTAGATATGGTTTTAGCTTCTTAAATCTACCATTCGAATCAGTTTCCAATTGTAATTAAGGTTTATGGCTGAAACCTACCATATAAAAAGAGGGGGGTTGGCCGAGAATTTCAACACTTTTTATCAATCAAATATTGAGAATTTTCAATTTATACTCATTGCTTGCGAGCGTCTTCATTATTGCTTAATCATGCGGGTTAATTAAGAATCAATAACCTTGTGAACTAATCGTGTGGGCTAGCTAGAGAGGAATTCAAAATTAAGAGTACCCCGAGGGCTAGAATCTTGAATTTCGTGTGGCACGCTAGGTTGGACGAGATTCCTTGTGTTATCAAATATAAAAATTTCGCAGTCCATAGTCTTTGCAAGGAGATTCATATCACATCTCGTCATGTATTCCATAACTATAATAAACAGCAAGGGGAAGATAGGGTCTCCCTGTCTCAAACAACACTTAGCCATTAGAAACCGAGTTAAACTAGCATTCACCAATTATCTGAAGGAAACAGATGTAGTGCATATCATCAACCACTTCACATACCTTTCAGTGAACCTCAGTTCAAGCATTATCTCCACCAAAGCTTTCCAGTCGACAGTGTCATACGTGTTTTAGATATCCATCTGAATGGTACTTCTAGGCCCACCACTTCTTTTATTTTAACCTCTTACTAACTCGTAGGCCAGTATAATATGGTCATGTATACACCTCCCAGGGACACAGGCGGCCTGATTATCCTACGCAATCTTTTCAATCACCTTGCTTAGCCTATTTCTCAAAACCTTCAAAATAATTTTGTACAGTGTAGATCAACAAGAAATTGGTTTGAAGTCTTTAACTTTTACTATTGCTAGATTTTTTGGTATGAATGACAATTATGTTGTAACGAGTGCATGCTTTGACGGGTGATGTGGGACATGATTTGGACGGTGGGGGAATTTCTGAATTAAAAGTGGATATTGGAGTGCGTCCTCTGAGCATTTTCCCTTTTTTTTTATGAAGAGGAGAGGGCGCATTTTCAAAATGCGCCCTCGTACATTTAGTTTTTAATTTCAAGAGGGCGCATTTTGCAAATGCGCCCTCCAATATTTATTTTTTTAAATTAAGAAGAGGGCGCATTTTTCGAATGCGCCCTCGTATATTTTGCATTTAATTTTTAAACCTTTCTTCGTGAGGGCGCATTTTGCAAATGCGCCCTCAAAATTTTATTTTTTCTAACAAGAGGGCGCATGCGCCCTCGCACTTCATTCTTAATTCACACTTCATTTTTAATTCACACTTCATTTTGCACTGAAATTAATTTTTTTGAAAATGCTGAAATTTTTTTAAGAACAAAATTCCAGCATTATTTATTTGTATGTTTCTTATAAT
>JAULKM010000711.1:0-15454 GCA_032355605.1 Rubia tinctorum
TACCTATCTAAATATGGAATAACAATCATATCGTATCTTCTTGATCTTCTATCCTAACAATCCCTTTCAAGCGAAGCATCGGACGTTTTGAACTCAAACAGAGAACTAGAGAGTCTTTTATTGAAAATGTCAGTAAATCGCAACGAAGAAAACACATGACTAATGCAAATATTGCTAGAGGCAACCAACTCCCTGACAAAGTGATAGTCAATGTCTATGTGTTTGGCGCGCTTGTGAGAAATGAGATTCTGTGCCAGAAAGATAGTGTTGTTGTTGTCACACAACAGTAGAAGGTGCGCGAATCAGTGGAAAGCAAAGACCGCGAAGAAGATGGGAGAGCCAAACAACTTCAGCAGCAGTGTTGGCCAAAGCTCGGTACTCAGACTCGAAACTGGAACGAGAAACCGTGGGCTGCTTTTTTACCACTCCAAGAAATCAAATTTCCGCAAAAAAAGACGGCATACCCGAACGTGGATCATCGAGTCTCAAGACAACGCGCCCAGTCAGCATCATAGTATCCTAACACCTCGGAGAAGCATGCAAATTGAAAAGAGAGATTAAAGTTCAAAGTACCCCGAACATAGAGAAGGATGCGAATGATAGCTGCAAAATGATCACCACAGGGGTCCTGAAAATACTGACTGACAGAGCTGACCGCAAAGGCAAGGTCTGGTCTAGTGATCGTGAGATACTGGAGAGCGCCAACCAAGGAGCGATAAAGAGTGAGATTGACAAACTTCCCACAAGAATCACTGTGAAGCAGAGACTGTGGAATAAAGGGGGTAGAGACGAGAACAACATCTATCATCCCAGCACGACGAAGAATGTCGTGAGCATACTTTGCTTACGCTAAAAACAAGCCAGCGGGAGTAGACTTAATCTCCAGACCTAGGAAGTAGTGCAAGAAACCCAGATCCTTAATAGCGAACTCCTGATGTGTGTGAGTAACAAACTGGCTAATGGCAGATGAGTCATTACATGAGAGGATAATGTCATCGACATAGACCAGGAGATACAATAAGGTAGTGCCCTGCAAGACTGCGAACAAATAGGTATTAGCGGAGCTGCAAAGATACCCAAGCTGTCGAAGATAAGTGCTGAACTGCTGAAACCATGCTCGAGATGCCTACTTGAGCCCATAGATGGCTTTGCGTAAGCAGCACACATAATAAGGCGCGAGCGGGATCCTTATAACCAACTGGTTGGGCCGTGTAGACTGGAGCATCAAGAATGCCATTGCAAAAATCATTTTTGACAACAAGTTGATGAAGAGGCCATCGGCGCATGGTAGCAATGGCAAGCACAGTGCGAACCGTAGAGGCTTTGATAACAGGACTGAAGGTATGGTCAAAGTCAAATCCCGATATTTGAGAGAATTCTTAAGAAACAAGGTGGGATTTTTACCGATCAATGCTTCCATCAGGACGATACTTAAGACAATATACCCATTTAGAACCAACTACATTCACACCCAAGGGCTGGGGCACTGAATCCCAAGTTTTCTGGTGGCATAGAGCAACCATTTTTGCATCCATGGCAGAAACCCATCGCGGATCTCGAAGAATGGTACAATAGTCACGAAGCTTAGATTGGGCAACCAAAGTAGCATGAAGACCAGTGAATACATAATCCAAAAAGGAGCGAGAACACCGAGAGCTATCCATGGCTCCAGTAGTCATATGATAGGTACGATTAGAGGCTGGATCAAGAGAGTCATCAGAGGAGGATGGCCCTGGTGATGAATTATGTGCCAGGGAAGCAAGATCAATGGGCGGAGAAGGGAAAATGACTGGAGCACCTGTAAGCAGACTAAAAGAATCAATATCGAGGCATACATGACAAAGTGACTAAGAAGGTAAGAGCTCAGCAGACAGAGTGTCGAAAGTGTCAGGGTCCAGAAACATGGATACGTCCAAAGAAAACAAGGTCATTTTAGAGTCACCATCAGTAGAAAATGGATAATGCAGTTCATCGAATTGAGCATGACGAGTATTGTAGACATGGACACTAGAGGGATCAAGACAGCGAAAGTCCTTATACTGAGAGCTGTAGCTAAGAAAAATGCATGAGAGACTCCGAGGGGATAACTTATGTGCTGCATAAGGGCGGGTAAAAGGATATAATAAAAAATTAAAAGGATGGAAGTTAGAGTAAATTGGAGTAAGCCCAACAAGAAGACCATACGAAGTCTCGCCATGAAGCACCAGTGTCGGAAGACGGTTAATAGTGTAATAGCATTGTCAGTGCCATATCCACAATATGACGATGTTTGCGTTCAACACGCCCATTTTGCTGAGGCTTATAGGAGCACGATATCTGGTGGTGAGTACCCTTAGTGACAAACCAAAGATGAGTGTTAAGAAACTCAGTGCCACTCTCACTCTGAAATATCTTTATACAAGAGGAAAATTGATTCTAAAAAAAAAAAGCCTGAAACTGCATATACAAATCAACAAATTTGGACTTATGACGAAGAGGATAAAGCCACGAAAATATCAAAAAATCATCAATGAAAATAGCATAATAAACAGACCCATTTTTAAGATAAAACTGGGGTAGGACCCTACAAATCACAGTGAACCAAATCAAGAACATGTAAGGCACGTTTAGGATTTTAAAAAAGTCTCCCTGTGGTCCTTTTCCATAACACAAGGGGCAAAAGTATGAAGTTTTGGCAATAAAGATGAAACAAATAAAAGTCCAGAACTACTCAAAGTGGAAATAATACTATGGGGTACATGACCCAGTCGAGCATGCGAAAGCACAAATGATGCTTGCCCCTTATTATTCTGAATGAAAGACACCAACGCAGCTTCACCTCGATCTGGCACATACGGACCATCCTCACAGTGGCCTTTGAATAATGAATGATCGATAATCAAAGGATATTAGAACACTTAAATTATGAATCAATTTACTGATAGAAAACAAGTTTTTAGAAATGATCGGAACAACCAATACATCAGACAAGCGTAAAGTATCTGTAAGTTGGAAATCCCAAATATGAGAAATTGGAATAAGATCACCATTACCAACAGAAACACAAGAGTTACCAATGTATGGAGTGAAACTCTCCAAGGTAGAAGTAGTGGAACTCATATGGCTGGTGGCGCCAGAATCAATGTACCAGTCAGATGTGCTAGAACTAGTCTCCAACTGTAGTGACTGGAAAGACTCCACAATGTGAGAAGAATCAGAACGTCGAGAGCAGAAACCCAAAGATAACAATATGAGGCAGAATGTTCATTTCATCCACATAATTAGCATTGAATGGTATTTCCGCGACCACAAAAACCAGCAGAATCTCATCAAAAATGCCTGCCACCACGGTGACCACCACGGGTAGCGCGTGGAGCATACGTGCCTCAACCTACTATCGGCGCGTGGTCCCACGCGCGGGTATCACTAGCCCGCGCATGTTCCTACGCACAACCTCCTTCCTCGCGAACTGAAGAGTCAAATGCTGCAGGTCAAAGCTGCGATGACGACGGTGTCCCGAAGCCATCTAGGTTGCGCAAAAAGGTTTCATATCTTTCATCTTGGGCCACAATATCAACGTATTCAGGAAAAGGAAGACAATTCAAAATGGGTGCCCTAAATTCCTTGAATTTAGTTCCAGGGGCAGTGAGAAACCAAATTACCTGATCTGCATTCGAGGGCGTTGAACCCATCGCATCGAGCGTGTAGAAAATTACTTTGAAATGGAGATGAAGGATGTGCACCGTACCTGTTCGATGAATTTTCAGAACCAAAACACGGAGATTCATAATGCTGGACTGGCTCCGATTTTGGTAGACGACATAGAGAGTTTCCCAGATTTGGCTTGAAGTCTTGCAACCAACTACCTCAGGCATGGCTTCCAGCGAGAGAGAGAGAGAGGAGAAAAGAAGGCTACAGAGAGCCTTGTCTTCGGCGACCCATTTAGCGTGAGCAACAGCGGTAACTTCATCTTTTTTTTGCTTATTGGGAGAAGCATTGACGATGGTGACGAAAGAAGCTGAGGCACGGATAGGGAGAGATGGACATGGGTAAGAGCCATCATGAAATCCAAGTAAATTTTGCAAACCAAGAACATGTTCAACCTGGGTTTGCCAAAGCATGAAGTTATCCGACGAAAGTTTGATGCTAAGCATGTGAATCAGTGTGTTGTACCAGATATTTCGATCATTTCATGCCGTTGATAGTTGCGGACAAGAAAAGGAACATAACTGGAGGGAAAGTATGGAAGAACACAAGGTCTGACTAAGTTTGAAAATTTAGATAGCTAGGAAAGAAATTTAGGCAAGGGATTTTAAAGTCAGCGAAGCACTCGAAATGCTGATCAATACTCTGCAATGGAGGAAAGAAAATTGAGGGAGAAGAGAGCAGCCGAGGTGCTACAAAACGGAAGAAAATATCCCAGAATTGGTTATTGCTCTGATACCATATTTAAGGTAAACCACGATGATCTTATTCATGTGAAAGACATGTTTAAATAGAGTACAAGACATGGATAGAAATATTTTGACTATGATTCTAATAACTCTTTAAATATGGAATAACAATCATATTGTATCTTCTTGATCTTCTTTCCTAACACTTGTAAAAAGTTGATAGTCTGAAAATATATGTTATAACGAATCTAAAAATGTATCACTCAATAATATTTATAATAATAAACCTATTTAATTTTGAGGTCAAAGTTAAGAAGTTTTGACTAAATGAATAGTTAAATTGTATCTTGAATAGGGACAGAGGGAGTATTATTGTTTCCCTCTCTAGATTTTACTACTGGATTTGGGAATTTCACACCGCTCTTCTTCTCTTCAGCTGCTAGATTCGCCATCCTCTTTCGACGGAAAATTCTAGTACGACGCTTCTTCCTCATCTTACAATGCCTCTTCCTCCTTGTATGTTTTTCCTGGTTTCTCGTACGTCATCCCACTTTCTTCTGCCTTCTCCTTGTCAGAACCTATCAACTTTTTCTTCCTCTGTTGCCAGGATAATTTTAGCAATAACTTCTTAGTGACACAAATAGAATGATTGTCAATCCCTTGATTACAAGTCGATGTGCGAGAAATGTGCACGAGTGCACATAAAAGTTTTCTTTTAAAAAATAATATAGTGATATGATTTGTTTCCTTCTTTACATATACCCTCTGTGTCTAAATTATAAATTATATATGTACTGATTGAATTACAAGCGTACCCTTTGTCTCTAAATTATAAATTATATATGTACTGATTGAATTACAAGTGTCCCATTCTCGGGTGGTACGACTAGTGCTCTGCAGGTAGGACATGTATGCTTCCTTTCCAGCCATGAACGTAGGCAGTTCACATGAAAATGATGGCCACACAGAAGTAATTTCGCCTCAGACATCTCCTCTCGGCAAATAATTCAAGTTGATGTTATTCCTTTTATTACAAGTCATTGTGCGAGAATCGTGTCTGGGTAATAATTGTTTTCTTCATAAAATTATAAAAGAAAGTGATTATTTTATCAAAATTATTTGTTATCTTTTTAATGCCAAAAATGGAATGATTGTCAATACTTTACAAGTAAGTGTGCAAGAAATGTGCATGAGTTCATTTGATTTATGTTATTAAATTAATATAGAGATATGTAATCCTCACCCCAAAAAACAAATGCAGAAACACTTATTACACTTACCCTGATTACCCCGTCATTTTGATCAATTTTTTTATTGGAAAATAATGATCATTTCCTACAATTAAAAGAAACCTTGAAATCGAAGGAATTTCGATAAGTAATGGAACTAGTGCCTTTCGTCAATCTGCCGTTTCTCTCTCCAGATTTTACGGCTGGAGCTAGGAATCTCTCACCACTATGCTTCTCTTCAACTTCTAGATTCATCGTCCTTCTCCAGCAAATTTTTTTTTGTATGGTGCCTCTTCCTTCTCGTATGCTTTAGATGTGTGTGTTTTGTTCATAATTTGTGGGATTATTGTGATTTTATGAGAAAAATGTGCAATTTAGGTACGTTTTCTGCACAGATTTCTTAATTGGAGAATTTTGGAGGTGAAAGCAAGAAAGATGTGAAATCGAAAGATTTTGGAGCTTAAAGGGGAGCTTAACACTACGCTATTTTTTCCACTGGGATTTTAAATGAGGTAGTGTATTCCAATGGATAATGAATTTTTCATTAATCCACCATTTGAAGAAACGAAGCAATGAGAAGAAAATGAAGATTTGAAGAAATAATGAAGAAAATATTGCTTCTTTATTTTGTTATATATAATTTATATAATTATAAGAAAAGAGATATTTACTTTTCTTATAATTATATAGTTAGGTATAGAAATAATTGTAATTTCCATAGAATTTTATGTACTTTCCAATTCCTTTAGAGAATTAGAAAAGTAGGGTTTGAGACATATATTTTCGCACGCAGGGGGATGAAAAAGGTTTTGGAGTTTGTTATCGGGGCGGTTTTATCAATAACTTCTTAGTGATACAAATTGAATGATTTCCAATCCTATATTTACAAGTCCATGTGAGAGAGATGTGCATGAGTGCACATAAATATTTTCTTAAAAAATTAATATAGTAATATGATTTGTTTCCTTTTTACATTTACCCTTTGTCTTTAATTTGAAAATTATACATGTACTGTTTTTTTTCCTTCCAAAATCAAAATTGACGGAATTTGTTTTAGTTAGAAGTAGTACTCTTGTCCATAAACTTCGACTCATACATACCTAGAAATTTTATTAAGTAAAGTCATTTTAGATTCATCGTTCCTAATGTTTGTTTTAAGTTTGTAAGGGCATGCGAAACATCAGCGGGTTTTCTATTTTCCTCTTTCTTTCGTTATCGGTCATTCACACTTCTTCCTCTTGCAATTTCTTCACCGGCAATTAAACCTCCTTTTCCTTTTCCTTTTCATCTTCCTCAGTCTATTTCCTTCTCATAAATAATAGGATTCGTTTTGCAAGTACTAGCCACAACTTCTTAGTGATGCAAATTGAATGATTGCCAATCCTTTGATTACCGGTCAATGTGCAAGAAACGTGCATGACTGTATATAATTGTTTTTTAAAATTATAACATAATATAGTGATATGATTTGTTTCTTTCTTAACTTATGCCCTTTGTCTATAAATTGAAAATTATATATAATCTTTCTTTTCTAAAAAAGAAATCCACGGAATTTATTTTAGTTAGAAATAGTATTCTTTCCCATAAACTTTGACTCATACGTAACTAGAAATTTTATCAAGTAAGGTCTTTTAAGATTCATCGTCCATATATTTGTTCCAAGAAAGTGTGTAAGGGCATGGGATACATCAACGAGTTTTCTTTTTTCCTCTTTCTTTCGTCATCAATCCTAGCCCCTTCTTCCTCATGCAGTTTCTTCTTCCTCATGCAGTTTCTTCGCAAGGAATTAAATCTCCTTTTTCTTTCACAATATATTTCCTTTTATAAATAATTGGATCCCTTTTGTAATTATTACCAACAAGATAACTTGTGTTTTTTGCCGAGATATATATAAAGTGAGAAACAACTTTACCAATTTCCTTTTTCGTTCGATAACTACACGGATTTTGCTCTTTAAACCACTCTTCACTAAATTTGCACGTCTTCCATGATAAGAATACCCAGCTTTCTTCTAAAATTTTAAAATATAATCTTCCAATTCTTCCAATATATTGAACAAAAAACCCATTGCGATTGACCCATGTTTAAAATTATTATTTTCATAAAAAAGAATGGAGCTCGGTTCGACATTTACACTTATTGTGTTTTTTCTTTTCCTAAAATAATATGTATAATAATAATCAAAATATTTGTAATGAATGTTAATCCTTTTATTACAAGTCATTGTGCGAGAATCGTATTTGGCTAATAATTGTTTTTCATAAGTTATAAAAGAAAGTGATTATTTTATCAAATTTTATTTTATTATAAATTCTTAATGACAAAAATGGAATGATTGTCAATACTTGATTACAAGTAGGTGTGCAAGAACTAGTGAACTTCATTTATGTTATTAAAATTATATACGAATATGCAATTCTCACCCCCGCAAATCAAATCCAGAAACACATGTTACGTATACTCAGATTACCCTATCAATGAGATCAGAATTTTTACTGGAAAATAATGATTGTTTCAAGTGGTAAACAAAACCATGAAATCGAAGGAATTTCGAAAAGTTATGGAAACTAGCGCCTTTCATCAATCTACCATTTTCCTCTCCAGATTTTACAGCTGGGACTAGGAATATTTTACCGTTCTCCTTTTCTTTAGCTGCTAGATTTACCGTCCTCCTCGAGTGACAAATTATCATACAACGCTTCATCCTCCTAGTGCGTTGCAACTTCCTCCTCGTATGAATTGTTTCATTCCTCGTACGTCGCCCCATTTTCTACCTCTTTCTCCTTGTCGGAACCCATCGGCTTGTTTTTCCTTTTTTGCCTGAGCAGGTTAAGCCACAAATTTTTAGTGACACAAATGGCATGATTGTCAATCCTTTGATTACAAGTCAATGTACGAGAAATGTGGATGAGTGCACATAAATAAAAATTGACGGAATTTGTTTTGGTTAGAAATAGTATTTTTTTAAGAAAGTATCACTACAAGAAAAATGGCTTTTAGTGACAGACCGATTATAGTCACTAAATGTCAGAAATTCATCACTAATGACTTTTGGTGACCAAAATCAGGTTGTCACCGGTTGGTCACATTATCTCCGTCACAAAAAGTCTCGGTGACGACTTTTTTTTCAAGTGGTAACGATGCCAGGTATTAATGACCAAGTATTTTTGGTCATAAATATTAGTGACAAAATTTATGTGTCAATAAAATAGTCACCAATAAATTAAAAATGGTCACTAATTTGTTGTTTTGATGACAAAAAAAATCGTCAAAAGAACTTTCAGTGACAAACAATTTAGTCACTAAAATATTTAATGACCAGTAACTTTTAGTAACTAAAACATTAAACATTTGATGACCAATAATTTGTAGTCACTGCAAAAATGATGACCAAACACTTCTAGTCATTAAAGAATTGATGAAGAGTAATGTTTAGTCACTAAAAGTTGATGACCAATAGTACTAGTCATTGAATGGGTAACTAAAGTTAATATCCATCCAATCCCTTCAAAGAATTTAGTGACGAAAAAAGTTATCGGTTTTTTTTTAAAAAATGGTCATCAACTGTAACAGCTGGTGACCAAATTTTAAGTCTAAAGTTTGGTCATAACATTTAGACAATGGTGACCATATTGATAATCAATTTTTTATTTAATAATAATAATCAAATAAAAATTCATTCTCAACATAAAGGACAAATCAATATTTTAGCTAAAATCACAATGTTTGATTACATTCAATGCTAAAACTACACATAAAAGCATTAATAATTAACTAAGAATCTAATCTAAAGCTAACTAAGAATCTAATCTCGTGCTTTGTCTTCAACATGGTCCGCACTAAATAACAAGGAAATCCAAAACCAGGTTGCCAGCCATTGCATTCGGCCAAAGGACAAGAACCAAATTTCTCTTGTCATAAAAGTAACATAAATAAGCATGCTTACAGACCATAAAAAAACATGCTTACAAACAAGGAAGCAAGAAAAAGAGCTAGAAAAATGACTCACTTTTTTCTTCCTCATCCGTAGGAGACATTTAATCCACCAAAAGTTAGCAACTGGGAGAGAAAATAAGAAAAATTAGAATTCTAACAAGTATATGACTTCAGAAGATACAAAAAAGAAAGGAAAAATATAATGCATCAATCAAATATTTTGTCACAACAATAATATGCTACAAAAATCAAATATTCTGCCACAACAAGAACTCCGATCTAATAACAATACCAAGGTTTAGCGGCTAAAACAGGTAAACTTAGATCAAGTTTCACAAGAATGATACTCATTTCCGAAGACAAAAATGCCAAAATATATTCTTCTTTGAAAATCCAGATACATCTTATACTTTTTACACTTAAAATACTTACCTCAACATGCAGACATGTAAAATACTTTCTTAAAGTCTTTTAAAAAAATGATTAAGCAGAAAGTGTAAAACCTTAAAGGCACCATACCATGTGGTATTCATTTATGTAGTAACTTTCCAAACTTTCAAAAGGCAAATCAAGTGGGTATCCAGTTTGATAAATGTCAAACTATAATAAGGAGAATCAGAATAAGAGTACATGCATTTCAATGGAATTAATATTTAATTGTACATTTCCCATGATAAAGGCTTAGGATGATTCTAAAACCTCGGGGTTCTTTTCCATCTTCACTGTGAGTGCTACCAATAGATCTAGGATGTAGTCTAACATCGTCATCAAGAAATAGTACAATTTTTTTTGTCTTTATGCATTTTTTCCACACCAATCTACAAAACAGATTTAAAATGAAGTTGCAATTATACCCACATAAACTTGTCTATAAAATATGTGGCCAACGGAGATTAAAACAGGTCCAAATAGTTTCAGATAGATTTCATATTAAGAAGCATTCATGTAATTAAAAACTAAATTTAATCACCATGTAAAAACAAAATCTCCAGGTACATATTATTTCCAAACATGAAATCTTTCTACTTTATAATACTGAGCAATACAAAATGTTAAAACGTACCAAGTAGTTGTGAATTTTCTGACTGTAAGTGGTTAACAAACCAGTAACAATGACCCGCGCATCAATATCCCCATAATATCGTCCAATCGATCAGGATACAAGCATATTACATACATTACCAGGCAATAAGCATGACTAACCACATATTCTTGCAAGAATGAACTTAAGTCTGACTCTTCATAGTCAGGTGAGCCTTATAATTATGCAACTGAGAATGCACGTATTCAAGCATAAAGATCAAAAGTTGTGAAGGAAATTAAATCTACACAGTTTAATCCTAAAAAAAGCAAGGACCCGTTGCTTAGTATAACATCCAACCAATCCTTACTTAGTATACGTGCATATACAGAACTTCAATCTTATCTATTACTGTTCAAATACAACAATTCACTTTGATGTGCAACAAAGATAAAACTTCTTTCTTCCCATTA
This sequence comes from Rubia tinctorum, assembly GCA_032355605.1. Classification (NCBI taxonomy): domain Eukaryota; kingdom Viridiplantae; phylum Streptophyta; class Magnoliopsida; order Gentianales; family Rubiaceae; genus Rubia; species Rubia tinctorum. The sequence goes on from JAULKM010000711.1 coordinate 11,033, forward strand.
CTTATTTAATATAAACAGTGATAACAAGGTCAGTGTAGCCTACCTAATTCAATAAAAATTAAGAAGTTTCTCCTGAATAAGATGCTATTGTAAATCAAATCAAGTAATAGAGGCATTAGATCGGAAATTTATCTATTTTTTCCATTTCGTGAATCGAATGTTCATCGCCATTGGGCATAGTAGTGAATGAAACTAGGATTTCAAAGTAAATTGTTTTAGGAAAACAATAGCATGAAATAATATCCAAAACACATTCAATGGATTAAAAAAAAAGCAATCGAAAGAAAAAAATGATTGGATCCCGAAAACATAAATTCTTTTCAGAACTTAAAACATTAAATCCCTAGCATACCCATAGAGTTAAACAAAATACTTGAATGTATTCACCAAAGGAATTGGGATCAGCATAAATTTCACCGAAACTTTAATTTCCCAGAACTTCAGCAATAGATTGGAGAAGGTAACAACATCAAACTACGTACTGGAAATAAAATATCACTTGGATTTCTCAGAACTTCATCAACAGATTGGAGAAGGTTCAAATTTTATTAAAAACAATAAAACCGGGAAAAAATCTGAAGAAGTAAAAGACTGAGAGAGAAGCGTAGAAACCTGATTGGGAGAGAGGAGTTAGCTTCTATGGATACACTGTTCACTGAATTTGCACGTCTTTCCTGTAGGCCCGTCAAATGGACTAATTGGATAAACTCATTATCCAAACCCAATTAACTCATTATCCAATGGCTCATTATCCAATTAACCCATTTATTTATGGGTCTTAATGGGTTCGATCATAATGGGTTGGGTCATTAAATGGATAACCCATGAATAATCCATGAGATAGCTCATATGACCCAATGGGTTAAAATATATTATCAAATAAGTCACTATTCAATGGGCCCATATGTAATTAACCCAATGAGTTATCGTTCAACATTTTCTTCCTCTATTCTTCTTCTTTGCTTCGAGTTAGTAGATTTGGGTTTCAACCTTGAGTTACTAGAGATGGGTTATGAGTTAGGGTTAGTCATATTTAGAACTTTTAATATGGGTTATTGGGCAGTGCTCCAGGACCGAGTTGTTAAGTAAGAACGAGATTGAAAACCCTTAGTTTCAGCTCGACTCATTTAAAATATCTTGAGATCGAGTTTGATCGAACCTCTTAAATCTTAGTTCGAGTGAAACTAATTTAACTCGAGTTTGTATTCGAGTTCAATCGAGTTTATAAAATCTTGACTCAAACTCGTGTTTGAGCTCGAACTCGTTCCATGAATAAATTTTTCAATTTTTTTCTTCAATTATAGCATCTAAATTATTACATGTGCACAATTGTTTGAAAGCTTCATGACCCAGGGATGTATATGCGAGTTATCTTCATCATGAAGATTTTTGAGTTTGCCGAAGTAGATAGCAACGAACTGAAGAATTTTGCGGCAATAGATGATGTCACCGCGCATCTACAGAATTCTTTGTCCATTGCCAACGAGACACGTCCAGCAAGATCATCCCGTAATTGCTTAGTTTCATAAAAATAGTTCGCCGACAATTGTACAGATGGATCAACAGTCTGCAGGATTCAACAAACAAGCATAACATTCACTCTAGCCCAGCCATTGTAATCAGGATCACAAACAGGGGGTTGCGTAATGATTCTATCAATGAAACCAATTTTATTCTTAGCATGCAAAACGCTGCAAATTGCAGTGGTCCATTATCTGTAGTTTTTTCCACCTTTCAGAACGATGGGACATGTGACAATACTGAGACCGTCAGATGGATAGATATAGTACGGAGAACTCCTCAGTAGACCAACATGTACAGTTTGCAGGTTTTCAGAATGCAATTGCAACTGATTAAGTAGAGCTGCAATAAAATCGTTGTCACCAAGAAACCTGATCTTATTGGCCTTGGGTTCGGCACCGATGCGAGCAGCTTCTACGACATCACGGACAGAATCAGAATCAGAAGTTGACATCAGTGCAGAGGTAATCGGAGGTGGTTCATGAGCTCAAGCAGCGATGCGTGAACAGAGGATAGGAGTCAGTGGCGTGTGAACGGCAGATAGGAGTCAGTGGCTCGAACCGACAACAGTGCAGATTGGCCGTAGCTGGGATTTAACGGTGGAGCGTGATAAGCGACGCAGATCGGTGGTGGTGCGGATAGGCAGTGGTGCGTGGGATTTAACGCGCCGATAGGTTGGTTAACGGCGAACGGGTGCGGCGGCGGCGAGGATCTACACGACGATCGACAACGGTGTTGGATTCGGGATTTAGAATTTTTTTTAATTTCGGAGGTTTGAAGATTTTATACCCTGATACCATGTAAAAAATAATGGAATAATGCTTTGTTTGTATTCATGATTTGTGTTACAATATATAAAGGTACAAGAAACCTATATAGAGTTATAAAAGGAATAATATTTTATTCTATACCGAAGTAATATTCACAAAATATTTTAATTTTTAACAATTTAAATGTATATGTTTTTAAATGAAACCCTTATTGACACAAACCCAAAAATGGGGGAACAATATAAACCCGCATCACTATTTATATTGAGATATAATTAAGATTAGTTTTGCAAATTGCATGACCATCCACCTCACCAGCACATCAGCATACAAAATCTAAACGACAAGAGAATTCATCAGTGATTAAGATTCATAAGTTTGAAAAGCTGACCAATTCAATCAGACCAACTGTTTTCGATTGTCTCCAAGAATAGCCGACATGTGATCACTCTCTTAATTTCTCCTTTTTAAAAGAATGTGAAATCCATATACTCCGTACTTCTTTTACTGTTTTAGATGACTGAATCTGACTCATGGCGACACAAAATTCAAAAGGCTCGTCCATCAACTTTTTTACTATATCTATTTAACTAATATTTGTTGGCCTATAAATAAAGTACCAAGCCATGAAACTAAGAAGTAGACATTATCCATAACCTCCAAACCCTCTCCATCAGAACAGTTACATTGCTACTCTAGCTTTCCAAGAATCATAAAGAATCAGATTTCTGGTAATGCCAATGTCGGCATATCGAGGGTCTCAGCGGCATTATTGATAGGTAAAGCAACGAACAAATTGTTGCAGAATCGTCGCCATCAGTCAATTAGAATGCTCCAAATATGGAGACATTACACCTTCAGAACAAAATGCAGGTGCATCCTTAGACTCAATAATCAGCAGCAAGAAGAAATTCGGGCAAAAAATGGACTGCCTCGCACGTGGGATCCGAGATCATTAACCACTGATCCATCTTTGAATGCTGATGATCAAATTTGACCATTCTCAATTTATCATTAGATCTTACAACAGATTTCCCAATACATTCATCCTCAGAAATTTCACTTATCACCTCAAAGGTTTTTCTGGGAATGTGTGTATAAACTACAAACATCTCCTTCCCTTCGATTTTCCTAAACATCCCTGTCAACAATCTCACCTCCAAAGTCTCAATGTAATACAAGTCGTCAAAATGCCCAGAAAATAGTTCCTCCATTCGGACATCTAGGAATTCAATGTTCAACTTTTCTAAACCCTTCAAGTCTAGCACAACTCTATTTACGTAGACCCACTTGATAAAATCTTCAAAACTATCGAACTCTTTATCTTCCCAGTAAACTTTTGAGGAAGAAGAGAAAGATATCTTTTGGTAGGCTGATCGAGAGTTGTTTCCGGCCATTGTAGTGTGGGAATCCTTGGAAAAAATCGCGAAGAACAGAGGGATAACAGAGGATTTTTCTAGAGAAATTTTGCTGAAAAAGGATGGAATTTGTATAGTCTTTGTGTTTAAACACATGTCAATAACTTCTTTCCCCCTTTTTACTTCATCCGAGAACAGCTTTTTGCATTTCCAAGGTAATCAATTTCCATCTCAAGTCACATCATGTCCCACTATCTCTCAAACATGGTCCATTTTCTCCCCTTTTCGATTTTCTTATTTTCTGATTTTTTTTTCGAAAATAAAACCAAAACTGAATCCAAAAAATTATACATAATATACAAGGTGAATTTTAGGCATACCTCATATACGACACACACCAAGGTGTTTCCTGAGAAATTCGAAAGTGGAAGAATCAAGTGGTTTTGTGAAAATATTAGCAAATTGTTCCTGTGTTGGAACATAGTCAACAACCACACTTCTTTCCTTTCCACAAGATCTCTGATAAAATGATGCCATATATCAATATGCTTAGTTCTTGAATGCTGGACCGGATTCTTTGAGATATCAATTGCACTTTTACTGTCACATAAAATCTTTATTGGACCTTGATGAATCCCATAATCATGTAGCATTTGTTTCATCCACAATAATTTTGCACAACAGCTTCCAGCAGCCAGATACTCAGCTTCAGCAGATGATAGAGATATAGAATTTTGCTTCTTAGAATACCATGAGACCAAATTAGTACCAAT
>JAULKM010000721.1:0-15451 GCA_032355605.1 Rubia tinctorum
GCACTTAGGTCCCTCCAAGAAATTTGGAATTGTCGAATCACGAAATTGGCGACACCAAAATTCAATTGAATAATATATGGTTGCTACTTTGTGATTTGGGCATGTATTGGTGAACGGAAGGGCCTCAAAAATCGATATTGATTATTTGTACACATTTTTGGAAAATTACACCGTTGGCCAAAATTGTGTTTCCCCATTATACATTGCTCCAAAATACATGATTTTTGTTATTCTTACCTAAATATAAAATTATTAAATAATATCTTTTGTTGAATTGTGGGAAAGCGCTAGTAAATGTTGTAGAGTACTTTAGAGTTGATTATATAAAAGTAAGGAAGAGAAATCAGAAAGGATTACAGATATGTTCTTGTGCCCGATCAATTAAAAATATTCTGTTACGGATTTGGAAAATAAAATGGGGGTGTATAGGGAAGCACCATGTGCGAGCGGATTTCAATTTGGAGTTATGAGTAAAGTTTTTAGTTTTTGCACTTAAATCCCTCCAAGAAATTTGGAATTGTCAAATCACGAAATTGGCGACATCGAAATTCAATTGAATAATATACGATTGCGATTTTGCGATTTGGGCATGTATTGGTGAACGGAAGGGTCTCAAAGTCAACATTGATTACTTGTACACATTTTTGGAAAATTACAATGTAGCCCAAAATTGTGTTTCCCTATTATCCATTGCTAAAAAATTCATGATTTTTTTTATTCAAACATTTATATTCTTATTTATATTAGTTTAATAAATGTTGATCATTGATTAATTTAAATCAACCTAGTTATAGTTAATGTCAACAAAAAAGTGAATGATTTTGAAAGTCGGTTGATCATTGATGGAAGGTCGACGTCTGATCTAGAATAAACTAAATATACATGAATCCAATATGAAACATATAAAAAAATATGATCAAACCCGATTGCAAATTAACTCGTACAAATAACGACACGACATTAACCGATCCGAAAAGATCTTCATCCGAAAAGAACCCGATTCAATCCAACCCAACTCGATCTAACCTGAGCAAAAAAATTACACGACAATAACCCGACAGGACAATAAACCAACCTGACCCGACCCGACCCCGAAGAAAACAACAAACCTGTTTTAAATTGACCTTACAACAACCAGACCCGACCGAACCCGGCACGAGAAAAAAATCAACACAACCCGACACGACAGTAACCCGACACGACTCGACCGACCCGAAAACTAAAAATTAACACGTTTTTTACCCGATCTGTTTTAACCCGAATTGTTTCTAACTCGACACGAAACCGACACGATTATCCGAATGACACCACTAACCACAACATAACATGATCAGCGAATTCCGCACGAACAACAAAGAAGGGATAGACTAGTCCGCTAGCCTCTAACAAGCACATACAGATAGATTCAACAAAAAAAAATCAAACAAATGCTAGAAATTGCAGGAAGTAAAACTCTGTTAATACTCAACAACAGCATCACCCGTTGCCAAATCAAACTTGTAAGTTTTTGCAGTAGCGATCCCTCGCGCAAGCCGAAAATCAGCCGATCCACCCACGATAGGCAACTGGCGATACTCGTGAAACACCGTGTTGTCTCCGAGAACAATGAGTGTACTTCCATTGTACTTTCCGGAAACGAACACAAAGTTCATAGTCATCAACAAACTGATCTCCTCCTTCGAAGCAAAAGTATACATCCCCCTCGGGAAACCGAGGATCTTTGAGCCGGGTTCGGGCCCTGCAGTCAGTGGATCATCGATCACCGTGACTGCACCAAAAAACGTTGGTGGTTTGGAGGTTGTGTTGGACTGAGCAACTGTTGTGGCAGTTGGATTCTTTCCAGAAAGAGTGTCGTGAAAGTAGAAGTGAAGATTTGTCAACTTCTCTTCTGTATGGCTGAGATTTTTGAACCATTTTTTCACCTCTTATGGGCTTTCATCGGGCTTTCCATGGGCCATTGGCGCCATGGCCATGGCAATGATCACCAAAAGAGCTGCAAGCATTGGTCTCAATATCCCCATCTGCAACTTTCCAATCTTCTATGCGTTTTCAAATGATTTATTTTTTGTAATTTTAGGTCTATTTGATTGATTTGATGGTATATATACATAAACAGAAGATAATTAATTAGGGTCTTATTATATTTTTACACGTATTTGTCTGAAGAAAGAATATTAGGTGGCAAACCTAAGCTGGAATGGGATCCCAATCTGAATATATTGTTCAAATTTTGAGCATATGCAGTAAAATGACAAATAATGATGATAATCAATTAAACAAATTCAAGGAATGGAATATTTAGAATTTTTGTCTATTCCAACAATATTCTGTCGATTGTAAGAATTTTTATATCAACATTCCATTTTCTTTAATGTATGCAAATTTAAGATTAATGGCACGCACCTGGATCTTATGGCAAAGTTTGGCGCCAGAAAAATTATAGTAATTATGCATAATAAGATAGATAGAATGTGATCTATATCTGTCACTTGACACCGTCTTACCGTAAGACCAAGGATTAGTGTGAAAATAGGGAATTGGCAAATAAAATTCGGGATCAAATTACATTTATATTTTTCTCGGAATTAAAATGAAAAATGCAAAAAAGATAGAGGGCCATCCTGCAAATAAAAAAATAACATAAACAAACTCATCTCCTTCTTCTCGCCTCTCCGCCATCGCCGCTTCGCTTTCTCCCCCGTTTCCTGGCTTTCTCTGCCATCGTCTCGCCTTCTCCAACGTAGATCCGGCGTGTATTTGCCACGTTTCCTTTGATTCACAGAAACCTACCTCTGAAATCGGTCCCTAAAATCGATTGCTGAAAACCTACCTCTATTCGCTAAAATCTTCCTTCGACATCCGCAGCGCTCATATTTTGACTGTGATTCGATCACTGATCAGGTGCGGGTGGTACAACATCGAAACTTGTATCAACTTGAGCCATTTTTCTACTGTTGCCTCAATCTGTGAAGCAATTAGCGACGAATGAAGACTGGAGTGTTGTCGTGACTGGGGACTTCAACAGTGGAATTTGGATGTTTCATTGTGTTTTGGATGGCACAAATCCACGATGTGTACAGTGAATCGATGGGATACGGAATCGATGGAATTTGAGTGGTTGTATGGAGGGGAACTGATTACGAATCTAGAGTGGGCAAAAGCTTGAATACAGGATCCTTGGACAAAGGTTGGAAGATAGAATTTGGTAATCCACCGGTGCACTTGGTGGAGATTGCAGAAGTGCAAAGGAGATTGGAAAGAATATTAAAATATTAAAAACATAAATATTAAAATTTAAAAGATTATTTCACACTATTGAAACTTTAAGAATACATCAAATTAAAATCTAATATTAAAAAATAAGAAACATCAATGTCAATTTTTTAAAATGACCTGATGAAAAACTAACACATCAATCAAAAAGAAAATATAAGTTAAAACTTCAAAATTAAGATAGTAAAATATCTCAAACTAGTGTTGAAAATATACATTCCACTGTTGTTGCATTTGAAAAAACTATTTTTGCATTCCACTTCTATCTACGGATGTTATAATTATTTTTACATAATAATTTACAGATGTAAGATGATGCGTATCATTATATATATATATATTACAAATGAACAGTAAAACATCATACACTCAAAACTCAAAATTGAAATATTTCAATGAATCATCAGTGGCAAACAAAAACATATAAAAGTGCAAACTTTATTTTGAAGTTTTACATAAGCATGTGAAAATGTCAATCGCCATAAATATCGAACCATCAAACACCATTCATTACAAAAGGGTTCAAATGCCCTAAAAAATTACTAACATAAAAACTGAAAAATTTAAATCAAGCTAAAACATCAATAAAAATCAAACGGCTCAGCACTAACAATCAACCATCATAACTCAAAAATCAATGTCAAACAATACATCCTAAACAATAAAATTCTATTTTCCCCTACTTGTTTTCCTTCGCTGCTGGCTTTTTCACAAACTTGCCTTCTCATGTTGGTTTTGAAGAGGATGACTCTCATACTCCATCAACACACATATCAAAGGTCAACTACGATTCTATGTTCTAGGGAACACATTCAGAGCATGGTTCATCGTACCAATTTTTTATTAACTCAATGGCATCATAGAGCTCTAACTTGGAACGTATTTCTATGAAATAATATAAAACATCACATACAATAATTAAAACATCAATATATGTAATTAAAACATCACAATAGCACACATAACACCACTGAAAACTACATTGAGAAACATCACATACAACACTTAAAATATCAATATCAAAATTTAAAAACATCAACAACACACACTAAAATATCAAAAGAACAAAACTGAACATCAGTTGCATACTTGAATATGAAAACACCACAAGTATCAAACACCGAAATTATAACATTACACCAACATAAATAAAAAATACTTAAAACGTAAAATCTAAAACATCAACAATAGTATGTAAAATATCACATATGAAAAATAACAAAACTTACAGTTTCTACTTCATTCTCGATTGTAGCAACAGTGAGCAAGTGCTCTTAGACATCTAAGAAACAAAAACAAAAACACAAAAATTATCACAAATAGTAACAAAACCTAAAGATATCACACATAATCAAACAACAAAACTGAACATCAATTGCACACTTAAAACACTACAAGCATTAAATACTTAAATTAAAACATCACACCAACACAGATAACAACACTTAAGACCTAAACATGAAAGGTCAAACATAAACCGTGAAACATCAACAACACTATCTGAAACATCACATCTGCAAAATAAAAAAATTATAGATCCTTTTTCTTCTCGATTGCAACAACAGTGGGCAAGCATTATTAGACATCTAAGAAACAACAACACAAAAATTAACACAAATCACAACTAAACTTTAAGATATCACACACAATCAAAACTGAACATCAATTGCACACTTAAGCATGAGAACACCACAGGCATCAAAAGCTTAAATTAAAACATCACACCAACACAGATAACAGTATTAAAGTCTAAAACATGAAATATCATACTAAAAACCAAAAATATCAAAAACTGCATCTAAATCATCGCTGTTGAAAATTAAGAAACTTACAGATCCTCCTTCTTTCTCAATTGCTGTAGCAGTGAGGCAAATCTTCTTAGACATCTAAGAAAAAGCAGCAGCAACACAAGTATTAGCACAAATCCATAAGAACAACTCAGAAAACACAAAAAATAGAGAAATCCCCAATTATTACTAAGTATTACATACACAAACCCTAGAATATGACATAAACCAAAGAAAGTAAAAAACAGTCGAAAAACACAAAAAACATGTGCATAAAAATCATAGCGAAGACATTACCTGCGAAGATAAACACAAAATGAAGGTCAAATTGTGTTAGATCGCCGGAAATTGAAAATAAAACTGACAAAATTTCCGGAAAATGAAGCACAGCTTCCCTGAGTTCTTGTAAATCACTGTGCGCTAGAAATGTGGAAGAAAAATGGAGAACAATTGCGGTTGAATAGGGAGAGGTTGAAACCTAGAGAAAAGGAAAAAGAGGAGAGAAGAACGCGGATGAATAAAGGAGATGAGAGAGAAGGTGTCAGAAAAATGTGGGAGAAGAAGAAGAAAGATTGATATTTATACCTGGACTTAAATGTAAAATAAAAAATTTCTCATCTAGTCTCTGAACTTTTAAAACTTCAATTTAAAACCTCATGCTGAATTCCTAGTAATTTAATCCCTGGTCTCACTGTGAAACTGTCTTATACAAAAAAGTTGTCCTGTAATTTCTTCTCAATCATTCATGAAGTACAAGATGTAAAATTAACAGATTAGGATGTATGCTCAATATATAACATATCTAATATTACGGCACCCTAAATAAAATGAGAAAATGTCCAGGATGATATCAACCAATATTTGAAATTTCAAGTTTGATACCTTATATTTTAATTATTTTGATGAGGTACCCTAATTTCATTAATGTTCTAAAAAGGTATTTTTTAGTTAAAAGTGGATACTACTGTGGCACGATTTTGGTCCAAATTTGTACCAATGTTTTTTTTTTGAAAGGTACCATTTTGAGACATAAATAAAAAATTGGGTACCTGTAAATGACAAATTCAAATTTTGATTACCAAACTGTGAATTTCAAGTATTAGAGTACCATTTTGGACAATCCTCATATAATAACTCAGGAAACTTTTATCCACCTCTTCGTATTTTCTAAACTCAGCTCATTTTTATAAACTCATCCCATCTTTACACAAAGCCTAAACTTTAGGCAGACAAAATCACGCAATTATTATATATTCTAATTGGGAAGATTTTTTTTTTAAAAAAATTGTTCAAAAAGTGGAGGGCTTTCTGTGTAAATACAATAATTTTGATCCATATATATACATACATTAAAACTTCATAAATTTATTTTTATTTTCTCATTTCTTCTTTTCTTGTCAGAAACTGTCGGATCTCGCCAAAAACCATCAGGTTTCATCAAAAATTTCTGGAAACCATCGAATTTTTGCTCTAATCTCCTTCGCGCTGCTAAGCGATGAAGATTGTGGAGATCGACAAGCTTCCTGAACGGTGGTGGTTCTAACGATGGGAGTGGACCCACGACAGGAGCCGGAGCGGACCTCACAAAGCCTAACCGAAAAGAGGCGAAGGAAACACACATCGAGGCAGAGGAGCTACGAAAGATGATGACAATGACGGTGGAAAATCCAGTGGTTCCAGCAACAGTTAGCTCGCCACCGATTAGGTTATTCAATATCCTCACCTTTTGAATGAGTAACATTTAGATTTGTTATTGAGGTTGATGTATGAACCTATTAATGTGTTGATGTCACATCTTAATGTGTTGACATGTGCAGATGTCACTACTTGAGTAAAGGTCTAATAAAGGCGGTTATATCAGATCATAATAGGTACTTCTCCGACTCTTCCATTCTTTTATTTTTTTCAAAGGCGGTTCAAAAACCGCCTTAACTGTGGTACGAAAAGGGTTCCAAGTTCAGAACCTATTGCTAGGGTTCTATAAAAACCTACTGGAAACCTGAGGTTTTTGTAGGCAAGCAAAAAACATCTAGGAAACAATAAACCAAAACCTATTGAAAAACATTAATTAATCAAACAAATATCGCGAAAAAATTAATCTGGAAAGCTACTTCAAGACTCTGGAAAATTTAGAATCGACGTCCTGAAGAAGCAGGCTTAGCGAAGAACACAAAGGAGCGGCGCGGTGGCGAAGGGATCCGCGGAAACTGGCTTAATGGCAATGAGGCAGTAGGCTCAGCGACATCCTTGTAAGGGACGGGTTCGACGACGTCGTGGTGAGGGGCGGGCTCGACGGGATCAAGGCAGGGGTGGGCTCAACATCGGCGGCAAAAGGAGGGATAGAGGAGGGGGAGGGGTGGAGGAGGAGATGGTGGATCAGAGATAGGAGGGATGAAGGAGTGGTGGAGGAGGAGGTGGCGGATCAGAGAAAAAAAAGGGAGAAAACGACTAAGAAAATTTATAAGGAAAGAGGCAGTGGTTACTGAAAATTGACGAAGGAAAGAAACCCTAATATGTTGTTTATATATTGGACCAAAAAAACCTTAGGTTTTTTTACCGCCCTTGGAATAGGTTTTGAACTACGATTTTACTTCGGACCTCAATTAAAGGCGGTTCCATCCACCTTCTAACGATGCCTTTAATAAAATTTTCTCCACTAGTGTGCATAACTTTTCCAATCTAGCAGATGTATGCATTTCTTCTCCACACATCTCCGCCTCCAGCTCCGGCACAAACTCATTTTCAAGCTCAATCTGGAACAGTGAAATTGGGGCCATCTGGCTCAATTTTGTCCAGGAACTGATCAAAACAGTACCATGGTATATTAAGGAGAAGACAGTCACGTGCAAAGGCATAGATGGAGAAAAAATATATTTTATTATGTAAATTTATGCATATTTGGAATAGTAGTTTTGACCAAAAACTACAAATGTTAAAAGTTATTTCCTTTGTTCTATATCTATTTACACTCTTTCCTTTTATTGACGTGAATTTGAACACTGCCCATTTCAGAAAACATTCAAATTAATGAAAAACTTCTTTACCCCTTCTCCGTATTTGCTCTCTCTAAGAAATTAAAATATATTCCCCTAAGCTTTACACTACTGATCCCTTATTCTACTGATCCGCCGCTTCATTTTTCCCACCTTCACAAATGCAGGAACTTCGCCTGTCTCCCATCCCATGCTGCCGCTCTGGAGACTGCTTCTGCCGGTCCACCCCGATTTATCTCCTCTAGTTCATCCTCCCCGATTCATTTTCCCTTGTTCGTCTGGCCGGATTCATCTTCTTTCCCTTCTCGGATTCATCTGTTTCGTCTTCCTCAATTCATCTCATCTTCCTCATTTTCTTCATCTCATGACATCGGATCTCCGCCATTATCCCCTCTTGCTGGTTTTTGTTGAGTTTGATTGGGGTTGAGTTTTGATTTTAATTTCTGAGAGTTTTAATTCGATGTTGTTAGAATCATTTTGATTTCAGAATTCAAAAGACAAAATCTTCACTTACCAATCGATTGAGGTTTTCAATTTTTGAAATTGATTCTAAGTTGATACTTAAATTTTTTTCACTGGCAAGTTGGGCTAAGGTTGTTTGGTGGTTGTTTTAATTTTATGCAGGAAGTGGTGGCAGGCTGTTGTGTACGTGGTGGGATGATTGCTGTTGTTTTGTGCTGCAGTGGCGGTGGATGTGGAGGTAAATGAAGAGCTAAAAGTCAAATTCAGAAGGGTAATCTGGTTATTTGAAATGGCCAATGTTTTTACTCCCTTTTCCTCTCTCTACAAAAAGAGCTGGAACGAGTAACACAAGCTAGCCTTAATTAATATCTATATGGATGGTTTTGAAGCTCCTTTTGCGACTCTTTTATGGCATTTAGAGTAGTGTTCACTTTTACTTTGATGCCTCGTATTTTGCTAAGTGCCTATTTTTCACAAGGCTTGCAATATGAGCCAATGTCTATATGGTGAGATTCAGGTTGTTGTGTTCAAACTCATCACACAATAAATTTGTTAGAACATTTTGAAGTATTCTTGTTTTTTAATTTAAAACCTCATATGAATGAGGAGGGATTATTTAATGGATCCCCATAACCATCAAAAGGCCAAAAACTTGACCAACAAAAGATTTACAAAACCAGAATAAAAATTGTGTATGATTGAAGAAAGTAGAAACTGTGATTCCATATCTAATTCCCTTCACCCCTGTGTTAGGATTAGTATGGCCAGACAGTTAAAACTTCTCAAATCAATAATGTTATGCTGTAAGCTTCTGCGGTTAAGGGTCAGGTAGATTTAGGATTAATAATCATAGTGCTACTCTAAATAAGTTACTTTTAATGTTATAATGTTATTATACATATTGAAATTCATTAAAAATCATGATTAGTAAAAGAATGATTTTTCATAAAATCAAATTCATTATGAACTTAATGAAAATTAAATAATTTTTTTATCAATGTAGAAAATAATACAGACATAAAATTAAGAAAATGCTAATTTTCGTACTATTATGATGGCTGGATTCATTTCTTTGATTTGTGAAATTTTGGGTTGAATTACTATTTGTTTTTACTTTGGTAAATGCTATATCAGATTCTTTTTATTCTTAATGTTAAATGGGTATCTGGTTTAGCGAATACTTTCCAGGGTCATTTTAGAGAGGGAAACAATTGTTTAGTTAAAATTGTTCAATTGTTGACATGGTAAGGAAAAACTGGGGAGGTTAACTGTACCTACTTTCCTATAACTGATAGATACGTAAGGATTATATAATCATTGCGCCTATGATAGATTTTACCTAATACGAGTTATTCTTAGCCAATACCATTCTTTATATTTTATTCTCATTTTCAGGTTAATTAGGATTGTATTCTTAGTTGATAGATAAATTCTTAAAATTGAGGCCTGGTGGCTACACTGAAAAAGGTTTTGATATTAGTTGGTAAAATTATAATTAATGCTTTTCTCCTCGTGGGATCGATTCAACTTACCGGTATACTAATTTTACTTTTTCTGAGTTTGCACACACCCACACGGTTCCGGACTATTGTTACCCGAAAGACATCTAGGTTTCGTTCTCCGGGAGATATCAATAATCACGCCAACATGGAAGTAGACTATGGTGTGTGCCAGTTCTAGTGTGACAATCATGCAATTAATAAGAACATGAAGAACAAGCTAACATAATAACCACAAATACTTAGAAATAGGTAGATCTAAGGAATCTCACAAAACAAACATTAATTCATAAATACAAATACAAACCCAAGTAATATAAATGCTACCTAAGCAATGAACCCAAATATTTCATTAAATTCAATGCCTTTTGGCAAAAAAATAAAAATAAAGAAGAGAAAAGAAAAGATTCTAGAGAGAAGGAAGACCTCATTTCTCTCTCTACCCTACTCTTGAAGTCAAAAAATGATCATAAACTTAAACCCTATTAGACATAGGTCTATATATACAGTAATAGGGAATTGGGCCTTGAAAAGGCCCAAACAAGCCCTAAAAGCCTAACCGCCGTAATTAATACGTCCAGTGAAAAACGGTATGGGTCGTGCAGCCTCATGCTGGCATGGGTTGCACGGTCCTGCATGGCCCATGTTGCCCGTGTTGGCGTGGGCTACACGATTTGGCATAGGCCGCCTGCTGGTGCCTCATTTTGAACTTCTGATTTCACGGCCCGTGTCGTTTGGCTCGGCCTGTCGGCTGGGAGGACTTTTTGCTCAGTTGAACAGTGTGGGCCGTGTCATTTTTCAGATCCCGTGGGGTGGTCTTTCCATTTGGAATTTGAAACGATGTAGACAATCTGAAACGACGCGGTCTTCATCTATACTTAGCCATTGGAGTGAATTTGGGACACAGGCTGCACGGTTCGACACGGTCTGTGCTAAGGGGGTGTGGAACGACCTGTGTTGGCTGGCACGTATCATGCTAGCCACCCCTGGCGCAATCCGTGCTAGGCTAGTTGGCCTCGTTTCGGTGCTTCGTGCCAGCCGGTTGACGCCTTCATCCATTTTTGGCCTTTTTTGAACTCCAGCTCTGCATTTTTTGGCTCAATTCCATCTACTACAATGCTTTTGAGTCTGTGGCTTTCTATCTACTACCATCCTCGCGAATGACCTTCAATATCTTCTACAATTCTTGTAAATAGCCTTTAAATATCTTTTACCACCCTTGGGGATGACCTTATACAAAATTATATCAAAATACCCATGAGCAACCTAATAATAAGCTCAAAAAGGAAAATCTAGGTGCTCGTGAATACAAACTGTCCATTAGATTCAATTACATCTACACAGCTCAGGATTTAGACAAGAAAACCAATAATGGTCATCCAAACCCTTTGTTGTGTAAACCTAACTAAAACTAACAATCAACCAAACAAAACATGATAATGAATGTTTCAAATGCATTGGTTAACGTATGCATAAAGGTGCATAGCAATCCCCCCACACTTAGTATGCAAAGATCCAAGATGAATGTTGCATGCGAAGATAAGTTAATCAATACATTCAATTTATTTCTAAGCTACCCTAGTTCTCACAAAGATTGCAAGAATCTCACAACTCTCACTCTCCTCGAAGATGATAAAGTAACCTCTCCACCAAAAATCCATCAAAGAAAAAGGCAAAGTAAAATGATAAGTACTAAACTAGCTTACTCAGCCTAAGAAGCCTCCAAAGACAATCCAAGAGATGTTGACAAAGAAACCGCCAAAGATGGCCAAAAGATTTTCAAATTTTAGTTTCCTACTTCTCTCAATTTCTCTCATTTTGGCTAAGATCCCTTTCAGGTTTTCATCCTAGCATTCACACACGTTGAGCTCACTTCTCACCTTTTTCCATACGGCCTCTCATTGTTTTCCTAGGTTTTCCAATCTAGCTTGATCTAGCTACCATTTTTTCCTAGGTCTTTCAACCAATCCGGGCTTTCTTCCCATTTTTGCCTAAGTTGCCCTTTCAGGTTTCCAACTTAGTTGGGTGTGTATATATATACATACATATATGTATATATTTTCATTTTTCAAAAGTTTCAAAAAAAATTGTGTGGCACAAAATGCCTTAAAGGTGGGCTTCATACTACACGAAGATCATGAAAATAAAAAAATTATACCACCAAAAAGTCCTAGTCAAAACATCGCCACAAAAACAACTAAAAATAGGTGCCCTCACACCTGAAAACAAATAAACAACCAAGAGTTCAAAGATCTTAATGAGGGAAAGAAACAAAAACAATCATCAAAACAGTTATCATCCAAATTATAGGCTAAAACATATAAGCAGAGAAAATTCCACCATGAAGGTGTTCCAACCCATCTCCCACACTTAGTTCATGCATTGTCCCCATTGCATGTAACCAAGGTGGAAAGAAAGGTTGGAAGCACCAAAGAGTAATCAGTGCTATTTGTGACGTCTGGCTTCTAGCACCTGCCCACGCTGATCCTGGTGATAGTAGCCACCTCTAATGCCGCATATCCTCAGCCGATCAATAATCTCCCTTATGCCATTATGAATGGTCACCATGTCAGCCCTTAGGTGGTGACGATCATCATCAATTCTATCAAGTGCTGACTGGAAACCCTGAGAACGTTGCTCCTTGAACGGGCTGAACTGAGGATGCTTCCATGAATAATTCCCGTGTTGAGAAAGAATGGAGATGCTGTGGTGGTGCGGCTCGGAAGTAGGAGGGGGTTCACAGTTGTGGGTCTACTGGACTCTGTAAAATCATTGTAGTGGGAAGAGACACTGCCCTGTAAGATTCACCACCACCATTCCAGTTAGAATGGTAGGATTTATCCTGAATGTGAATCGATCCCTCGAACGGTGATGGTTCTCCAAATACCTGTTCAAACGGGGGCTACGGCACTGAAGGCTTCTCAAATACCGGTGGCTGCACAAACTGCGAGAACTAAGGGGTGGCACAATCTGCTGGAAATTTGGTGGCGAATGAAAAAACTGGTGGTTGGTAGGGAAGAACTATGCATGTTGTTCCGGAATCTAGCCATTCTCCTCCATATGTTTGTCATATTCCTCCTCATAAGGGGCATCCAATACCACTCGAGAGTCCCATTAGGCTGTATAATATGATCCTGCAGTAAGAAGGTCTTGGCCAGTGCGGTCTGTCATCTTGAGAAAGTTACATGGTCGCATGAGTAAGGGTATAGGCCGCATTTTGGTTCTCGTGCCTCTCACCACTCACCCGAAGGCAAAAATGATTGACCATAAGTGATATCATTCCCCCCGATAGCTTTCTTGCCCATCGGATGCCTGGAGAGATCGATGCAATAACCAATGAACTCATCTACTAGATCAAGACAATCCCTTCTAGTGCAGATGACTAAAGTATCTTGCACTCTCTGTCAGTACAGTTCGTTGCCTCCCCATGGAAACCCACCACACTCAGAAGCCTAGCAACATATCTCAATCCCGGATTCATTATGTCGATATTCTTGCTCTCCCTCCCCGTAACCTTTGAGTTATAGAGGATCATAATGTGCTTACATTGAAACCTACTTTAGGATCATTGTGCCCCCTCACCTACCTGTAAAACATCCACCAAAAACCTGAGGCTGCTCTAGATGAGTCATAGACCACATCCCCCAGATGGAATCTTATGATCTTCCCTGTCTACCTGTTGGTATTTCTCGAGGCAGGGGACAAGAACTCCAGGGTGTATCTAGTGTAAGTGGAGGCCGTCACCTTAGTGATGAGACATCAAATGTATGTATTTTTCGAAGCATTGAACATCTCTTTTGTTATCTTTTTGTTGTAAGATTGCTAGATTTAGGCAAGTTTACATCATAAGACATTTAGATAACCATTTTTGGTTTTCATATCTAAATCCTTCATTTTGTAACCTATTTTGAGTCTAATCGATAAGATTTATCTGATGCTCCCGCTCATGCTAATACACTACTAAGAATGGTAGATAGTGGCAAGTACCGAGGTTGTCAAAAGAGATGCTAGGAATCTAGTAATCTACTAAACTCAACTGTGGTCGGGTCGTTAATCTGACCACGTGTTAGGAATAAACAGTGTTGTGAAAATAACCATTAGGGGGAGGGGGTTCAACTATTAATTACAAGCATGCAATATATGGAATAAACAATATAAATAAACACTCGGTTAATATTTGTGTAACATAGTTGATGTTATTTCGATCACAGAGTTCATGAGATGAAAGAACTCAATCCTATTCTAGTGTTTGTGTCATGTGCTGCGGACAATGGTCAAAACTTCCCCCTATATGTCACATAGAGGTGCGAGTTTAAAATCTTCCATTAGTCTCGCCTCCGCTACTAGGGGAGTGCAACAACACCTATGGCACATTGCGTAGGTCTGTTTCTCTCCCGTGCAATTAAGTCCCAGGTGGAACACCACGAACAAAACTACCCCTAGGCCTACAAAGGCAAAGAAAGTAGCCGTCTTATCGATGGCTTCTAGAATTAACAAGGTAACCCTAGTTTTCTACCTACTCTATCTCTACACGTAACCCTTCGAACCTCTTTGTTCGACTAACTAGATGGATGGTCGATCGTGGTGATTAACAATGGTAACCTTCGTGCACACACCCAGTTCCAGACTATCGCACCCCAAGCACATATATGTTTCCTTAACCAGGGGGTGCCAATAATGCGCCAACATGAAAGTAGCCTTGAGTGTGTGCAAACAAAGTGCGACTATCATGCAATTCATAAGAATACTAAGAACAAGCAAACATAATGATCACAAAACACATATAAATAGGTAGATCTAGAAATCTCACAAAATAAACATCAACACATGAATACAAATACAATCCTTATGCTAGATTCACTGCCACAGACCCCCACCTTTAGCACTGGTTTTTTGGCACCGATTTTTGAAAACAAGTGCCCAATTTTAAATAGCACCTGTTTTCTAAGTGTAGCACCGATTTTTATAAATCCGGTGCTATAATTGCACCGGTTTTTTCAAAACTGGTGCTACATGTCAAAAAACTGGTGTTATAATGTCACCGGTTTTGAAACCGGTGCTACGAATAACCGGTGTTAAACTGAGCACCGGTTTTGCTCAAATTTAGCACCGGTAAAACCGGTGCTAAAGTGTCACTGGTTTTTGGAAAACTGGTGCTAAATTTTGGAAAAACTAGTGTTATAATGTCACCGGTTTTGAAGAAACCGGTGCTACGAATAACCGGTGATAAACCGAGCACTGGTTTTGCTCAAATTTAGAGTGTCACCGGTTTTCGGAAAATCGGTGCTAAATTTTGGAAAAACCGATGCTCATGTCAGTTTTTCCTCGTTTGTGGCACCGGTTTTTTATTGACACTATTTATGAAAACCGGTGCTAAATCTAGCATTAAATGCTCTCACCCACCATGGCGAAAATGAAATCTGATTTTTGAACTCTC